>JACJUM010003237.1:11833027-12120494 GCA_020976665.1 Heortia vitessoides
CAACTTGGTCTGTTAAGTAGGATATTAACAGCAACTTGGTCTGTTAAATTGATAAAACTAAGTAAATATTATATACGTTTACATAATTTTAATGTAAATGAGAAGATTACGAAAATTTACTTGCTTTACTTAAAAGTAGATAATAGATATTCAAGATAAGCCTTACAAGACATGTTAATTAACAGGTATAATAATATATAGAATTTAGAATATTGGTTGAAATCCTTTTCAAATAAATAATGATCAATCTTATAATTTCAAATAAATATGAAATAATAAGATTGACCATATACCAGAATTCAGATTATATATTATAAATAATGTAACTTTAGCTTAATTTCTGAGATTTTTATTTTAAGTTTTACCATATTGTTATAATAAAGTAGAACAATTCTGTAGTGATCTACTATTGAAACCGAATTCACACAAGACGTAATCTTTATGTCATTTCCATGCAATTCATGATATAATTTAATCTGGTCGACTTGTAACTTGTTCACCGGTGAGTTCGAATACGACTCGCGATTGGTCGATCGGATGGCTTAGACCACAACCTTTTTTGAGGGCTGAATAACCTTATTACACGTACACTGCGGTGGCGCCACCGTCTAAGGTACTGGTCGAATGTATATATTTAATGGTCGAATGTGTAAGCAAATATGAATGCCTACAAGTGCCTAGGTTTAGACACAGACTTAATAACGGTCTACTGTAATCGTGCAATCCGCGTTTAAATTGTTTGCGTAATGAAAACAAAGAGGAATAAATGTCCACTGCATACTGCGGAAATAATTTGTGAGCAATAAGAAAATTGATTTACCTACCTTCTGACTTTACCTGCAAATGTGCTCTTTTATTAACGTGAAGACTACGTAACTTTACTGTCTGATGTGACATTTAACTATGTAGGTACATCTAATGTTATATAATTGACTAATACACGTGTATTCCGACACGGAAATGGACATATTGTAATGAGCAATCCTTTTAGTCAATTAAAATGTATAAGAACATGAGTGTCACAATTTAAACGTTTTTCGCGGAATTAATAATATAGAACTGTATATATAAACACACGACACTTTCTCACCGGGATATGCAGGGACTATTGAGTTCAATTTGTTTCAATCATATAAATTTATAATTTAGAAAGCAAGTGATGCTATTGCATTATTTATGTATATAAATATTACCACCTCAGGAAATGTACCAAGATCGTATATAAGATTTAATTTAGTTATTTAACTTAATCTGAACATTTATAATCTTGTAAATGAAGACGCGTAAAGTGAATTCTGGTATTATTTCCATAAAAAAGATGTTGGCATGTCAAATAATAAGAAGTGGATTAGCAATAAAGACAAAAATTTTGTTGTAGTTGTTTTTTAGTAAATGGGATTGTTGTATAACTCGTAACTAACCTTTATCGTAACGACGACTACAATATAAATTATACATTTACAAAAACAAGTAAGAATACTCAATTTCAATAAAATAATAATAATAATTCCTATCTATTGTTTAAGAATTGAAAGAATGTTCTAGCCTGTTTAGATTGAGTTTATTAGATGTCTCGAAAGCGGAAGGGTGACAGCGGCCGCCGTCAATTGAAGCAATTGCTGAGTCCGACGAATCAAGCCTTACTGCGTGTAATTCATGATGTTCTTCATAGTAAAATCAACCTTACCGCATTCGATATTAAGTCTCAAATAATTGATGCAGACTTGAGACTGTCGCGTGCTTCGGCGCAGGATTAGGTAGCCTGCATCTGTTCCTAATTAACTAATGTTTTATTTGGAATTAAATAAACGACTTTGAGCAAATATTATTCAAAATGTCATCGTATTTGTATTTAATTTATTGGTTTTGTATTTGATAATATTACTATTAAGTGTTTTAATTCTTTGTTACAAGACTGAATGTGTAGTTAATTGATATTCGTATACATACACTTATACATTCTGATACATTACTTTCGACGGTACTTTCTGATACATTTTATAGAAGGACTACTTCATGACATAAGTAAACAACTTCATGAATATTGAGGACAGTTGGCACAAGGTAACCGGAATGTCGAATAAAAATGTAATAATCTAAATCAACAACGTTTTAAAACTGTTAAAAAGTAGTTAAACCTAGTAGGGAGCATTGTTGAAATATGGGAATGAAAATGTTGATATATATATTATTAGGATTATTTATTCCATAAATCTTTGGTAGATTTTACATAAAAAGAGGGATTGGAGTTTTCCAAGTTACAAGTTAATATTAGGATTAACCTTACACATGAAATTGGCATTTTGTACGGCGGGAGGAATATAAAGTATTTTTTTTGTAAGATAAATAATAATTTTTAATATGCACCGTTGTTATCTATGCACTTATGCCATCTCATAGTAAGTTAATTGAACCTTTTACTAAAAAAAACATGGGGCTAGAATCAATGAAATCTTTAGAGGCGGTTTGGACTGCTGGATCAGAGTTCAATTTGTTTCTTGATACGAATTTGTCCAAACTCAGGAAAAAATGGTAATCTGTTGAAGCAAAGGCCAGGGAGCAAAGTCGATAGATATCGCAGATTATTTTTATTTACTTATATTTCGATACTAATACCAAGCATAAAAAATAAAATTCCTAATAAAAAAGAAAATAATAAAGTTACTGGCCGGTTTTAAAAATGCCGTGGTGTTTAAAACAGTACGTGCTAAATTCAAATTTTCGTTTGATGCTCGTTTTTACAGAAAACCACTTTTTATCCTACATTTTTCACAAGTCTTCTTATGTGGACCTTAAGAACAACCTCAAAGAAGTAAGATATGTGCATATTAGTCTATGGACGATCAGGTAGGAACTTCTCGCCGCCAATATACTCGTAGTCATCGCCCGGCCTGCGGCCCTAAGTTACTCCGTAAGCACATAGTTAGGTTTAGGCTTAGGTTTGCTCGAAATTTTGAGTCATGGACTCAAGAAGTCTGGAATGGGGTATTTCTCTCCGATGACGCCAAGATATCTCTGTTCGGTAAAGATCGACGTCGGTTAGTGCTACAAAGACGAGAAGAACGCTTTGGAGAGGCTTGTTTTAAAGAAATCACACCTTATGTTGGGGGCTCTGTTATGTTTTGGGCAGGAATAAATTCAATGGGTCGTACAGAGTTAGTCTTAAGCTCACTGACTGGACATTGATACATAACGGAAGTTCTAATTCCTCATGCACAACCTGCATTGGTCGCTTTAGGCGAAGACTCAATTTTTATGGACGACAACGTTCGCGCCCACCGGTCTGGCGATGTGGAAGCGTAGGTATGTGCAAGAGGTCGGCATTCGTCGTTTGGATTGGCCAGCACGAAGTCCTGACCTCAACCCTATAGAGCATGTCTGGGACGTTCTGAAACGACGCGTGAGATCAGTACAACCGGCTCCGCAGACCATCAGAGAGCTGAAGAATGTGATTACCGCGGAGTGGGAATGTATTCCGCAAGCATGTATCCGGGATATCCTCGCTAACATACCCAGACAAATTTAAGCTGTGTTTCAGCTAGAGGAGGTCACACTCGATACTAAACATTTATCTGCTTTTACTTTATTAAAGAAAAAGCAAACTTTTTTTTTCCCGGACCAACCTATTGCTGGACTACTCAGACGTCAATTCCAGCGCCACGGAACAAGAGAGCGGGGCCCGTTTTCATCCCGCGTATCCCGCGGCCGCGAGATTGAGCGGGACCGACGGCGATCGCCCGAGGGCGCCTCTAGAAGCTCGACCTAGGCTCGGGATGCCATCGTTGGGGTGAATTTAATTATGGAATTTTGCAAAAGAGGACGGACAGAGTGAGCTCTAGGGCTGTCGGTTATCGCTCATGGGGGCAGGGTCTGCACGCGTTCGCCGGCGAACGCGGTGTACTGTATTGTTATATGTGCAGTGTTAGCGGTCACGTTGTGCCAGTGAGAGGGCGGGGAAGTTCGCGGTGATCCTATCAGGCGGATCGTCTAAGACGTGACGCGGTCTACGATGTCGGACGTGGACGTTTTTCCCTGCAACGTACTTCGCGGAATTGGCTTTTAAAGGATTGGCATGGTTCGATGCCCTGTCAAGAAATCGACGCGACACTTCCTTCATAAATTCCCGGATCGTCGGCAGATCGAGATCGCGGTGCAAACTTAGATTTAGATGTCGGATTTAGATTACGGATGTCGTCGCCCTCCGCATGTATTTATTTTGTACCACTTGGAGCGTCTTAATATATGACGGGGCCGTCTGATCGAATACAGGGCTCGCGTATGTCATCACCGAACGGATGCAGGCCTTGTAGATGGTCCTCTTTTAGCCTACCTAATATGAAGGATGTCCTATTCCTGACTATTTTGATGTAAGGTCCGAACGTCATGCGCCGATCTAATGTGACACCTAGGTATTTGACTTTATTGACCCAGGGGATGGGTCGATCGAAAAGTTTATACATCCCCACCTCGCGGCCCAGACTGTTCGCACCGCACCGATTGGACCTCGAGAAGTGCATGACGGCACTCTTCGATGCGCCACTTGCGGGACCAGTCGCCTAGAACATTGACCGCGCGCTGGAGGCGTTTGTAACAGAGGGAGGGGTCGCGGTGTGGGCCCGAGTCATACAGGGTCGTGTCATCCGCGAACAGGGCTAGCTCTACGCTGGGGGATCTGGGCATATCGTTCACGTAGAGCGCGAATAGAAGTGGAGAGAGCACGGATCCTTGGGGGACGCCGGCTGAATAGGGTGCCTACGGGAGTAGGAACCCTCGACGTGATACGATATGAACGATCGGTTCGAGAGTAATTCTTTGATGATGAGACAGTCTGTCCGTCACTCCTTGAAAGTGGAAAAAAAACATTATTAACTTTTACTTCACGAGCATATGCACTATTAGCGAGCATACACTACTAGTGAACTTTAGCATTTAAATCTATAAACTTTATCAACAATTTATGACAATACTGACAAAAACGATTATTTGCTTATTAATTTAGGTACAAAATTGTGAAAGTAAAACTACCTATAATTATCAAACAAACCAATAGTAATATTTGAAGTGGTTCATTGCTTAGGTGCCCGTTTTATTTGCAAATGAGTATACACATATTCAATTCAGACTCTCTTTAGCAAGTAAATATGATAAAACATAAACTTCAATACTTACTCCTCACTACTACTATTATAAAGAGGAAAGATATATGTAATGGAAATCTCTGAAAACTTTTGGAAGAATTTACAAAATTTTACATCATTAGGAAACTATATTCATGAAGTAATATATAGATATGAAGAACATTATTTTTCCAAAAAACATACCTCCTCCCTACCTAAAATGGAATAATGTACTCGTATGTAGAATTTGTATTTTTGTACGTTTGTAATAAATTACTGCTTCACAGATTTCAAAAACCCTTAAAATAATTAAAAGTTGCATACACAACAAATGACATCAGCTAACGAAAACTACGCGGAGAAATCCGCGGGGCCTTGCATATAAAGTAAATGTCGTGTTTTCTCTGCCTTTTATATCAACTTTAATAAAAATGATAAAATCTAAATCGTTTAAGATTCAATGCAGATATTATTTATACAAAGCAATTTTATCATAACAAGGCAGAAGATGCCCCATTTATCAAAGACTTTAGCACAACGTTTTGGACTGATAATGTCTTTTGATAATATTGGTTTACTATCTTTTGTTTCTATATTACATGAATTGCATTTTGACCAAAATTTAATATAGGTAACAAAATAAATTTCTCTAGCCTGTAAATTAAATTTATTTGGTACGAGCCAGATTTTAATATGGCTTGTGAGAGTTTTTCTTTTGATCCGTTTACCGGCCCAACCTAAGTGCTGCCAATAGTGTTCGGTTTTTTTAATATATTTTTTATTTTTCTAGTTTTTAGCTCGAAGCTCGACCGACTACAAAACTTTTGCATAAGGTTCATATTTGGTTTAATCAAACATGATCACGTGTCCAAATTTCTTTCCATTTGACTCACTCAGCTCATATGGCTTTCCATTCGACTTCACAGGCATGCATATATCCTTCGTTTACTGCACAAGATTCTTTTCGGCCTTTCCTACTCTTCTTAACTTAAAAATCGTTTCGTCTTCTTAGGTGACTTTCACGAAAAATCTTTTGGGTCATCAGAGAACCTATTACTTACAATGCCTATGCATTCCACAATGTTTTTTAGAAAATTGGCCCAGGCTGTTCGTTTGTGAAATTCTCATCATTTATCATCACTCTCACAGTCCTTGCCTGCCTCGAAACGTTTAGCGAAGGAGCATTACCTTTCTTTATAATTCCTTATCTATATATACGAAATCTATTTATTAATCTATATATTTGTATGATGAATATTTCTATTTGTTCTGTATCTAGGTGTTATTTATGCATTTAAGTATAATACTGATAATTTCACTGTTTTCTGATATCCGTAACACAAGTAGTATATATCTGTTTTATGTACACCTCTTGTTACCTCTTACATTTCATTCCCTCTTCTTCATCCTAAGGTTGCCTGGAAGAAATATGTTTGCGGTAAGGCCGCCCATTGTACCTCACAATTATTGATCTTATTTACATGTATTACTGTATCTAGTGTACAATAAAGAGTTTATTATTAATTGTTTGCCAATATAGTAGTATTCCTAGCGATATATAAGTTGACTAATTTTATATTATAATATAATCTTTATTTTCTTCTCTTATAAATATATAAAATATAGTCTATGTAAGAGACTGGCATCTGTACTAGGAAGTCTCTATATGACAGATCACTAGTTTCTTCACATCCGAACCGATAAATATTTTTATTTAATTATAAAGGTACCACGACAGCAGCTACATACATGTATTCATTAATATTATCCTATCTATATTTGTGAAAACCTGTAATCGGCTTAAAGTATCTTAAATTGTCTTTCCTTGGATTAAGTGTAGCCGTTGGTTATCCATTAAGTCAATAAATAATTAAATTCCTGTATAGTTTATACCTTAATGAAGTGATTACGTACATGTAGAAAGGAAGAAAAGGCATAAAGTGACCGTTTTATCAGATGGGCCCAATGCTGCACTCGATATTGTTCCTAACGTTTGCGCCAAAGGTCGGGTTCCCACCAGGACAAATATTAATGTGATGATTTTGAGTTTGTTTCGTGTGATAACATCTTCATAGCAGCCGTGGTACATTCACTGCTGGACATAGGTCTCCCCAAGAAAAGGGGGAAATTTGTCCATAATTGCCAAATTGTGGAGACGATATTAATCGTAGAGCGAAGCTTCGCAACGGGAATGCTGCCAATTCCAGCCTAGTTGCATTTGAAGCTATATGCTGGATATACCACCATCTGTCGATTCCGTATATATATATATATATATATACACATGTATGTATGTATAATACAAATATGATTCATGTATGATGTGCTGTATTTAATAAAAATAATATTCGAGGATATAAATGTATACCAGATACGATATCATATTATTAGTTCCGGCTGACTATATACTCCATTAATTTGTTTAAAGTTTATTATCAGATAAATTATGAATATGTATTACTTATCAAGACGATAATTTTATATACAGGTTGCGAGATTATAGACTGAAACAAGTAAAAAAGATTAATTAGACTATAATTCCTACCTACCTACTTACTGTACCCTATCAAACGAAGTTATATATATTGATTGTTCGTCCATTTTATTAGATATTTAAAGCATATTGTAATACATTTACAAAAAAAGAAAGCATGTTCACTGTTACTACGTATAAGTCTTCATTGTACAAAATAAAAACAATAAGCTTAATATAATGAGACATTGGTGAAATAATTGTTCAATATCAGAAAGAGATTTAAGTCTCTTTTTCTAATAAAACAATTAGGACAAGCAGTATTATGCTATCACAAAGATCAAGTAAAGGTTCAAAAGGTTTAGACCGTCACGAGTAGACAACAATCCGCCTTGATTATGTCCGCGGACAGATGTCGAAATAGAGTAGAAGTATGACGCGTACGCGGGTTCAGGCGGTAGAAAGCGGAAGGGTGGCAGCTCCGTCAATTGGCACAATTGGCAGTAATTGTGGGCGGTATGTCCGGGCGCGCCGCGACCCGGCTACGCGCCGCCACCTCACATGCTACGTAGAACAGTATGACAACTACACGGATTTATTGTATCCTAGATCCGAATTAGCCTCTGTACAAATATCTCGTTTTAATGAGTTAATGAGATAGGAGACTTGCCGTAACTAATCTAGAGTTGTAATGCTTTGTAATGCATTTGTCGTTCAATACCTAGATTATACTGGTAAATCAAATAAGTGAAAGATAATGTAGGGTAAAGCTCGGTGCTTCGGTTGGATTCAGCGACATCTGGTGGTTTCTCTTAGTTGCTCTTTGGTTATTTACTCCTATGACAAGGGAGGTGTACTATTGTTCTACTTTGCCGGCACCCCATAAACAATAAACAATCGAATACTATGCTCACTCGGATTTGATCTAGACCTAATTTTGCCATAATTGCTGGTGATTATGATGGAATTAGTATAATAATTTCTACCTAACATGGTTCCCTTAAAGGCAGTCTCGTCTCGAATCAGTCCTGGGGCCCTTTAGGGAGGGTGAAATGACATCGGAGAAGTCAGCTGGTCGTTTAGAAATGAGTGAATTGGTCTTATTTCCGATGGTACTGAATGTAACATACAGAAGACAAAAATAACTATTTGATTATTTCTTCATACTACATATGTTATTTACACAGGGAGAGAAAAAAGTAAAAAAACAAAGAAAATGTGATTTTAAGCTATGGGGCATGCATTGTTAAACATAGGCTTAAAGGGTTTTTACCCTTAAATGTAACACTGGGTCTGACGGGTCCGATGGTGCGGATAGAAGTGTTTGATTCCCACTCAGTGTGCTGTGTGGGGATCGAACTCCATTCTCCCCTTCACTCCATATTTTTATGTTAATATTTGTGTTTGTTCTGTGTCCGGGTATTGAATATATGTATTTATGTATAATATTTGTGATTCCTCTGTTGTCTGCAGTCCATAACATAAGTGTTATAAGCGACTTATCTCGTGGCCAGGTCAATATATGAGATGTTGTGTAAATTTATCATTATTATTAAGTGGGTTTAGTAGAGCGTAGGGTGGTAACGGGGATGCTGCTGCACATCTTTGCTAGCTTACATTTAATCAACGGTGTTTCGGGTGGATATAGCTCCATCTGGTTACTTCTTAGTTACTTTACGGGTGAGTAGAGGGCGGTAATATTCTACTATACCGCCACCACATATATACGATTTTAATTAGGACACAACAATTCACTGACTAAAGATAATAGAGGTTTCATTAATTTTCATTTTATTTGTCACTGTATTCAAAACAGCAATTTGTCGGATATTATGCAGTTGTTTATAATTTCAAAAACTTACTATAATTTGATATTTTTATACATTTACTTTATGATAAAATTATACACTCTGTTACAACTAGCTAGTCTATGTCCAATTACAGTATTGCATCGTACGTTTCTGAGTGCACACGGTCAACTAATAGGTATTATCATACGTTTGCTGTGACCACACAGAGGGGATTACAAGATACGTAATAAACTCTTGTTTATTGGCTTGAATATCTACAAAAAAAACTTTGTGACTAAATATCGACCAATTTATAGTTAAATACTTCGTTGTGTTTTCTTTCCCTAACGTGTTATCGGTTAGATGTTTGCGTACTTACTTCCGCAAGTTAATTAGTAAATATTTAAATGTAATTATAAACTTTTATATTAACTTGTTAATCGGGTGATTAGTAAGTTTATTTCAATGTGTAAATGATAGTCTGTGGTTTAAATAATGCATGTGGCCGGAGCGGTGCGCACGCGCAGCGCAGGGCAATGCGGAAGTCTCGCACACTTCCGCGTGCCTCCATCTTAGCCGACACCTCGTCAGATTCGCCTGCGATTTTGTTCACACTGCATTTGATCTTATATTGCGTGATATAGGATCAAATGCACACAACTCCTAATTTATATTAATATCGTACGTAGCCAGATCACGGCTAACCACTTTATTAATATTAATAAAGTTTAAAGGGCTTGATTTAAGTAAGGTTTTTTTAAATTAATTAGAAATGACAGTCCAATACGATGTACAGACCTTGGCAAAGCAGGGCCTGCAGGACCTGGATTATATTCATTTCCTTTGTATTATGTATTAATTTATTTATTATTATCATGTACATGTCGTTGTAAATAAAGCGGGTAGAACGACGACGAAAGCTATTCTTTCTATATTACAACATAACTAAAACAAAATCCAGATTCCATTTGATTGTCACGTATAAAGTTTGCGCATTTCTTACTCGCCAAGGAATGAGATAACATAGGGGATATTCCAGCAACAAGATACTAATTACGCTGTTATATTTTTGCACCAGATCATAAGCCGCGTATGCGGTAGGAAGGAAAGGGTAGCGCTTATAAATGAGTAATTTGCGTACACGTAATACGGAGGCGTACGCTTTGAGCATATTCAAATAGCGTGGCATGAGAACTAGTGTTGAGCGTAAGTACACTCACCCCCTCTTTTCTAATTACGGAATAACGTGGTTGAACAAAAAGAAATGACCTAGTTTCAGGACCGGCCGTGCGTCGGGCGCGCACCGGCGCACATTACGTGTTGGAAGATGGGGTTATGCACTGAGCGAATTATCCGCCTAACGGAATACACTCATGTGAATTTTCTCGCCCTAATAGCGTTTTTGCTAGTTTTTATTTCGATGTAACATGCGCGACTTGTGCAACAAGTCGCATATCGACTTAAGGCGTAACTTATATGCATCACACTTGTCTGTTCAGAGCCAGGTTATTGTTGCAAACGAACAGGTTGCTGCGTTAATTCAGGATTTTGTAGCAATACTCTTTGATAAAAACAGTTCTTTAATATTTATTTGCGTGAATTATAAAAATTGTAAGGACAACTTAGTAAGACAGTTTGTAAACTTGCTGCTAGAAAGTTGCTTACATAATCCTTTCTCAATTTGCATTCAGTAGCACCTTATTTGTGTTGTGTGTGCTGTTAATGAGAGCACATTTAACTAATGATATAGCAAAAACCATCGTCGGTCGTTGCTTTCCGACATGTCAAACTGTTATATTGAGCAATCGATGTTGCAACTAGGCAATTTCGCAATAACCATATTATAGAATGTTAGGCAAGCCTTAGGTAACGCGGCATAGTTCCGAGAGAGATTATACATCCTGCATCGCGGACGGAGCTTTGAGATTTGTTTCTTCACTGAGCTACGTTCACTTTCTGGATTACAAAATAAGTGTTGAAGTAACTAACGTAATAAACAAATTTTGTAGAAACAAGATTTTTTCTTAATTTAAAGATATATATTTTATAAAGAATATGTTTTTAAACAAAAAAAAAGATTATTAAGTAAACTTTAGGTAAAAAATAGAAACCGGATTGATTTAAAACATTAAAATATCACGCTGATCTGTGCCGTTACATCGATAAATTGCTAATTACAATAATTACATAAATTGTTTAACAAAAAAGCGATCTATATAAGCACCCAAAAATGTTTATCTATGGATAAGTAGTACTTATAGATAAATATTTTTCACGAAGTTTATCAAAAAAAATCCTAGATAAGTTCTCATTAAACTTCGTGTTGACGTTTCCGTAAGTAATGAACATGTAATTGTATTTGTGTTTGTGTTGCGTGAGGTAGATGCTGAAAACGGCACGTATGTTGTAATGTCGTGATTTATTGCGTGTTCTGGTCTGGCTAGGCGAGTCGGGTGAGGTAACGCCGGGTCGCGACCACGGGTTCCCGCCTTTCTCAAGCAAGGATAGTCCCGGCGCGCCAACACTACGTAATCCCGCAACGGCACTTCCTGAAAGGTGGCGCAAGCCGCGCGCGAATGTCGGCCGAGCATTTCGCGCTACTTTCGTAATCGTTGCGTGGTGCGACCGGCCGCCTCGCCTGGCTCGCAGGAAGTAAAAGTTCGAAGGTAAGAAAGTAGGTCTCCACTGTAATTGGCAACACGCCTGCATACTGATGTCTACACTGTAGTTATATAGGTTGCGGGGAGCACCTGCGCCTGCGACAGACAGGAACTGCGGTGACGGGGGCGGTGCGTAAACATAAGACATTCGTCGCCGTATGGGATTGTGTGATCTTAAGGACATTTCACAATGTATCACGGGCAATAGTACTCGAAGGGCCTGTGGCTACAACGCACTTACGCATGTGTTACACACGCACTCGGTGACATAACACGTGTAGTGTGTACAAGCGCAGGCGCAGGCGCCGCTGACCCAATCGCGCCGTGACGTAACGCACCGACAACGAGCCGCGAACTAGGCCGAGATACAAGATGCGCCGAAACTAATAGTTTGCGCAACTCCATGTGAGCTCGCACCGGCCGCGTTATTTTGACCAATTAACTTCATTTGTGACTGCAATTGGGAAGTATCACAATGCAATTTTACGCCCTTCTTTTTGAAAACAATGCGTAGTTGGCTATCCGTTTCGAAATTTGATGAAAAGTTTAGAAATTTTCTAACAATGTGGGTATGCTAAGGTAACCCAACCCACATTTTCCTTATGTCTGTAGACATTGTTTGATTTTTTATGAAATAAATATTATGCGTCTCTAACGCACGGAAGTGCATCGGGGTTCATTTTAAGTTATTTTATAAATAAATAAGTACATTAAGCTGCAGTTTATTATATATTTATTGTCTAGGATATTGTTTATATAGTGTTGAGTTTTGGATTAGCCTAGTATTATTCATGTTTTAAATCTTTTTCAATTTACTAGAAGTTCGAGAAAACATAGAAATTTTTCAATGAAAGCTAATGCACCTGCAGTTTCTCTTATTGATCAGTTGTTTTAGTCTTGTAATGAGGAGTAAAACGAAAGTATACATCAATAAAAACAACTTATTTGATAACATCATACCGTGATTACAATATACATAAACCGCATGTGTAAATGGAAGAAATTGGGCGTAGTGCGATGCAATGAAGGAAGCGCGCTCTCCGCTTGCGACAGCGGCGGCTGGTCGCTTGCAAAACTACCTCGACCGGGAAATTTACTTTTGAATTCTGGAACGGTATGTCGTGATCTGGTCAAATTAACTTTGACAAGAACTTCGTGACCTAACATGGACTTTTTTTGTGAGCGGTTACCAACTATATGTTTATAAACTTAAACGATGGCAATTTGGGTAGTAATTTTTACTATTTTCATATTTTTCACGTTCAGTCCAAACGAATTGTAGCATTAAGTGTAATAAAATAGAAATGAGCATGAAGGTATACTATACTACAGCGCAACGTATTCTTTTTGGGATACGTCAATGCAATTACTTGCACTATTTTCTTTGAGAACTCTGAGAACTGAGAGAATTTAATGCCCCTTTTGCTATCGGTAATGGTATTGCCGTGAGGTACCGGCAGAGTTGAATAGTACCTCCCATTGCACTAGGTGTCACCATATCTATCAGAAACAGTGCAGCTTAAATGCACAGGGCGGGGTCGGGCATCAGCATCCCCGTCGCGAAAGCTGCGCTCTGCGATTTCCAACACATTTGCCCAGCGCAGCAGTAACGGGCAAAAATCCGATTTTATTGGAAAGGTCTATGTCCAGCTGAGGACATCCAATGGCTGGTATGATGATTCGTGGAATACGATTGCATTTGTACATAAAAGATAAGTAGATGCAACACTAAACTTTATAACCCGATTTTGTTATGATTAGTTTTTTTTTAATTGCTATTTATTTCAGAAGAAGTTATGTTATATAGGCATAACTTTGACGTTACATTAAAGTACCCAGACCTAGTTCTAGATGATTCTCCAATTTGCTGATCGACGGAAACACTTTCGGCGTCCGAAATGCTCGTATTGCGCGATTGAAGAAATTGCACTTTCGGTTTCGGCAATTGAGGAAACGTATTATGAAATGGCGGGGTCACGTTCGCGGAGCGCGCTGGCTGGCTGCATGCCCAATTAAAATTTCACGTTTTGACAGCACTGCGCTATGAAATAAGTCTAGGCGTGGAAGCGTTGTGTCATTAGCTCACTATACAATAGCTAAATGTTCATTGTACGTCAGCCTAAATGATCCATTGAAGAAAACTTCAATGTTAAAGAAAAGGCATCGAGTTCCATAGCTCAGGAAGAAAAGTCAGATTTTCCAAAAAAGTTGTACTACGAGGTTATGAATGATGTTGAATACGACTATTTAGTCCAAAATTGCAGTGTTAGTTATCCTAGTTTTAAGTTATATGCGTTAGATATGCAATTAGGAGCAACAACTCCTAATTGCATATCCAATTAAAGGATTAGAAAAGTAAAAATAAAGCTCAGCTGACCTTTCCTTTTTATTTTTATAATTCATTGTAATTGTAATAAAAGTAATTTGATTTTTAAGAGTTTCGGTGAGAAAACAGTTTGAACTCTAGACGCGTTGGATTTCGGTAAAGTTCGATTATGATATAAAGTTAAGGCTCTACGCGAACGGAGTCGCATGCGGATGGCTTTATTATGGTTTCTATAAAATTGTGTTAGATTGACCTGATACTGACCTACTTGATAACTTATAATATAATTTAAATAAACAATTGATGCATGACTGTAAATTGTGTTTGTTGTTTTTTTTATATTGCCTATATACATATGTAGTACGTACTTGAGTTATAGTAATAATTTAATTACTCATATTAAGAGATACGTAAGTAACTATTAACTTATGTAATTATGAGTCTGCGACAAGTAAAGGAAATATATGATCATTATTCATTACTATTTAATAAGCAATTTCAGCAATAGACATTAAGTATTTAGTATATACGAAATGACACTGTATATAGTAAATAACTAATTAAACATAATTGTACCAAATTATGGAGTGGAAAGTAGAATCGCTAACGAGGAGTCGGTTAAATTATTGCGTCTATTGAACTGAGAAGCCGGTTCCATGATAGGGTAGCGAAAAGGAAACTTCAGAGGCGCCGGAAACCGGAACCGCGGTAAGGGTTAGAGCGGAGACGACGCCCGTTTCCGGCGGAAGCGCGGCGCCAGGAAGGTAGATAGAGAGAAGATAAACAAACCGACGCCATATTGCCGGACTCGAATCGATAAATCCGTTCGGTTTTGCATGCCCAGTATGTACGACTTCCGTCTCCTGTTTACTTTCAGCTTCTGGAGCGACCTATAAACATTAACTTTTGCTATGATATTGCAAATCAGCCTTAAAGTCTAGCGCAACATAGTTTCTTGTACAATAACAACGGAAACCAATTGACCATCATGCAATTTGTTATCATTCTGAAACAAGTTCGGCGTATACCCAATGGCAGGCAGACACACATCCAGCTACAGAGCAACCTATACATACAAACCTGACAAAAATGGTTATTCAATTTTGAACTCAATATACAAGTAGCAAAGCTCACTATCAATAAAATATTAACAAAGATACGCATGCGTGTCCATTAGTAATGTTTTTTAATATCTATACAAATACATGTATTGAATTACAAAGTTCTTTGACGCATTAATATGACCATAGACAACAAAGACCCAAACATAATGTACTCTTATCGCATTATTTAATTTTGAGCATTTAGATAAATAAAAAAAAGATAATACACAAGTATACACTATTTAAGTATAGTCTGCGCGCAAACTAATTAACGTTAATTTGAGTGGATAGATAACTTAAACGTACAAGTAATGTCGAATGTTTCGATTGGTCGTACAATATAACAATATGTAAAAAATGCTGGGTGTCAATTATTTATTAATGAAGTATATAGTGAGTCAGTGTAACAGTGCGGGTCAAAGTCCGCGTTACCTAATACCTTTCGTTGCATATTACACGCTAAGCATGTGGGATGCCGGCACGTCACAGTCACAAGTGAACCGACCTACATTTGAGACAAGTCAATATTTCTTAACGCATTGTTGTTTTCTAGTTTGGACGACTTTATATATATAATATTAATATTTATAGCAAATTTTTTTTTGTAATACATATATAGTTATATATTTAATGTTAGATATCTACCTAAAATTTAAAGAACTGGTACCCTTATAGGATAACTCTGTGAGTCCGTCTATCAAGATACTTAATCTCAAACACGCGTAGGGGTATCAAGATGAAATTGTAACCATATAAGTACTCAAATCTATAGTACCTTTTAGCTGTTACAAAAACAATATTATAAGTTAACCTGACAAAAAGAAACGACCTAAATGGTCGTTTCTTTTTGTCTTATAGTTCCGAAATTTTTGTTACGAAAAAAAAAATGTTTCGACATTCTTACTGCATCAAAATTGATAGGGAAGGACAAAATTGATAAGCAACTTTGAAATTAGTCAAGGCCTTATAATATATTTTCTAAAATTTACCGGCTCACTACCGGTTTACATTTTTGTTAGACGTTTTGTTACCTTGCCTAGTAGACATACATACGTTTTTTTTTCTAATTATATATTAATATACTTCTACACTTTATACTATCCTTTAATTTTTTCACTACTTTTTCAAAGGTTATTTGAAAGAAATGGATACCTAACCTAAGCTTTTAATTTATTTTGTTTGCAAATCTTTTCATGTAATTTGTATATAATAAAGAAACTATTGTTGTATTGAATATTAAATTCTGGTTATTAGATTCTACTTACTGCTATGTAGATATTTTGATGAAATATTTACAACAATAATTTTCATAAGATCTGACTTTTGAAGTTGTATTAAGTAATTGGTAATAAATACACGGTTTCTAAGACATTTATAATGTTAATAATTAAGTTTGGAGAATTTTATATTAAATTAATAATAGTGGTCAACAACACTGGTCAACAATAATATAATTAATTTAAGATATTTTTTTACTTCTCAATAATTCAACAAATTTATAAAAATACCGTAAACCAAATAATCATTTAATATTTTTTTGCGATTAAACTGTTCCTTAATTATTTCTTCTTTATAATTATTCACAAGTTTATTCTATTTTGTTGCTTTTGTGAAAGACATTGAAATTTATGTAAATTAAAATTTAAATGTAAATTTAAATTTATGTATTTAAATTATAAACTAAAGACGGCAGTGAATAGACTCGTATATAGGATGTTTTTTATTTAATTCAGGATTAATTTAATTATTTTATAGATGCTCTATCGACAGAACAAGTTCAAAATGCCATTATTTCAGTTCTCTAATAAAAACTAATCATATTAGAATGATGCTTCAGATATAGATTAGTTCTAGTCAATGTTCATTTTTATTACTTCTCGGTGTATAGCGACATCTATACTTAGTATGAAACAAAGTAACTTTACCCTCTCTCTCTGTCCCTATGTTTGCTTAGTTCTTTGAAACCCCTTGATGCGGTTTATATGCGGTTTATAATACATGCATAATATAAATGAGAAATACTGATTAATTTAGAGATTTCCAATGTGATTAAATATTGAACACCTTAAAAAAGTCAACAAAAAGGCTCGCAGTATATGTCATCTCTTAGAGATAACCAACAACAACTATTTTTTATTCTCATTGCACCCGTGCGAGGCCGGCGCACGTCGCTAGTAAGTAATATAAAAAAAGAAAAAAATATTTTTTACAATTATGACTCTATTGAGCGGAGGTGCGATATGCATATGTGTGTCAAATCAATAAGACAAAAACAAAATCATATTCACAGTGCTTTAAGTAAATCAGCAAGTTCAATCTCAAAGAAAGATATACTTATAATATCAATTCATTTACTAGTGAAAGCTGATATGAAAATGACGATAATGGATACAGCTCGTATATAAAATAGCTGTTTATTTACTTCTGTAACCGAAGGTTTTTTCTATCAGGGTATTGGTAAATCGAGCAATTAATGACTAATCATTCTTATTAACAACATACTTCAAGTTCATTTTGTAAATATGTTTCATTGAGAAACCATGCAAGGTAAAAAAGATAAATAGAGAAGTGTTTTCTGGGCTAATTAAGACAGAGATTATACCAGCGAGACATTTTTCTTTCAATAATCCAATCCCGGGTTCAAAAAAGATAATAGATTTGCGTACACAAAAACCTATTTATATAGTAAAATAAGAGAACACTGGAAAAATACTCATCATTATCTATGATTGAACTTCGGTAAACCTTATTATCTATCGATATATCCTTACGCCATTGGATATATCGATAGATAATAAGGGTTAATATAACTATCATCATCATCATCATATCGGTCATTGGAAGTTCACTATTGGACTTCTAAGGAAGGGGGAATTTTGCCCACGTTTGGCACGTTGGGCAAGCGTGTTGTCAATTGCAGAGCGCAGCTTTCGCGACGGGAATGCTGTTGCCCATCCCCACCCTGTGCATTCAAGTTACAATGTTTCGACTGATACCTGGGGAAGTACTATTCTACCCTACCTTTATGACTGTTTACCCAACGTCAACATAATGTTTTATGGTAAAAAAAATGATATATTATATCGTTAGGTTGTATTTTCAACTTGAAATGAAGAATGATTTTAGTTGGAAACCAAAGTGCCGAGTAGCGTCCGCCTTGTTCGTCGTTCGAGGAAGGAAACATGTTGATATTTGGCGTCGCGACCGGTTCTGCTAGTGTTATTCCGAAACAAGAAGACTCCCGCTTGGACTTTCCGATACAACTATTTATTTATCGCTTTTTTGTGCGTCTTTTATGTCGGAGTCGTATAGGAAATGGCGTTAGTGTAGGTATCTTATTCATATGGAATGGAATTTTTTGAGTTTTATGCACCTAGTGAACTAGTTCTATAATGATTTCTCAAAATTAATCACAAGTAAACAAACTCATAAAGATCAATCACAAAACAAAATACTTATTAATAATTTAAATAATAATGTTTGCCTGTCTGTTTATTATAATTTTAGGATTAAACCGGTAAAAATCGATTATGGGAACAATGCCAATAGCGTGCATCGTAGGGAAGGATGTAGATTAATCATGATTTCGGAAATATTGTATTAGGTACAAAGTGAAGGAAAGCTATAAATAATAAATAAATAATATGAACAGATTATGTCATAACTAAGTAAAGTTTGAAGTAAGCATTCGAGTAGGTACTAAGCGCTTACCAACCCTATCTATACTAATATCATATAGAGGAAATATTTTATTGTTTGTTTGACACGACTTAACTCATTATTCACTCGAGCAATTTAATAATTCTTTCACCATTACAAAGCTACATCTTCACCGAGTAACATAGGATATATTACATTTCATAAAATCAAACTATAAACATCTAAAATTGAATGTAACGAGGTATATAGCATAGTGATATATATAATAGTGTATTTGTAACTAATTGACTCAAAAATTACTAAACTGATTCAAAAAAATATGTCACTAATAGAAAATTAAATTGAATTAAATGAACATAACATTATCATCAAATAATATAAGCTGAATTGCTTGGGACTCTGGCAGTATAAAATAAATCGATTTATACAATGAGATTCAAATAAAGACTATCTAGGAACGACGTGAGACATATGCCTATTTAAAACGTTGCAGTCACTTGTATGTGTAGGGGACTAAACAGCTTTTTATTGATGTACATACGAAGGTCATTCAGAAGTAGGTATGTCTAGTCCGACAGGCTTTTTTGTCTCCGACTACGAAGGAAGTAATAAAAACGGACTTCTACGAATGATAATGTTGACCGTTTTCAAATCTACGCGCCGGCACAAATAAGTTTAGGAGCTAATTTTAAATGATAGTAGATACTGTATGTGTTGTGTATGTATTGTAATGGTTGTTTTTTTTCTTCAGCGAGGCTGACATTAATAGTTCTGAATCTGGTCACTATAAAATTAATTATGAACAAACTGATAATTTAGTGTCCTTCAACATTTGTGCGACGTCTTTTACATTGACTCCGAGTGTGTAACTTGAAGCACTTGTGTTACGGATATCAGACAACAGAGAAATAAAATATATTATACTTTAATTTTGTACATAAAACCCAGACATAGCACAAACACAAATGTATGGGGATCAAACTCGCGAGTCTGGACTCATAAGTTACACTAACAAATGTACCATCGGGCCCGTCAAAATTTATGAACTAAACATATCGCTATAAAGAGTAATGTAATTATATTGCCCGTAAAAAACATTCTGTGTTCCTATTAGACGTGAAGACTTTACGTCTCAGCATCTTCTGTACCTTCATTAGTATGCAGATAACTGTTATGAATATTTATGCCCACAGCGAAGCTTCGGGCGCCGGGGGTCAATGTCAGTTAAATAACACGACCACTCTAACCAGGACCCTTACAATACATTAACTTCCTCTCTTTTCATTTTGTTTGTTCACGCTAAAGGAAGTTGGAGGGCTCCGTATAAAATGGTAATACCAGACTGCCGGTTCCGCTTTGTGATTAGGTATAAGTGGTACTCCAAAAGTTGTCATATACTTATTATTTACAACGTTGGAGACTGTTTCATTGTCAATGTCTTATGAGATAAAAGTTAGATAATCGTGTTTTTACGAAGCGTCGCGTTCTATTAAACAAATATTAGTAGGTATATATAATTAAAATTCGTAGAATTAAAGTTTTAAATGAATATTTATTTAATCATAAAACAAGATCAGAACGCGGTTTTGTCATATATAAATAGGTTTCTACATTGTTCTATGTAAATAAATTTGGATTCTGGTATCTTTACAACGGTAACTGTCTAAGTGGTATTTAAATAGTTCCTCACTAATTGGTTTTTCGTAGTTTGAGTGTGACCTAGCGTTAACAACATCCACAAGCAACGTTTCCTCCTTTCGAAATAAATAAAAAACTCGGGTCAATTGAACTACCTACCAGCCGACAGTGGATATTTTAAGGTTACCCATTCCATGCAATTTATTGTAGGTACCATGTGCCAGCTGTTGCTTGCGACTTGATTGCGTAATATTTTATTTAATTTTCAAAAGCTTTTCTTTGTTAAAATTATTTTTAATACCGTAATTAATAATATTTGTACTGTAAACTGTTCTAGTACTGGTAAATCGATCGTAAGGGTAATCATAACATCATAGATAGAAAGAGAAATTTCACTTTAAGTTTTACTTATACATACATATATCTATATATATTTATTGTGCTCGATATTTTTCTTAAAAATTATTTTTATATAAACACATAGGTACGACTTTTCTGATAACATCAAACTAGTTTAATATCTATTTAATTACTTAAAACTCTATCGGGTCAAAAGGGTAATTGGCCATTTCAGTTTTTAGTATGTTATTTTTTGGTAATGTCTTTTCTGATTATATAATAATGATAGTAAAATTATTTCTATCTATTTAAAAGCATACTTTTTCACAAACGGGGTCCTTAATCATAAAACTCTTATCGCGAAGCAATATTTTTGAAAGAAGACCGATGCTAACCGTCATCATAAGGTATCCAAAATAATTCAAAGAATTTATAACAAAACTTTGCCGTGCCGGTACCGCCAGAGTAAGAATAGTATCTACCCCTATACCAGGTGTTGTAATAGACGACTGGGGTACCAGAACTGACAGACGGCGGTATATCACCCCGAAACAGGGTAGCTCAAATGCACAGGGCTGAGATGGGCAGCAGCATTCCCGTTGCGAAAGCTGCGCTGCGATTGCCAACACGCTTGCCCAGCGTGGCAATTATGGGCAAAATTCCTCCTTTATTGGGGAAGCCTATGTCCAGCAGTGGACTTCTAATGGCTAATATGATGATAATAAAACTTTTAAACGTTATTATATATCTCGTTTTTACATTCTATATCGACGTTTTGATTACCTTACAGAAATTGTTCTCAAGAGTCACAGATGTTAAGTTAGAATGTGTGACGCCTCTTTATTTCATTTTGACTATAATAATGAAACATATTGAATTACTAGATGAACAATTTTAAATTTTAACTAAAAAAATTCGTATTTTCATCCATGAAGATGCTAATTGTGTTTTGTTATCCGACATGACTACTGTACACTGAATGTATATCGAAAATTAATAATACTTTATAATATAATAATTGATGATATAAATTATCTAAACAGCAGTGAACAGATAGATGGGCAGATGGAAGTAGCGAAATTATGTTTGTTTGTGGACTACGGAACTCTAAAAGACTTTATTAATAAAAGTTAGGCGAGTTGAGTTATTTTGCTCTATAGGAATATAGTTTATAACAAATCTCATGACGCATTCAATCACGTGTAAAAATTTAATTTACCTCAATTACATTGATAGTGTTTTCCTTATATATCTGAAGTAGGTAAAATTTACACGTCAACAAATCTCTAGATTAAATATCAAGATTTTTTATAAATACTTTGTTTTTAGTGTTATAATGGTTAAATTAAGTTAATTTAGATAGACAGCGCAAACTGTAGCTTTAATAAAATTATACAAACAACAATTAAAAACGTTATATCGATTTTAAATGCAAGTGGTTGTATAAAAAAGTTATGCATTAAAATATAATAGGGATAATACTGTACCTACTATGTCAGTTAAATTTGGGCTTTATTACCTGATAAAAAGACCGAATTTTAGCAGCAGGTTCATTCCTCGATTATTTATAACATTCTATTTATTTTCACAGAATTACGCATATACAATTACACGACATTCTTTAACAAACGGCTGTCTCGTCTACAATAAATGGGAAAAATTAAAAATAATAATCCCTAATCCTAACTAATCTATAAATGCGAAAGTGTCTCTGTCTGTTATTTATGCTGTCACGGTTTAACAGGTCAATTGATGACGATGATATTTGTATGGTGAAGTTTCCGCAGGGGTTTCAACCTCCAAAAATGTATAAAAACATTATATTCATGATAATTTATATTGCAGGCAGACGTAATATAATATTGCAGAATGTTGTACATCGTCTGTCTACATATATAACGAATCCGAAACAGAGCAGCTCAAATGAACAGGTCGCGAAAGCTGCGCTCTGCGATTGCCAACACGCTTGTTCAGCGCGGTAATTATTGTCATAATTTACCATTTCTTGGGGAGGCCTATGTCCAACAGTGGACTTCCAATGATATGATAAATATTAGAATTAGACCAATATATAGTTTACAGTAATTTGTTTACAATACTATTCCGTAGGAAATGTTGCAAGTCTTCTGTTGTGTTGCAAGGCATCTAATGCTGTTTGTTTTAACAAACACTTATGTCCACAATGATATCGAGCTTAATGAGCTATTAGTTGGTTTTTCTTTATATACAAATTAGAATTCACAAAATCAGTAGGAAATGCGTCGATGACTTGTAAACATTAATTGCAAACAACGGCTGACGTCATGAAGGATAACATGATAGATTCGGATGTTTAGTAAACGATAATGGACACATCGTAAACTATAGTTGATAACAGCGTGCGTTTTTATTTGGCCGCTCTAAAGTCAAGCATTCCACATTATCTCTACTTACACAGAAATCATATTAACCGCACACTTAGACTTGTAAAGTTTGTAAGTGTGAATGATGGGGGTTTACTTAGGCAGTTGACTTGGGGTACCAGCAGAGTAAAATAGTACCTGGCCTTGCAAAAGTAATAAGCACCATCGACTGAGGTATCGGAACCGACAGATGGCGGTGTATCCACCTGAAACATCACACTTTAAATGCAATAGGACGAAGGTTGGGTTCAAAATTGGGGATTCACATAATAGCCACGCAGGGCAGCAGCTCGCTAAAATAAGCCCTGCGATTGCCACCGCATCTACTCAGCACGGCACCTATGGGACATATCCTCTTTTCTTGAGGCCTACGTTTAGCAGTGGACGTTCCACGACAGCTATGATGATGAATTACTCAGGGATCGCGGGACCGGTTAAAGAAGTTCAAATTGTTTTTAGGTATTCATTATCATCGAACGCTAAAAGTCGAGAGCAGCCCTCAAGAAGTCGGCGAGTATAAGGATGTCATTGTATCAGAAATTGGTAATCAAAAAAAATCACACAACATCTCTTGCATTGACCTGGCTCCGAGTGAGTCACACACACAAAAACACTGTTTCGGACATCAGACAGAACAAACAAAAACGTCATCATATAATATTTGTCCTGGGTGGGGATCGAACCCACAACCTTTGACGCACAAGATTATATTCAATAATAATATTGACACATCATATAATATAATAGGCCTGACTTCGAGATAAGTGGTTTAATGGACATCAAACAGCAAAGATCGTATGTAGTTAGGTATTATATCACAAATATAAAACCTAAATACATATGATCTCTAACATCTACCGTGAGGTAAGCCTATGTCTAGCAGCGGACTTTCAATGGCTGGTGTGATGGTGATGATGATGACCCCTATCTAAGCTATCGGGTCCGTCATTTCACGGTTCCAGTAAGATCTTTCAATACGTATATCCTTTTATAGATTTTAAAGCTTGAAATATTGTAACATTGGTTAAATTAATCTTTCATGTCTTGCAGGTGAGAAATTTCAGAGCGCTCAATTAGAGAGCGGCCAACTTAACCGTGCGGTTCGTAAAGATCGGTAAGTGATGTGTTCAACTTGCTCGTATGTGTTTTACGACTGCACTGGAAGTGGGAACGAGACACGATTCCGTGCCACATGTAGTTTTGCATCACGGAGACAATATTAACTACTTTGAAACTGCTTACGAACACGTTTCGCAACCATGTGCCGTTACTGTGAGTAACTGATAAAATTAATACCTAAATTGTTTTAATTCCTCCGCTTTTAGGTAGTGTAGAATATTTTTAATCTACGTTTTATAAGAGTTTCAGTTTGAATAATAGGGTTGTTTCCTAGTATTCACTCAATTAAAAGTAGATAAGTACACCGAAAGTTCACAAAACTAGAAACACAATAAGCTATATTTTATTATTTATAACTAACCACATAATTTTTTTAATAATTTATGAAATTTAAGTTTATCGCCTATTACGTCACGCCATTTAAAATGGCGAGTGGCGCCGATTAGAGACTGATGACGTTACTTTAAATTTGATAGTGACAAGTATTTGACATTGACAGGTACCTAACCTGAAACCTGAGGATACATGAGTTGTTTTGTTTACTTCGTATATAATATATAAGTTTGTTAATTTTGTATTTAAGCGATAGACAGTTAATAAAGAATTATGGAGAAACGATTTATGAAAGCTGATAGTTTATTTTATTAAGTTTTTTGAAACATCAACAAGTGTTTTCCAACGCTGTCACAAACATAACCTCAAACCTTTGCCTCAAACTCGTATTAACACAAACTTTACGTTATACATTGACACTTCATTGCACCGTTTCATTTTACCGCATTCAAAGCTCTGAACATTTAAGATATTTTATTTTTGTGCTCATTAAAAGAAACAAAATCGTGATACTCAAATGTTTAAATATATGTTTTTTGTATCTTTATTATAAAAATACATCAATAAAATTTTAAAATCAATTGGTCAGTATATTGGTGTGCGTTAAAATGTAAAGGAACATAATGTATAGTGACGTCACAGTCACGTGATCGAGCGTTTTTTGGCCATTTTTTAAGAAAAATAGAAAAAAATTAAATACATAAGAAGTAAAGAGATTTATGACGAAAATTGATAGGGAGGGTGATCCTTAAATTATTTAGAAGCTATTTAAATAGTTTTGCGAAAATTGGAAACAAGCCTATTATAACATCACAAAGAGCATTAATATACTGTATAATAATAATATATAATATTAGATAGTAGGAGATAAGATTCGAAATATCGAAATCTAATAGGCATAAATGGAAACGAAGATAAGGTAAGGTATATTCATCAAGTTATTTAAGCTATATTTATATTTCCAAAAAACACGTTTTATTTACAAAAAAAAGCGTTTCAATACCGAAGAGAAATATTTGAAGTCTTTATATTTTTATTAGACTAGGTCGCCAGCAAACCTATAGACGCTTATAATATAAGGATATCACTAACGCGTTGCCAACCTTGTGACTTGAAGATATTATGCCACATTACTCAGTAAATTCACTGCCTCTCTCCTGTTACAGACCGGAACATAGCAATGCGACATGGCGGTAGAAATAGGTGAGAGCGAGGTGACACCAATGCACACGACCTTTTGTATGAGGTCTACCTCATTTTACAAATACCTAACACATTGTAAGTGCCTATGAAATTTAAGGCGGCTTACCACATAAAATCGAAATCGAATCGAAATTTGAATTCCAATATTGACAATCATGAATTTCAAAATACCAAATTATTAAATTACGCCCTTGCGTAACGAAACTCAGGCACCCACGCTCGCTTCGCCGAAGACGACCAGCAAGTCAAAGCTGCGAAGCCTCTTCAGCTCGCTCGGGCGTCAGACCTTCGTCATTGCGGGCGAGGAATGCTCTTCTTCTTTAAATTACACTCTAGTATAGGGCAGACAAGTACCACGGCAGCAAGACATCAGCGAGCCCGGTTATTATATCAGGCGAATTATTATGACCATAAAATTCGTTGACCAGATTGTTATACTTCTAATACTATCCATGAATAGCCTAAAAATAATGTCTATTTTTTTAATAATGTAAATATATTGATAAAAAAGAATAATTTTACACAAAATTTGAAATCCGGAATATCGTTTATCGGGCCAAAAACAGTACGAATTTTGAAACTTTCGTACTAATTCAAGTCGGAAATTTATAAATACGTATTTATATCATTAGAAAAAAGAAAAATCGTGTTTTTGAGAAGTCTTGATTTCGTCCTTTAGGAATTATATTATTCGGAAATAAATATTTTGGAATCTTAGGGTGTTACCAATTTAAGAATTACCTTTATTTTTTCTGAGATCTCATTATCAGATCCTGACTTGGCGTTAAAGCGACCATCTCGAGGTATACCCGATGGAATAAAAAACAATTCCAATACCGGTTTCCCAGGAGAGTAAACAGAAATGATTGCAGACAGTTTTTTTTTTATTATAAGAAGGTACCGCACATATTTCATATAGATTGTGTTGTTATATTTTATACACAGATACTGCAGCTTAATGCGACAGAACATGGCGGTCAATGTGACAAGACACTACTCAACCAACCATATCGGACAACCAAAAAGTGCAACGGCAAGACCATAGACAAATAAAGGAGCGCGTGCACGCGTGGGTAGCTGCGCAAGAGTTTAGGAAAGCAACTAGAGGGGGCATGCGCGCGCGGCGTGACAGCGCACTCGTCCAATTGGTCGAGATTGCGCGTTTCCGTCGCGCCGCTTCCGGCCCGCTCCGATAACAGCGAGACAGTCGGCCTTACGACAGCGGTCAACGTACCCCCACCTACCTACTTGCACGTTAAACCAGTCTAAGTACTGTTAAGATGCGATGCCGCAAAAAGTGCAGTCGACGCATTAAAGCTTACGGGTGCTCCGAAATTCCAGAGCATGTAGGAAGACATGCCATGTTAAATTATGTACTTCATTTATAATGTCTCTTACGGAAACATGACAAATAGGTCTCATAAAAAAGGTAGATCACATACAAAAGGTATTGTATGTATTGGTACCTATTGCTACCGCGCCTTTTTCTTTAGCAGTGTTCGCATTGCTGTGCTCCGGTTTGAAGGGTGAGAGAGCCAGTTGAATTACTGGGTAATGTGACATAACATCTTCGAGACACAAGGTTGGCAATCTGCTATTGATATCCTTGTGATATTACGAGCGTCTATTAGCTGCTGTGACGCTTGCTTTCTGTCTGCTTGCTTTGACGGTACGCTTGTGTGCCGACCTAATCTAATAATAATAAAAAATATATCTTAAGAATTGTAACTGTTTTTATATGCAAGCGATATATGTAATATTTGATAACTACAATAAACGTTTTCCTGTCGGGTTTCTCGGTAAACAAGTAGGGAATTTACAACACGCATAATAAAATAAAAAGACAATCGGAGGTACAACAAGTTTGCTACCTACCGGTGAGGCACTGTTTATTGCTAAATTTAAGTACACATCGATATATTGTGCGTACTATTATATAGTATCTGGAACTTTAGGCCATAGACCCATAGAGCCTAATGGCGTATTTGGTAGTCTTCCTTCGGTAATCTATATTGCTAGACTTCGTTTGATCCCCACATAGGACAAGCATTTATGTGATGAACATGTGTTGTTGCTTTGTGTCTGGATGTTTAATAAATGTATTTAAGTATTATATTTGTAATTTCTATGTTGCCTGATATCCGCAACAAAAGTTCTTTAACCTACTTATCTCGGAGTCAGGGCAATGACGAGATATGTGATTATTTTATTATTATAAAGATAGTTTATAGAATTATGGCTTTAAGTTACGGTTTTGTAAAATCCAATCAATCTTACAAACACCTATTTATCATTGTGATATTAGATTATTATCTCGGAAAAACTTGAGTAGAAACCCATCGATTGTGTCTGATAAGAAGTTGTGTTGTACCCCATAACTGTATACAATTAATAACTGCATATAGCTCAACACAGTTGGTGGTCAGAGAGATAATTATGACGAATGCACCATAATTATGAAGTTATTTGAGAACTCCGATAAAAAAAAAACTAAATAAATTGACTCCGCTCAAGATATGTTTAGATTAATATCCTTCCCGAAGGCAGTTTGGCATTTTTATGTCAGCATAATACTTATAGATGTGGGAAGAAATGGTCAATTAAAAAAATCTCATCGAGTGTTTGCTTTTGACCCCTTTAGTCCAACACGACTCATACTTAAATTTATTAGATTCCAAACATGTAGATTCTTCTGAACAAACTTATTACACATAATTATCAGGTAGGATAGATTATTACCTATATTATAGGTTTTATCGGGACACCGAGAGTTTAGTTAAGTTTGGAAAATCAGACAAAAAAAATAAAAAAAAATAGTTGAAAACAAACTTTATTTGTAGACTTTTTGTTACACGAATTATTATTTGATTAGGTATTTTTAAGTTATATCTAGAATGACGACAGATTTGGATTTTCTGTAGTTATAATTTTGCAGTTAAGCAATAAATACACTTACCTGGTATTATCCAGCAATTACGTATCTCGATCTTTAAGATCTAAGAGTCACCCTACATAAAGGAAATAGCTGAGAGTGCCGCGCGGCGAGTAGACCGCCGGAAGTTGCGGCCGTTCCCACGGACATTCATCCGTTACTTCACCTCGCCTCTCTTCTCCCCCCTGTGCCCCCTCCTTTGCCCCCCTGCTTACCCCCGCGAGCCCTCCGACTTAGTTGGAAAGTGTTGGCTTATTAGTTTCCAGAACACTTCTAGTACAAACATGCCATGGGTCAAGTCAAATGAATATTATTTTACGATTGTGAGGCTTGGGTGGGTATGCTTGTAGGTCGCGCGACTCATTGCGGGCGGACATATCCACTATGTTGTGTATTCCCATTTTGTAAATTACGCTTGTAATTGTTATTTACATTAAAAGGTTTGACAGAGAATATAACAACTTAACAAGTAGTTATCGTCTTTTATCTTGTCTAATCCTTCAAGTGCGCACACGCAGTATAGATAAATAAGTTCTGAAGTGTTTTGGGCTAACTCTGGATTCATTTAATTTAGATCATAATACGTTTTATTACTGAAATCGGCGATTACTTTGACTAAACAGTAAATTATGTACTCATAATTGTCGCTCTGTGCAGCCGCAGTAGCAATTACTGATCTTAGACGTCGTCATCTTACGACATCTGGTACAAAAGGAGGTACTTACTATTCTACTCTGCCGGTAACCAGGCTTAATCACTGTCTCAATATTTTGCAGTATTATTCCTTGATTATTTTTATATGGTCTTCTAACTTTGACTTTTCGTTTCTCTAAGAGGCATTATTACCGACTTTGTGAAGTCTCTATTACAATGACGACGACGATTTTGTTTTCTTAGTAAATAAATTCACTTAGTAAATATTTTCCCTTTTATTCTATCGAACGCATTAATGTTCAGTCTAATTTTAAAGAATTAATTTACAAAACGACACAGCTGAGTTAGTCACTCGTACGAAAGGTTTAATGTTTGAATGATGAGAAGACGTTCTACATCTCTAAGAATTAGGTTTAAAATGACTTTGTCCTACAACTAAACAACAGTTGCGTGTGTTTTCTTTTTTTGCAAGCACTTTATTAAATTTTATTTATGGGTGCTTTGGTGGTTTATTTGTTATTGCGATGATCAGATGGTCGTGACCCAATATAATGCGCCAAGGTCGTGGGTTTGAACCCAGGTCCAGATCCTTATCCAGGTCAAACATGTATACGATTAATATTTGTTTGTTCTGTGTTTGGGTGAGAAATGTGTATTTTAATATTATATTTGTGATTCCTCTGTTGTCTGATGTCCGAAACACAAGTGCTTTGAGCGATTTATCTTGGTATCTGGTCAATGTATGAGATTGAGAGAATTTAATATAATTATTAGGTATATTATGAAGTACATAACTTGCTATAACCCAACACCGTACAATACGTGTGTTGTTTCTAAGGCGTGTGTAGTTTCTATTACATAGTAGTATATCAGTCAGTTTTACGACACATGCTCTAGGTTAGCTAAAGTTTGGTATTTTGTTACTATACCCGAAATCGGCCTGAATGGTCTTCATTGTTGGCCCGGTCGACAGTCGTCGCAGCTCCACAGCTGATCTCATTGTTTAGTCTACGCATGAACGCTGACCAAATTAATACTAACAAATCACGATATAACGGAGTTATTATTCATTGTGTGTTTTGTTGTTACATAATTAGACTCTGTAGACATGTGAAAGCAAAATGATTTGTTTTGGCTCGAAAAGTTCAAATGAAGTCTATTTCTAAAAAAACTATAGTAGAATCAATAAAATAAGAATCCAATCACTCTTATTTTTCCACTCTTTTATTTATTTACTGCACTAACATACCGATTGTTACATTATCAATTGTATTCTTTTATTTTATAAGTTATAATCAATTATTAAGGATCTCGCTTGTTGGTAATGCTGCAAGCATTCCGGGAGCCCTTAGATCGAACTGACATATTTCGAAGCAGTCTTATTTAAAATGATTTCTCCTGAATTGTCTTTTGTAGTTTGTCTTAGATAAATGTCGGTATTTGTGAAGATGTATGTTAATTAAAATTAATATGTTTATAAAAATTATTGTAGATAAACATATAAATTAATATATTAAAATTATTTAAATATTATGTTTAGTTTCATAATTCGAATGAAATGTATTTAACGTAACACTTATGACGGTTTATTTTAACCGCAATCATGCAATTTTTCTGTTGGTCAAATGTTTACTAGTGTTTAATACGAAAATGTTTAATTTGGATGTTACATAAGTTTGCCATCTAGGACTACAATCATATTTATGAATTTCAGTCTAGCTGTATAGGTACAGTGAAATGCATGAATACGATCCTGCGGGATGTGGGAGAATTTGCTCAAAATTGCCGCGCTGTGCAAGCGTGGTTGCAATCGCAGAGCGTAGCTTCGCGACGAGAATGCTGCTGCCCATCTCCGCCTTTTTGCATCTAAGCTAGACTGGTTCGGGTAGATATACTTATCTTTATTTCGGTTCCGGTACCTCAGTCACCTCTTACGACACCAGGAACAGGGGGATGTACAATTCTATCCTACCGGTACCACACAGCTAGAACAGAAAATATTGTTATTTAATATATAATAGTTTTATACATCATTATTGAATATTTGAAGCATCGCTTGCAAAGATAATCCGGTCTCAGTTTGTGTCGTTGGCTAAAAGTGAAATCGTAAAAGTAGCAACGTGAGTGATTTCGTTAGAAGCAGTGGGTGTACCGCGACCGGATCTCCGGGCGGTGCGTGCCGGAACCGCGCAAGACTTCCGCTCCCGCGGGACCGTCACGCGCCGCCGCGTGCGCAGCCGTGTCTTACTGGCTTTCACGACTCCTTAACAGTTCACGTTTTAGCAGTGTGCCACATTTTACTTAGAATCCTTGAATCGTATAATGCATTATTATGATCAAACTATACTTCACTTCTAGATGTAGGCCTCCTTAAGATATATACTTTGGGAGTTTACCCAAAATTGCCACGCTGGGCAGACCTGGAATCATCACAGAGTCGGTGATACTGTTGCCTAATCCAGTTTAAATTAGCCCGAGTAATCTGTTTCGAATGGATATACTACCCTCTGTTGATACATGTAACTTAATTGCCTCTTGCGATAGCTTTTGAACCGGTAGATTTAATATGACTATAACTTTCAACTAGATGTTATACACGTACCATAAAAGTAATAGCGTTATTGTATAATAATAACAGTGATGTAGTAATGACATTTATATTAGCATTAAATTATATATTACTCACGACTTCGTTTGCATATGTATCTTTATAAATTATTGCATATTTATATTATCCTGACGTATTTTTATCATAATTATCATAACAGCTGTAAATCGTTCCCTGCTGGACATATGCCTCCCAAAGAAAGGGAATTTTGGGGATTACCGCGATGGCAAGGGAACGCAGCTGTGCGACGGGCATGCTATTGTCCACCCACCACATTGTTGTGATGACGGTATATCTACCTGAAACAGCGTAGGTCAAATGTAACAAACTAGCTTCGTAGTTCGTCCCGGAATAACAAACTGACACGTAACTTTTATATATAAGATAGTTTTATCAACTTCTCCACATTTACTTCATCCGTTCACGCATTTTACTTTCAAAAAAGCTGTCGTAGTCGTTGACTTCCAGCTTTTTGGAGATCTTTCAGCCAGCTGCACTATAATATTTAATCTTATTTGTCCGATATAACAACAGATTGCTGCTTAAAACTAATTTGTTATAAATCTGATATGATTAGGATCTCGAATGACTGCGGTACAACAAATGCCAAGAGTCTATATGTTTCTTTTCTTTGACAACTTTGCTGGTAAAACGAATTTGATAAAATTTTGTGCTTTGGATCTTATTTATTCCAGATCAAATCCCGTAGGCTGCGATAAATATTGTAAATAAGGGAGCGTTGAAACTAAGGAGTAAACTAACTTAATGACCTATTTTTCTAAACACTATTATACTCGATTTAATTAAGATGACTCGACTTGGTAAATTGATTTTGATTATATGCAAATCAGCAAATATAATACAATCAAACTGAGATATCTTAGACAAGGTGACGTCACAGCAAATTGTTCTTCATTTCCATTTTGTTATATAGTAAAAAAAATATCGCTAAACAATGAACGGTTTTTTGACCTCTGAGTTTCTGCTATTGTTATTCTATAGCCTAGATTATATTCTAAATAAGAGGACTCAGATAGGCTATACGTTCAAACTATAATAACGTACTTCAGTTGATTACTACAAAAACAAATGTATAAAAACACTTTATTAGTAATAAATAGTACTAGTAATTCTAGGTTCCTAAGAGCACGAGGCGAAAATAAAAATGGCTATAATATCTTTAGGCAACTTCTCCTACTGTTTTGCACTGGACTGTGAGTCGTATCCGATGACTGCGCGACGGATTACACAGCGGCTTATTCAATGATGTCCAATAGCTGTTTGGTATTCATATGTTGAACGTTTTAATAAATTATAAGATCTTTATTTATGTGGGGCACTATAGAAATAAATTATGCTGATCATCATAATATATTGTACCTACCTACTTAATACTTTATTATATTAAGAAAAAAGCAGTGAAGTACGGGCAGAGTAGAATAGTACCTTCGCCTGTACCAGGTGTCAGGAGGCGTCTGAGGTACAGTGAACGAAATAATGTAGCTCAAATGCAGAGGGCATTAATGGGCAGCAGCATCCTCGCCACGAAAAATGCGTTCTGCGTGTACTAACACGCTTACCTGGACTGGCAATTGGGAAAGTTCCCCCTTCTTGGGGAGCCCTATGTCCAAAAAATATATAAAATAGGACACTTCACTTTATTCAATACAAAACAACATAATATTTATAAATTAACTAAGTTGTGATAATTAACACTACTTAGCCGGTATACCGGCAAAGAAGAATAGGACCTTTAGAGGTATAGAGGTACTAGGTGTAGTAAGAGGGAACTGAAATACCGGAGCCGACAGAAGCAGCGTAGCTTAAACGCACACGGTAGGGATGCGCAGCAACATTCCTGTCGCAAAGCTACTCTCTGCGATTGCCATCACGCTTACCCGGGCGCGGCAATTATGGGCATAATTCTCACTTTCTTAAGAAGTACTATGTCTAAAAGTGGGCTTCCATCTAGCACGATTGAAACTACTCGTACATAAATATTTAATAATCCTGTGTTTGCCGGAACTTTATTATTGAAAAGTAAATTTAAAAGTTGAAAAATCGACTACTACTCTACACGCCTAATCCTCGCAGAGCAATACTCAAGTAAAGGACCGCTCGCCTACTCCTCCGCTGGCGCTGGAATGAGTAACTGAACCCCAGCATTAGGAACAACCGAAAAAAAAGCAGTGGTCGTGTTCGCAATCGGTTAGCGCATGGCTTGCGTGCGAATTTACATTCAAATGAACCGGATTGCAAGTGCGCGTGTTCGTGCGTAAGTGTCGGCACATCACTCGATCACAATAAATTCCACATTCCTTGTGGAACAACACCATCATATTTCCGTCCCGTATCTTGTTATTCTTTCTAATAGGATTATTGGAGACCCATAATTATATTATATTACAAACAAGAAAAAATAAAACTACAAAGATACTAGCAAGGACCTCATGAACAAAGAACGTAATCAATATTTTTAAAATAAGCGCTCGTCAAAGCAAGAATCAACTTTATATATGTTTTCTATACTATGCCTGTTGATGTCCAGATATCATGTAGGTATCTATCTAGTTATATAAACGTATACATTTATAAACAACTTCTACAGTCTTAATATGATTCCTAGATAGTAATCCTTGATAGATATCAAGTGTAGTATATACCTTTAATAACTATGGTGCTACATTTTATGATATAACAAATGTTTTTGTAAGATCGCCGATTCATGTTTTTTGGATAAAAGCCAAATTACAGGTTAGCTTAAGTAATTTATTTATTATGTGACATTCAATTAGAAATTGTGGGTACATTAGACATCCGGAGTTCAGGACCTAACTGTTTTTTCTTCAGAACTGTCTCAAAAATAAACTACTTACCTGAGTAAATACAAAAATTTTATTGAACTTTTACTTTTACAGCAATCGGTTTCGTCGAAACTATTAAATAAGGAATTCGTTGACTATTCCTAATAAGAACACACACTTTATGCCATAAATTTTAATGCCAAATTACTTGCCTTGACATTGGCCAATGCCAGAAGCGATTTGCATAAAAAAATTAATTCATTAGACCGGTCGAACAGTGGAAGCGATCTTTAAATGTCAATAATTTCACTGGGAATGTTTCGCTATTATTTTAACGACGGTGATGTTCAGGTTTTGTGATGACATCATCGGAATGGTTTTTGGTATACCCTACTAATACTCGGAATAGCAATGAAGACGAATCACTCGGTTGGTGTTGCGTGATCGCATATGCGTAATATTAGGCCTAATAATCTCGTTGATGAGTCACTCTCTTTGTCCCGTGCTGACGGTGAAAAGTGATGCAAGATGTTGCTAGCTACAACATTTCTCTGTATCGCGGTAGTCTCACTAGTGTGTTCTATTAATTGCAGGAAGTTTTTTTGAGAATTCATTCACTTCTAATAAAATGTTTCTAGTTATAAAATCTATGAATTTCTATTTAATTAAATAACCACCGAAATGATGTATAATAACTCTAATTTATTTTAGTATTAAACAGAATATGGCTATTATTTCAAAAGTAGGCACTCGAGTGCAATCATTTAGGCACTACTTTAATTTACAGCATAGCATAAAAAGTGTGTCTATGAATTTTAACGGTATTTTAAGTGAATTTATAAAAAATCCAATAATTTACTGTCACTAACTTCAAAAGGGATTAGTTTTTTGAAATAGCATTGATAGCTAACGTCCGAATAGCAGGGGCTGCAATGACGCGAGAAATAGATTTTACGAGAGCGTGCGCCGTGATATTTACGTGTGTTTACACTTCAGCCGATTTTATAGGCTCAATGACACCGTCAACGCTGCCTGCCTATCAACCTACTAGTCTGCACTTGTAACAAACTGCGCGTCATTATGCACGTCACATGAATTTCTTCTTAAAAGTAAGTTATGCTTATCAAACTACCACTATCGTTATGGCAGGAACTCAATAAAATCAGTTTGCTTTATCAGTTCGGTAGTTAAATCTATAGCAACAAACTTATAGATTGAACTCTTTTACTGCATACTAAACGATGAATATAACACAAACATGAACGACAAGACGAACACTGTACTAATAGGATACAACAAAGAAAATGCCAATTATAAGATAGAGAACTAATACAACCGTAGGCGACTAAGCTCTACCCAGTAGGATAAGAAGGTGAATCCTAATTATGCGTGTCTAAAACGTTTATCGTGGGTATGATCTGAAAAATTGTGAAGAATGTTATTAAAGCATTAAGAAAATTTCACAACTTTTTCCAACTTTAAATATTCAAACATTATAGATCAAAATATTTCCAATACATAAATAATTTCATATTGATAATAGAGATGATGCCGATGACCAATAGACCATAGAAGTCACCCAACGTATAGGTCATTTAATTAAGCCTTCCTTAACTAGTCCGCTGGTACCAGGCAGGTCTTAACACTAAGTTTAATGCAAGTTCATTACGCGAAACACTAGATAGTAGACTCTGCAAGACAAACTACTAGTGATAAAAGTTCTATCAACACCACCTAGTGGTTGGAGTTAATGAAATCTCTGTCGGCTTTGGAAACAACCAATTAATTCTAAATCAAGTTTTTAAAGCAATTCTATCCCATACCATTTTATTTTTAAATCTTCTTAATTTTTTTAACCCTTTTTTTAGTTCTTAGTACATTTTAGTACATTTCACTTTAGTCAGACTTTTTCCAGATACATGTACAAACATACTATGTTTGTAGTCTTGTGCTGATTACCGATAATTCATTGTGCATTTTAATCTATACTCTGGCTTGCTATATTTAAGTGTGAATTATGATGTAATAATCGTTGGTGATCTTTTAAAATAAATAAATAATTGTAGGCAGTACATTGTTAACTATACGTCTGTGTTAATAAAACCAGTATTGTGACTTCACTATATCACTATGCTATCAAAATAAAACTAAATAGTTCACAAAGAATACTCGCTGTTTCTTTACCTTACATTTTATTAGGTAGAACTCATACAATGGTCGTCTACATTGCAGGTACCATGCCTTTGACCATTGTATGTATCATCATCATTACAGCCATTGGAAGTCTACTGCTTTTTCCCATTGAGATGAGACTTTTGTCTATAATTTCCGCGCTGGGCAAGCGTGTTGGCAATCGCAGAGCGCAGCTTTCGCAACGGAGATGCTGCTGCTCATTCCCACCCTATGCATTTAAGCTACACTGTCTCGGATGGATATACCGCCATCTGTCGATTCTAGTACCCTTGTCACCTATTACGACACCTAGTACAGAGGATGGTATATTTTCTACTTTGCCGGTACCTCACTCTTACCTATTTTTACCTCCAAATAGTAGTGTTTGCATTGCTATTTCGGTTTGAAAGGTGAGAGTGGTAGTGAAAATACTGGGTAATGTGACACAATATCTTCAAGTCACAAGGTTGGTAATGCGCTAGTATTATTATTGTGATAATACGTACACCTATAGGCTACAGTGACGCTTACTATAACGCGGGTTGTATGCTCGTATGTTGACCTAATCTAATATGAAACAAAAAAAAATCTTCTATCAAACACCCACATTTTTTATTTTTACCGCTGCACTGAGTAACTGTTGTGAAATCTGTCTGAACCGAGAGAAATATCGTTTGTTTTCGATTTAAGTAGCTCTTAATTTAATTTTATAGCCGGTTAATAGTACCCGGGAGCTGTTGACGCTTCCCGTGCCCTAATTTTATCGCATTCAATTCTGAGAATATTATGATTCGAATAGATATTGTTATGATTGAGTTTCACCTACCTGTATTTAGCCAAATTTTAGTTAAGTTTACTTACTTATCAAAAGTTAGGCATGGTATATTTGGTATGGTGATTGATGCACGCTTTATTGATAATTCTTGGTCATTATGAATAATGTCTCTCTCTCTATCTGGGTCTACTCCACAATTTGGCAATTTGATAAATTCTTTATTTTTTCTTTTTATTAAAAAGACTCTTTAAGCCAAAATAAATTTTATAAAATAACATATCAACTAAAACGAAATGGTTAGGTAAGGTTATAACAGCGACCACAACGAAACATATTATTTTGACAATTGAAATATTTCCAGAGTAAAGGTTTGCAAAACATTTGCGAAACCTATATTATGTACAATGATTCTTTTTCAATTAATGTTTTTCGGAATTATTATATTTTAAAAAGTTGTATGTAAAATGATCTATTGATATACGTTGAACAAAAGTAAACCCCAAGAAATAGTCGGATGGATTTAATATTTTTATTACTTTAGCTAAACGGTAATGGACAATATGTATACTGCCCGCTCAATTTGATTATTTGATTAACAATTATCAAATTTTATTCTCATATTGGACACTTTTATAATGACCAGGCATTATGTACAATGGTCAATTTATTATTTATACAGAAAAAAAAAATCAAAACATAAACTTTGTATAGGTGTTTTTACGTGTGGTACAGGCAAAGTAGAATTTTACCTATCCTTATGGTGTCGTAAGAGACTACTAAGGTACCAGGACCGACAGATTCTCGCAACGCTCTGCGATTACCAACACGCTTGCCCAGCGCGGCAAATTTTGGCTAAATTCCCCCTTTTTTTGAGGAGGCCAATGTCCAGCAGTACAGCTCCAATGGCTGATATGATCATGATGATGAAATAGGTATTTGCTGCAGATGATAAATTAATCAATTGTTTGAATAGCCTTGCTTATTTATTTATTTCTAATACATCTTTATCATCATATCAGCCTTAGGACGAGAACTCTGCTAGAGATATGCAAAGTGATTTCCAATAGGGCCGGTTGTATGCCGCCAGCATACATTCTAGTCAGATTATCTGTCTACCGTGTGGGTGGGTATCCGACGCTGCGCACGACCCCATTTGGCTCTATCGGCGGTCGGTATATTAAAATCAATAGAAATTACCAAACTATAAAAAAATTCGGAGCAATCTGAACAATTCTAAGAAAGTTTAGTCTTTTTAATTAGGTATTAGAGCCGAGGACTACCGGTAGAGTAAAATGTACCTCTCCTGTAACAGATGTTGTAAGTGGCGATTAAAGCACCGGAATCGACAGATAGCACTATATTCGAAAACTGAAACAGTGTAGTTTGATAGGTGCAGGGCGGGGATGGGCTGCATCTTACCCGACGCGAACTTACACTCTGCGATTGCCTGCCAAGCGAGGCTATTATGAGCTTCGCTTCGCCATTATAAAACTCCCCCTTCCTTGGAGAGGTCGTAGATAAAGTTGATTTATATATATGTTTAGGTTCACCAGCCTTTATTTACATTTAATCGATATAACTAATTAGGTATAAAACTACATACAACAATCTTTTAAGGCGAACACAACATGCACAAAAGTAAAAAAAAACTTACCACTGAATTCTTAATAATACTATATGCTAACTAATATTAAAGTAAACAAATGAAAGAACAATAATACAAGAGCAATTATCTCGACAGAATGAAGTTTATCGGGAAATTTACTATATAACTTTCTTTTATATTGAATTTCATTCGAAAAACTTATAATACATCAAAGTTTCATACTAACTTTGCACTTTCTTAAGGCGCTGCGTTGATATGTCAGTCAGTGAGTCAGTCAATCAGCTTCTCCGCTTCCACTTCAGCTTATATAGATTAATGTAATACTAATGTATTAATATAATAATACCTTCCCTATAGAGTCAAAAACGCCTTAATGACGTTTTTGACTCTATAGCGAAGGTATTGTCTACTATTTACTTACAAACTTACAGTTGATTTTGTATAATACAAAATAACAAATCTATAAGATCTAGAATCAATATTTTTTCAGACAAGATCAGTTCCTTAAAACAAAATTAGAACTGTACACTATCTTGTAGTTATAAGCTCGTCTGTAGATTGCAGTCGAAAGCAGTTTTCTATTTATATTCGTATAAAATAGACCGATAGCTTCGATTCCTTATTGATTATAGCTGTACAGAAAGACTGGCTAGTATAGTGTGTAATGTCATCGTCTCCTAAACACCCGCTCCCGTCCGACAATCACTCCGGCACAAGGCTTCCGGGAGTTGATTGGTGCTGATTGATATTGATTCCGCTCATTACTCAGCGTCGCACTTGTACGGCAGCTACTCATTACAGATGGGCGTGTTCTCTCTTTATTGCTTTTATCTAAAATAATATGAGGGGACCGTTTCATTTTCTTTATAGAATTATTAGCAGTCTATGGCTTCTCGTAGTTAATGCTAGGCTACGATATATAAAATGACATCTAAGCCTTGCTTATTTTTAAGTACTTTCACTAGAACAAAGTAAGGGGGCTTGTACCTCTTAATATCAAACTGAAAGCAGTAAGCAAATTTCATATAATCGGTCCATTAGTTTAGTTTATACCGGACAAATAGACTGACACGAAATTTTTAAACTTAAATAAAAAATTTTGCTTAATGATCGCTGTCAAAGGCAAAAAACCAATGCTGATTAGTAAGTAGTTTCTTGGTGTATTCAAACAAAAAAAACCTTGGGCTGCGTTGCATTATTATAAGTATTTAAATGGATGCCCTTTTATATGAAAAATAAATTTCGAGAAAATTTAATAACCAAGAAAGTTGGCGGATATATGTTTTTTAAAGTTGAATGTTTAAGCGGTCCACCACAGATATGTGTCTAAAAAATTTACCTAAATATCTAATATCTTCTGGATTTATTTTATTTCTGGAGAATTCTTTCTCAATGTATACACAGAGAATATTTTTATTGAGTAGACTTTAATTGTTATATTACTCGTGCATTACATTTGAACGGCTCGATGGCGCATTTGAGTTTGTTCCTATCTTGTGCGCCAAAGGTTATAAGTTCGATCCCCACTCAGGACAAATATTAATCCATAATATTATTCGTGTTTGTTCCGTGTCGGTTGGTGTTTAATATGTAATATATATTTCAGTTTTATTTTGTAATTCCGCTATTATCTGATGTCCGTAACACAAGTCTTTTACGCGACTTATCTCTGAATGAGGACAATGTATGAGATGTTGTGTGAATTTATATATTTATGCGTAAATTCCTTGTACATAATCTTCTATTACACATATGGACATAACTTGATGGGTATGGAACAAATATTGAATATGACTATATTTGCAGTAACATATATGACAGATAATAAAGTTATTTATTAGTTACTATTTCCACTCTACTTATTGAGATAGCAACAATAGGTTTAGTAAGTAGGTCCAATGTGGGTTCTGACCAGTTATTACGCGTATAGTATTTGCCAATTAACCGTGACATGAACGCCAGCGAGAAGTAAAAAAATCATCAGGCAAATTTGTGTTGCGGACATCAGATACCAAAGGAATCGCAAATATAATACGTAAACATATATACATATGTATTTAACTCCCAGACACAGGGCAAACACAAATACGGTCGAACCCACAATCCTTGGGGTACAAGATAGAATGGGCTGTCGGGACACCTGATCTATCGAGCCCGTCGATCAAAAAAAGCTTTAAATAAAATCTTTCTAGCATATTTTTCAAAGTTATCTGGTATGTGGAAGTCGAGATGACTAATATCTGTATCATTATGACCATTCCGGTTAATTTCCAGTAAGTGTTTTTGTAGATTGAAATATTTGAATTGTATCATTCAGCGCCCTTTGAGATTCTCAACGTTCAAAGGTATTCTACAATAAAATGTACATTCCCTTCAGTATTAATAACATAAAGCATCATTAACAATTTAATTCCACCGTTCCTTGTGATGTCTATCCGAACACAAATTATCGACTCGGTTTGATCCCACGCCCAAAATAAAATATCATATTTCCTGTCAGCCGAACTGAGCTTCAGTATTTGAGTGACTTTTTTCCTACAGGTTTTTTTTTCAGTGCATCGTCGTTTTTTAAGGAACTCCGTCGCACATGTTTGCTCAACATGCGTCTTCTTTACAAGTAGATTTTTTTGTAGTCTGGTTGCACTTTACCAAAGTTTAAACATAAAGATGGTAAAGCTCAGAAATGCGTTCAGAATCATCTACGCACATTTCTTTGAGTAGTTTTACAGTTATTAGTTTAATATAAGAGGAAAGTTGAGATGGTTTGGACGTGTAGAAAGGATGGATGAAAGTAGAATGGCTGCACAAATATATAGAACGGTAGTAAATGGAAGAGTTTGTATTGGACGATCTAGACTAACATATTTTAACCAGGTAGAAGTGGTATTAAAGAAGAGCCAGGTCAGAAGTAGGTACCAAAAATAAACGAGCATATATGAAAGGTCTAATGCGAGTAAGGGAAGCGAGAGAAGTTTGCCAAGATTGTAAAAAATAGAGATCCATTGTCTCTGTCTACCCCGATGGGATACAGACGTGATGTATGCATGTAGTTCAATATATCTTTAGTATTATTACTTTCGTGTTTTTACAAAAAATATGGAAAACAAAGACACAAATTTATGATAATTAATTATGAACGCGAGTCTGGTAGTAGCATATACATGTATGCGAAATACAAAGGGGGGCTTCTCTCCATTAACAACTACTTAGTCGGGGTAGAGTGCAAGGACGCGCGCAAGAATAGCAAACTTTACTCATTAAACAATTTACGTAATTTAAAATTTGTAATGCCTACTTCTCTGTTTGTATTTTCGTGGTTATAGAAAAAAGCAATACAGAACTTATTTCATTAGGATTTAGGGATTTTTGATATTTTTTTATTATCTAGTGACTTGAACTCGCTTCGCCTGTTTTAAATCTTCAATCAGAATGTTTCTTTAGAAATATTGAACAGTCATCTGCATATTTAAATGTATACAAACATACAAAGCAATAATAAATTATAAGTACCCATACTTTTACTAAATAGATTATACCTAATTAATTGGAATAGGTAACCAAATAAATTCTAAAGATTTTTTTGCACTGAATCTCTGGAAGACACGAAAAGGGCCTCTATCAACTCTTCTTCTTCTGTAACCTCCATAATGCGTATCGATTTACTTTTATTTCAGCTTCTTTCACAGCGTCACAGCGTCACATGTCATATAGTAATCTACTGTTTTGCAGAAAATGGGTATTCAGGCAATTAACAAAATGATTCAGCAGGAAACTATAAATCAAAAATTCAAAGAAATTAAAATAATGTCTGTACACAGTCAATATGTATATAAAAATATTATTTATGTTCACAAAAATATAACTGATTTAATCGAAAAATAGTGACATACATAATATTAATACTAGAAATAAGTATAAGTTCACAGTGCCCATTTCTAGGCTTTAAAAAAAATAAGGAATTTGTTCAGGGGCTATAGTGTAAGTAAAAGTATTATATTATAAAATCGCAAGTGAAATTAAAAATATGCCTTTAAATAAATTAAAAAATTGCGTTACAGATAACATATTGCTAAGGCCTATTACTGCTTAAAAGATTATATTAATGATGAAACTGCTTGGGAATAAATTTTTCTAACATCTACTATTAAGACAATGGTTTGTTAGCGCCGACGCCGGTATGGGTTCCAATAATACCTACCATTAGGTGTTATTGGAACCCATATCAACATCAGTTTTTCTTGCAGATTCTCTTTTGGTGACTTACGTCTTTTAAAGAACCTACCACAAACTTAGTTATAAGATCCGCCTGGTGCCGGCAGACTAGTTTTAAAGTAGGACACTCAATGACTTATTTGTTTAAATGCCTCTTATAACACTGGTCGTCTGGGTCATTGGTAATTTGTGTAAATAACAAATCTATATTTATAGACTTTTTGTCTTTGATTTATGACGATTTTAAAGTGCCTGGCTTATTACTTAAACTACTTACAAAAGCAATCTTGACTTTAACTTACATATTGTAACGAGAAAGGCATATAAAACCATGTATGTACTTTAGAAATATGTCGCGTCGTTTTTCCGTCGTTACATATCAGCATTATGCGAGTAGCACATGACGGTATGAATATATAGGGTGAGACACAGACGATATTCGTAAAAAGCAATATCTCGCCGTTAGTGGGTGGTAGTAAGCGTGTCTAGCGGTGTGGTGTACTGTATTGCAGATTGCTGCGCCGGTTCTCACGCGCACCGGCGCGCGCGCACCGTATCCGCGCCGCTTGCATAACGGACGCGCACGTAACTTGGTGTAACAACGCTATTTGCATGTAGGGTAGGTTTGCACTTGTTTGTTGGAGTGGCTGCAAAGGAATTTGGTATCATGGGGTATCCGTATTTGGGATCCGTATTTGCTAATAGGATGACAGATAGAGGAAGAAAATAAAATGAAAAAGATACATAAAGGTAATAAAGGAATGTTAAAATTTGCCGCTTGTACAATCAGCACGTAAGTGCCCCAAATGAAATCTATTTATGAGTAATACGCATAGTACTCTGTGTAAAATCAATTATTGCTTTGTGTATATATCTGATAAAACATCTCTATCCCCATAGTAAGTACCACGCGTCAGTGAGCGTCTTCGCAATCAGATACGGCAATGACCGATGACAATCTGAAGCTCCTTTTATCTTGTCAAACGGGCACAGGCTGCCTTTTGTATAGCCACCGCAACGTTGTCCGTATAATATTACAGCACAAGACATGCGCACGAGACTATAGATTGTCTCCTGCAGATAAATCCGAATCGCTTCCATCAACAAAATATCGAATTCCGTATTCGAATCATTTTGCACCCATTCAACGGAAGCTCCAGGCGCCAGCTGCCAATGAAGTATCAAATGCCAGACAGATAATAAAGGATTCTTTAATAAGAAAAACGTAAATCGAGCCCGTGGCAATGTTCAGAATGCTTTCACGCTAAATCGATCGCAGACAGTGTGGTCTTGTAACTTACACCGGGCAAAGTTGAAGATCGCGTTCAATTTCGCTTTTGCTTTTTTTCTAGATGCCAAATTGATGTGGCTTTCGCTTCGATTTGTGCAGTTCATTGAGTGGCTTTTAGGTTTTTTAATGCTTAGCTACTACGTTGGTGCTACTTTGCCTTTACTTAACTGTTGAAGTTGCGAGACTGTGTCATTTAGATAATTGGGATATATGTGGTGAGAGGACTCATATAAACATTTAATAGCCAATTTAGTAACTAGAATCTAATATAATTTAATGATATGTATGAAAGATGTTATTGTTGCACAAGCGGCTATCAGATTTTAATCGATTTGTATGTTTTATACAAACAGTTACGTTGTCGATCATAAACCTGAGTCGACGAACTGTGTACGGTTTGAAATGAAACGTCAAATCAGCACATCAGTGGAAACAGAATGGTCGTATCGGGTTACGCTGGTAGGCGAATAGCCCCTGCCACTGCACGCCACTCAGATACGCGGCTTAGTGTCCGATTACGTGCTGCCTGTACCGCTGCTCATGTCAAATGGCGAGCATTACAACGATACAAAAAATAGCTGAACTTGGCAAACCAACTTCCTTAAGTTACAGACTGTGAATCTTTAACAACTAATCCCAATCGTACATTTGTTTTATTTTTATTATCGTTTCCGCTAGTGTTAATCCTTACTAATATTATAAATGCGCAAGTAACTCTGTCTATCTGTCTGTTGCGCTTTCCTGTTTGAACCTCTAAACCGATTTTGATGAAATTTGGCACAAACAATTTTTAGACCCTGAGAAAGAACATAGGCTAACTTATTTTTAGTGCATTGATTCGATATAAATAAACATGACATTCAAAGTTTATATAAGTGAAGGTAAAGAGGTGTGGTACCAAAAATGCTATTCCACGCGGACGAAGTCGCGGGAACAGCTAGTAAGATATAAATTTATTTTAATCGTCACAGCTGATCAATGTATTTGCCGTGTTCCGTAATTTCCTGAGAATAGTAATTCCGTATTATTGAGTCTCTAATGTAATTAATGTTCTTCCCTTTGAACAGTTCTATAAAAGCGCTACAATTTTACCCGACTAATACTGACAAAAGTTGGGGCGGAAGCGTTCCGCCCGGATATGAAAAGGGGGGGTTAGGAAGGGTGGGTGGGACATCCTGGAACGCCTTTCCGGCTTTTCACTTCCGGTCCACTATCGGGGAGATTTTTCCGCTGGGGAGAGATAATTACGGAAATCGTGTGACGTAGGTTTTTCTGTTTAACTTTAAACAATTTAGGTATTTTATTTTACATAAAACTGCAAATTATTTGCTTATAAAAGATATAGTAAATAAATGCACTCCATTCAAAGATTGCTTGGAAGAAATTGTTTTATTTTTATTTATTTTATAAGGCCACCCATTCACTTGTAAAAATGGATAGATTTTATTTGTTATTTTGGTGTACATAATATGTTATATTAAGCAACATTTTTAAGTTAATGTAAAGGTTAGTGGAATAGTGACTATGTTTTGTAAAAAAAGCATATTTCGGTGCAAAAATTACAGCTGCAATTTTTGCGATTTATTTCATTATATGATTCTAATTCCACGTGTGAAATGCTTACTATCCGAGGCTTAAATATAAATAGTCTTAACATCGTTTTTTTATAAAACATCACCAACTCGTAGTAAATGGAAAATAGAATCTATAATTGTTATTTGCTAGTGTTTGTTTAGAATAATAGCTTCTTTTAAGGTGTGTTGTTATTTTTATGAAAAAGCGACGTGTTACTTAAGTTAGATCTTTGAAAGTCTTCGTCTTGCTGCCAACCAGCGGTGACATACATGCACTGTTTGAAGGTTACATCCTTAATACAAAAACGGAGCATAGGATGTGATCATCATCATACTAGACATTGAAACTCCACTGCTGGACATAGGCCTCCCCAAAGGAAAATTTTGCCCGTATTTGCCACGCTGGGTAGGCGTGTTGTCAAGGGGATGATGGGGGGATGGGGGATCAGAGGGGATGCTGCTGCCCATCATCGCCTTGCGCATTTGAGTTACACTGTTTAGGATGGATATAATGCCATCTGTAAGTTAAGTTCCGATACCTCAGTCGCCTCTTACGACATTTGGTACAGGGGGAGATACTATTCTACTCTTATGCCTCTATGTGATAGGGGCAAGGAAACTACATACATCCGCAAATTGACGAAATGCTTTGGAAATATTTCCGATCTCGCGAGTATATCGTATATTACGTAAAGGCTTACTTACCATCTTATACCGTGTACTGGTTCTTCCAGATCCACCATCTTCATAGCAACCGTAAAATGTCCACTAGTGTAAATAGTGTCCAACGAGGAATTTTGCCCATAATTACCGCACAGGGCAAACGCATAGCATAGCTTAGCAACATTTGAGCTACACTGTTTCATGTAGGTATATCGCCGTCTGTCTGTTCTAGTACTTAAGTCACCTAGTATAGAGGGTACTATTATTTAGCCGGCACACCACAGCACTGTCATATTAGTGATATAAACAATCCTGCTGATAAACACATCTTAAACAAACATAACAACCACCGTCTGCCTTTTGTAAGACGCCGCTCCAGGCGTCGCTGCGTGTCTCTCCTTGAAATGTAAACATGAAGATTGTCAGGTCTCCCGGACCGCTCGTCCGCGTGGGGCATTGTTTTTAGGAAGCTGTCATACATATTACGTTTATGTTTCTTTACAGTTGTACCTGCAAAAGATTTATTATAACGTTCATGTTTATATTTTCCTGCAACCGCTGTAGAATTTGGTGGCAGTGAAGAGTAGTCTTTATTACTTCTTAATTGATTATTATCAAATACCTAGACAATTACTACCACATATTTTTTAAAATTTTGAATTATACTTTTACTTGTGATGAATGTTGGCAATAGTTTTTACATTTTATGTTGATTCAGTGTTGTGCTAGTTACTTATCCATGTCATAATTAATTAGTCAGTGGTAACTTAATTTTTAAAAAAAGAGAACTACGTTATACATTTTCATGATAATGTACAAGGGCTACTATTTGCGAACGACACAAACGAAGAAGAAACGCGTTAGTTGTCCGATTTACATGTAAATGGACTGATATTTTGTTCCTTCTTTCTTTCTTTTAATTTAACAATATACTACTAGAATCCAAAAGTTCTTATCAAGTCATTGAATTGCTAACATAGTGTATAAATTTTCTTGGAACAAGTGTACTTAGGCTAATAAAGCTATGTGTACACAAACATAGTTGTGAACTCCGGGAGAGCAAAGTTATAAATGTAATCGCGGTCAGAACGTAGCGTAGAGTACACGTTTGCTATTTGTGGTTTAAAAGCTCCTAAGTTCTGCTCTCACTCGCTTAAAATATATAAGGAAACTATAATCGTTCAAATAGGAACCAACAACACATATACGGTTTTTGGACCAAATACAAGTTCTTTCCTTGTCACCAGAAACAACAAAAGAACTACTATCCAACTCATTTTATGTGAGTTTGGGGTCGCATCAATTACCTTGCATGTTATGTAACAGCCAGTTCTCATAACCACTGTTGTTCATGTAGTTAAAATAGGAATCCTTGATGATTGTACTTTAAAACGGTAATGCTCCTATGAAAATGAGTCGCAAACGTTTTGCCAATTGCAATTAGAAATAATAGTACAGATTAAGTATTTTTTTTTAAATACTGTTTCATTTTCAATTTGTCACTATTCTATTTTTTATATATTTTTATCTTTCCTCATGTAACGTTTGTTGTTGTCGAAATTACATAATACATAAATATGAGTAATTAAATATGTTTTATTGGCAAAACACCATTTTTCGATATTCATATTAGTTTGTTGACTATTGTTTTTTTTACAATCTGTTTGATATCTATTTTCAAAATATATCTTATCTATCAATGAAGTAAAATTTGGCTCTTAAGGTATTATCTAAAACAAAAAGGGAAATTAAAATATATAAAAATATTTATTATTTACAATTTATTTAAAAATAATAAATTACCTTCTGAAATTAGTTGATGAAAATAAAGTCTATGTTGGTAATTGGTCTCACCGTCCTAAAGTTTTAAATACTTTCCTATAGGTCAATATTCTTCGTGCAAGCATACCACGATCAAAAACAGAATATTACATCCTTACAGTGTAAGTAAGGATGTGATCACACGTGCGGCGTCGATCAAGACAAGTGTAAGAACGGTCGCTTTCTTGGAATCGGGTTAATTCGGTGCATGACGTCACCAGGCGGCGGCGCGGGCGCAGCTTCCTTGTTTGTCGGAATACGACGCGCTCGTTATGAATATTTGAATTAATTTAGTTCCTGACAGTTGAGACTGCGAGTAATATGTTCGTCTGTCTGTGTGAGTTATCGCATGGGAATCTGACGTAATTTATACAAGACGCGACTTTGAAACTTCTTTGTTCTGTTGAATTTTGAAAGACCTACTTAGAAACTATTTCCTGAATTTCTGTATCGATATCAATGACTAAAGAGTTCACAAGGTTTTTATTGTGTAGCAAACAATCCTCGAATTGATAACTTCCTAGGTTATATTCAAAACTGAAACTAGTATTTATTTAAAAAGCCACGTATAAATAAATTAGCTACATTTAAATTTACAAAAATCTAAAGGTATTTTTTATTGCATCACTAACAAAATACGAGCAAGTAATTAGTGTTTGTTTTTTTATTATACGTAACGTATAATACGTATGTATAACAATTTGTATCGGATAATAAATATCGAGCCATTGTTTTTAAAGTTGGCTGTGTAATCTTGAAAGTTTTTGTTTTACCGATCACTTTGTGTACCTACATACCTACATCATCAATAATTTGTAATGTCATTATATATATAGCAAATTCTCGTGGAGTCGACTTTTTAAAATACTATATTTATTGTCAATATGACGAAAGTTAAAAAAATATAAATAACATCTTAAATAGTATTTATTATTCACAACAAAATTTCATGTTGCTAACTTGCTATGCACAACAATTAAGATATTTTCAAATAATGATTAAAATTACAGGCGAATTGTCATTTTAGCTTAGCTTTAAAGAGGAATATTTTGTTGTATTGCGCAACGCCAGATGTTCGAAAGGGTGGCGCACAGCGGGGTGTATTAGCTTTATGGATCTCCATTCACTACATGTACATTCACAATTAAGCCCTCTGTTTCGATCACAACCCCCCGGCTAGTCTTACTTGTCTTTACAAAGTAAAAAAATGTAACAACTTTTTTATTTCATTCACAGTACAGTTTATTTATTTGGTGTTGGGGCTGTTGACTGATAGTATTGAAATCCACTTTTTTATATAGTACCTTGATATAATACATTAATATCCAAATATATATATTAATATTAATCGTTTAATATTACAGATAAATACTATTCAAACATTGTTTTAAGTCTATTCTATTTATTGTACTGTATCCACTTTCTGTATGGATAATGAACGTTTTCTATCTTTCTATTTATTAATGAAATAAATCACTTTGCAATCTACGTCTCAATCTGTTTACTTTCTGTGTTAAAAATTAAATTAAATATTGAATTTTAGGCCCTATTACAATTAATAATGTACAAAGCATCTTTCTAAATTCGGAAAAAAACTAACATTTAAACTTCAAGTTGACTAACTTATCGATAAACGTTTCAAAAAATTAAAAGCATCGTCGGGCGCTGATTGGAACCACATGACGGCGCCTAACCACAGAATAAATTAAAAAACAATCACCAGCTTATTTAAGTAAACAGAAAAAGTTTTAAGCCTCGCTGCCACCGAGACATTTGCCCCCGTACACAAACCCGCCAGTCGAGTAAAGCCACGAACTTTTGGGTTACGTCAAAATGTGTGTAGAAAATTGTATCTCATAGTGAACGTTTACACGCACGTTTTGGTTTCAAGGACTGAGCGTTGCTCAGCGTGGGAAAGCTTACAGAGGTCAGGTGGTAGCACATGTGGTGCACTCCCGTTCAGAGAGTTTAAAAATAATATTGAACAAAACACAAACTTAGGTGCCCGGCAGACAGGATCGCCTTCGCGGGAGGGATACACGATACACCTACAAGTTATCTCGAGCTTGGTGGTCTGTAAACAATAACACTGAATTATTTATCTTAGTTATGATGAGCTTTTACGACAGAATACGAGCACGTTGTGCAGTGTATCGTGAATTAAAAAGCCGCATGATAAAATTACTTTATACCCTCCCACTTGCTAGGCAGTGAAGCCGGGCTGTTGCGGCCGGCGTTCATCGAAAAAGCTTAAGAGATTTTTAACTTTATACGTTTTTAATAACTACTGTTATAATTTGAACTGTTTTATTACTATAATAATTTGACCAAGTTTATATGTTGGCTGATCTAAAGCACTCAGCTTTAGATCAGGTACCTGAATCATTATAAAATGTATTTTCAGTGGCTTAAATCGAATATAAAATTTGTGAAAAAAAATTTAAGATACGCTATTTTACGACAAGGGATACTGTAATAACTGTGCGTGTACAAAAGACTAAATCTGCGCGCACCGCCCAGCATTGGCTTCTGTAGTCACACGAGCCCGTGGGACTGCAGATAATGGCCAGAACCTCAACGTGGGTGTCCGATTATTCAGCGCTTTTTTGGCCTTCGTGCCATTCATTTTCACGCAACGATGCGCAGATAATGCTCGCTTTATCAATACAGAGTAAGGTACAAACACGCCCAGTGATGCGCCGGTGTGCGCTCACTGGATGCGCGTGCTTCCAAACTTCCTATTTAAGATTCACATATTGTAACTGCTCAGATCCATTCCAAATGGTGTTCTTAGTTGTCAATACATTGCGAATGTTGATGGGTGCAAAAAATTAAGTAAACGACACGCGCATTGCGCATAAAGCCGTATTTTAAATCCCCTTCTCATTGATGATGTGCTGTTTTGAATAAACATAGGTTATTATGTTTTGCCGGCATGAAAAGCATAAGGGATATTTTAAAGAATTTTCCTTCTATGTATATATAAAAATAATAACTGGCTAAAGTCCAAATCAAGCTTTATTTCACTAGAAATCCATTGTCTTACTACTTACACATGCCAGTACACATATGCCTACAATGAAAGTTTTTTTATACGACCGTATACCTGTTTGTAAATCATATAGTCCGCGTAATAGTAAGCGTCATCGCAGCCTATAGACGCTCGTATCATCAAAAGGATGGTGGCGCCTTGCCAAGCTTGTGACTTGAAGATATTATGTTTTATTAAATAGTTATTTCACCGGATATTTCACCCTTCAAACCGGAAACCAGCCTTTGTTCATACAAACTCTACTCGATCTACCTCTAATAAGAAAAGGCAAATACGTTTTTTAAACGTTAAATATAAGTTAATACCTATCAAGGGTAATCACCAAGCTAAGCGTCTTCACTGAAATATTTTAAGCTACATTTTCCTATTATCGCTCTTATCTGCTTGATGCATTGTTCTATTTTTTGCTATTGCCAGCTTTCATCCTCATTGATGCCAAGTTATCAATACAGTTAGGTATTTATCATTTCGTTGGTTAAAATTTCATAAATGTTTACGTAACAAGCATGAAATGTCAATCAAAGCTAATAAATATAATTTTCATTGATCAAGTCACTCAGTGAAGTCATAAATTAGCGAGTCAGTGGGTGGCTGGTCCAACACAAACCGACAAAGAGACGGAAGTTAGTTACTAATGTAATTGACAAAAAATAACACACGCTAATTCCTTAGTTGTAGGCGTACTTTGAACTTGAGCTAAAGATTTTGAATTGAATACTAATTATTGGTGACTCATGTCACGAAGATCTGTTGACTTGGGACGTAAGACCGTATTGAAAACTTCATTAAATAAAAAATATAAAACGAATCTACAAAAAATGGTATGATGTTGAGTTGGTACAGCAAACATTTATTGCTTTACAAAATGGAAGAGTATTCGTATTTGGTTTGGGATAAAATTGTCTCCTTAAGTTTTACCTTTTTAAGAAAATAATATGATATTGAGAATGTTATATACACTGCTAGTTACTGTGTGACAATTCAGTTCTGCGATAAATCCAATGTTATTGTTTACAATTTGTATGAAAGGAACCGTTTCCTAAACGCAATAAAGATAATAGTGAAACAGCCCGGAATCTGCAATGATAGGAGTACACACATAGCAAGCGCGCGAGTCGCCTTGACTGGCATTTCCTGGTTCAACGAACGTCAATGAGATCGCACACCAAACGGTGACTTAACACCTAACCCGGGAAGTACTAAGCGGAATATTTCTTTAAATGGTACGCAATTTAAATCCGTGACCTTACTTTTGTTCTTTGGTAATAGTTTCCTTGTTACAGTTTCCACCGTAACGTCAGTGATAAACTTTCCCCTAACTTCAGAACGAACTTCAAGCAATATATTGTACCAAGGCATTTGATGTAACCAAAGTTCTGACTAGCTACGACTGTGTGCTTATCATCTATTTAAACATCATTTTCACTTGTTTTTACTTCAAAAAATATTCTCAATTCGACTGAATGTATGCATGTAATATTTTTGTATGTATGTTACTTGAGGTGTCCGAGAAATATAGATCGATTTAATTATTTTTTTTATTCGAGCGAGTGTAACCTCAAGCTGGTCCTTTTGGCGCCATGGCACGATCTGATGATGGGTGTTTAGGGAAATCGAGGGTATTCTCCAGTTTTATAGGCAGATACAATGTGTCCTAAGCTTTTTCTTAATAAATTGTATTATATCAATTTTATACTTGTTAAGATATCGCAATTTGGCTCTAATAAACAGTTTTATTCGTCTAATTAAAACAAAATAGATATATCAAGATTTTTGAAAAGTATAAAATGTATATAGCTGCTATGCAGATGATGATGATGAGAATTATCTCATCATCATCATCAGCATAGCAGCTGCATGACATCCACTGCTGAACATAGACTCTATAAAGGAGAGTTTTGCCTTTAATTGCCGCGCTGGGCAAGCGTGGTGGCAAATCGCAGAGGATAGCATCGCGACGGAAATGCTGGTGTCTTGTTTTGTTCGATCTTCGTTTTTTCGGGTCATATAGAGTCGTCTGTCGGTTCCCGTACCTCAGTCTCGGTCAGGGGAAGTTATTATTCTATTCTATACTTTGCCGGTACCCCACGGCAATTACACATATTCATATTTAATTCTAATGTTTAGTTAGCGTAAATAATTTGTCACGTCTGAGGTTGGTAAAACCATTAGGTATTTCTTGTCCTTTTGAGATAAAGGGGAACGTAGGAAAAGGCGAAATGAAAAACAACAATTCTTTATTGAATGGGTATTTTATATGTCATACATGATTCATATAAAAAGTTTGTCCTGTATTTCTATATCCAAACTTATAATGCGGGAAAATTTGAACGGGACTACGATTGAAAACATATAGACCACACAGGGAACTTTTATATTTTATCTACCTTTGGATAGTTTGAGAGTTCTTGCCTCACCGCCTGACACGACAGTAAAAAGTCTTATGGAGCTAAAAGTAAGTAGAATGACTACTTACTTTTGATATCAAAAGTAAGAAGAATGACTTCTTACTTTTGATATTAATTATTAGTAAGGAAATACTCTACGTTCTATTAATATTTGATATCAAGAGATACCTAGGCTTCAAAATTACCGCAAGGTAAACAAAACTTCAAACCCGTTATAAATGTAGTTTTGTTGTCAGAGGTGAACATGTAAATGTTAGAAAATAATATATTAATTATTGGTAATACTGTTTCTTTCTTTTTGCATAATATCCACATAAAACTGAGCTATTGTATTAAGAACTAAGATTAAAGCTATTATTCTTATTTAATTTCCTAAATCTTCAAGTAGGTACTCAGACTAAACATTTAAAAGGCCTGAATTGTCACACATGAGTAGGTACTTATCTAAGTAGCGATCAATTATTTTTTCTACATCTCCAATCGGGGCAAGTTAAGTGATTTATTACGTCACAACCTTGAAATCGAACAGGTTTGGTTTCCGGAAAAGTACCGTATATCCACGGCCATAGTAAACGCTTGAATTTCAAATGTAACCAAAGTTCTGTCAGATACTTAGATTTATTGACGGAATTCTCTAGCGCGGCGAATATTCTCCGACTTACGATTTTGAATACTTTCGAATTTTACTATACGAGTGATGTTATAGAATGTAAACGTAAAAAAACACGTAAGGGAAATCTAATTCTTATGAAAACTTAGTACATTTATTCACACAAACGTATTCAAAATATTGTAAACGCTTAAAATTGTAATTACTTTGATAGACAAAATAAACATTGTAGATACCTTGAAAATGCAAATTTAGTTTAAGTAAGACAAAACCATAACCACAGTTAGTAGAACGACATATTTAACTTAATTATTTAGATCGTCAAGTTACGAATATATTAAAAAAAAAACTCTTGTTTGTATGTTAGTTCATTGTGGCCAAGTATTATACACAAATACTTTCTTACGATTTCTTTATTACGTAATAAATTTAAAAGTATCAAAATACTTCAGTGAAAATTTTTTATGCAACTCTACTTAGTAATCAGACATGACAAAAGAATTGCTGGAAAGCGACTGTGTCTAGGGCGAACAAATCTAACACTTGCCAATCGAAATTTCTGAACCGAAAATGATCTTAAAACGCTCATAACTATTCCTCGTTCTATGCGATAAAATCACTGCTAATAATAAAATGAATCAAGTCAGTTTTAATTACTTTGCTATCAATGAGAATCGATTAGGCGTGAAGGGTTTTACAAGTCTAAATAGTTCTGATAATGTCATAGTTGGTAGATATTAGAAGCCCGATTTTTATGACCAGAGGTAATTTATGCTAGCATATTATAAATATCCCTGTTTGTTTGTTATGCACTCATGATTTTGATTGAGGTAGGGGCATATGGATACTTTAAACCTTAGGGATGAGCATAAGTTACTTTTGATCCCATAAAAACAAAAGTTCCCTATGAACGTGTTGTGAGTAAAGTCAACGCGGAGGTAGTCAGGGACAAAGAGCTCTATCTAGTATAGCAATGATCTTGTCTCAATGTCCGGGATGAGGATTTCGTGTTCATTACGTTAATGGAATGCTGCAAGGGCATCATCTGAGAAAACCGGCTAAAGAGAGATCATTACAGCTATCGGAAATTTACCACTAGACATAGGCCTCCTCACTAAACGAGGAATTTTGCCCATTATTGCCGCGCTGGGCAGGCAAGCGTTTTGACAAAGCGCAGCTGTCACGATGGAATTGCTGCTACCCATCCTCACCCTGTGTATTTGAGCTACACTGTATCAGATGGATATGCCGCCATCTAGCAGTTCTGGTACCTTAGTCGCCTTTTACGACACTGCTTTTACCGGTACCTCACGGCAGGGCTATAGAGTATTCCATATTTATATGCAATAAAAAGTTTGAATGTGAATTTAATTCCGGTATTGCTATATCTAGCTCATATTAGTGCAGGCTGGGCACTAAGGCTTTCCGTTTGAAAGGTGGAAATATCGATTCGGGGTCATTCTGATCTAGCATGCAAAGGATTGTTATCGCATGAAACCATTTATAAAAAGCAGATATTATTAATAATTTAAATACGCATCCTAATTAATATCGATCAACAAAGTCAACATAAGTGAACAAAATCAACAAAGCTCAATCTTAACCTTATAATAGCCATAACTCATGTTTACCGCGTATTTGGTAATGGACCCAGTAATTAAAGCACGGTAAAATTGGAATTATATATATATATATATATACATCACGCCCGTGTCCCACCGGGGTAGGCAGAGGCTATGGATCTTCATGTGTTACGATCTTGGCATACCTCTCTCGCTTCCCTTACTCGCATAAGTCCTTTCATACAAGCTCAAGCAGCAAGGTATGTTCGCCTAAGTCGTCTTATAACAACTTTTCTATTAACTTCTGCTCTATATATTTGTGCAGTAATTCTACTCTCAAACCGTCTCAACATTCCTTTCTCTATTGTTGTCAAAACATCATCTTTTACACCACATCGATCTCTTATCACACTATTCTTTAATTTATCTCTCCAACTCACAACATACGTACTTCGAAGTACTCTCATTTCAACAGCAATTACATTACATTCTACTCGCGTGCTTCGTCTGCCATACACAACATTCATTTTCATATGTCAGAACCAACAAACCTCTGTGAACTGTAATAATAAATAATCACTTTGATTATTATAAATCAGAAATTTTGTTCGAAAACAAAAGAAACATACAGACGATGCTATATTATGTCAGGCAGTACAAGCACAATCAGTAGGAAGCGAGAGCAAATGACGACGCGGAAGCGACCGCTGCGACACTGATGCTATGGGTCAAGAACAACCACTCGACATTCGTCAATGAAGCCGCCTCCACGGAAACTCTTCACCAGCTATGACGTTGCATACCGTCGATCTATTAACGGTTTACCATATTTCAAGGCGATAATTACAGTTTTGGTATGTACTGAAGTTAATAATTTGCATAAAGAGAACGGTAAACTTGTCTTCTTTTTCTATTGATAATGATTTATGAAATAAAAGATGTTAGAACACCTTGAAATATAAACGTACGATAGCGCGAGACCTCCTATTAAAATTGTACATCCTAATTTAAGGGTTTATCAAACGTACGCACCAATGTCATAGGAGCTATCGAGTATATAACGTACGTACTCGTACGGTGGACAATTTCAAGTCTCATTTGAAATTGCAGTATAGCGTTTTATTTAATAATTTCTAAATAATGTGGCGGCATCTTAACGGTATGCAACTAGCGCAAGGCGAGTAACTAGCGTAGCTTGGTTAGTTGAATTAATAATTAATTAATCTTAGATTGTGTTACGCCCTATTCAAGTCATGCCGATCTTTCGATATAACAGAGGCGACAAGTTAGTTCGCAAACGTTGTATTTTTATGTAGGCCACGGACAGCAACGAATTCCAATTACATCAGATTATACAAGTCTTGAGAAATACGTAACTGGTGGATCGCGGAGAAAGCACGGCGGCCTTGGCAATGAGCGCGCGCAGCCGGCGCGGGCGAAGCGCGCCGTCGCGCTACGAGGCGCAAGCGCACTCTCCGCTTAGTGTAACGAATAATTACCAATACGTTAACATTTTAGGAGAAATCTATGGTATGCGAAAACGTGTATTAAACACCTAATACTGATATTTAGACACCTCTGAGTCGATAGTTCTTGTTTACCTATGATCTGATCTCTCACCTAACGTCTGATAATAGTCTCGTCTAGTCTCTCTATTATACTTGCATATACGATGTGAATGTGAACGTCATACATCGTACACTTCGATTGTTTCACTATGTTCGCTTTTGTAATTGGCGCGGGTTTTCACGCATGCGCAACACTTTCGTTGTCAATGAACTTGGAAAGCGGGGATGGTCTGTCATTGTGATTAGACATTGAATGCACTCTCGCTCGCGTAACGCGCGCCTTCTAAAGTGCAGCACGCAATGACGCAATGCTATTCGCTTTGTTAAACGATAAAATTGTCGAGCAAGAATTCGTATTAGGAATGGTCGGAAAAATATAATTTTATTTAAATAATAATCAAGTAGGTACTGTGGCAATGACGTGACGTGACGTGTATATATATATGCAAATATATTAAAAAGGAAATATTTGATTATTTGTTTCTTTCGATTTAACTAAACCAACTGGAATAATTATTTTACCATTAGAAACTACATCAACCAAGTAACAGGTCAAACTATATTTCATGAAATCCAACTACAAACACCTTAAATGGAATGTAACGAGGCATTTACATTACTGCGCGTTTAATGCAAATAAACTTAAAAACGTAAAGAGAAAGTAACATGATCACGAGGCTATATAGGTTATATTTTTTCAATTACGATGGTAACGGGAACTCCTGTTTGTAGCATATAAATATACAAATATAAAATTATTACTTATAATAAAATGAGAAATCCTTAACTTAAGGAAAAGTTTAAAATTTTAGGGATATTAGAGGGAATTAGAGGACACATTGAATCTGGGAATATTCTGAGGTGCGGAGGACATAATATTTTGCAAACCGGCCTGCCATTTCTGAATAGCAACGAGCCATGCTGCGAGCATCCTGTCTGTGTCCTCAGATATATTGCATTATCTTAAACTGATCTATCATCTCCAACTACCCCTTACAGCGACCTCTTACCTTATAAGAAAAAAGATTCAACATACAAATGTTTGTCCTTGATGGGATCGAGACCACGACACTTGGCCACGCATAACATAGGTAATTATCATGCAACAACATCAGTAGTTAACGGAAAATGAGATTTGGAAACACCAATTACTGAAGGAACACGAAAAACACGGTCACATCACTTTTCTTCCTTGTTACCGCTTGTTCATGTTGTAACTTGTAAATTTTGTAAAGGATGATTATGAAAACTGAGAGAATAAAAGTTAACGTTCAGAAATAGCTGGCGATATTTTACGACAATTACTATATCAAGCTATTACTAAGGCGGCAATAAAATATTAACTATACAATAGCGTCTAGAAGGCTAACACTATATAATAATACTATTTGTATATGAGTGTATGATATCATCATCATCATCATCATAGCAGCCGTAAAACGTTCTCTGCTGGTCATAAGCCTCTCCAAGAGAGAAAGACCTGGCCCATTATTACCGCTTTAGGCAAGCATGGTGGCAATCGCGACGCGATGGGAATGCTGCTGCCCGTCCCCGCCCTGTTGTATTCAAGCTACACTGTTTATATACCGCCATCTGTCGGTTTCGCTACCTCAGTCGCCTCTTACTTACTCTTAGAGTAGAATAATGGAAGGTACAGGGAGAGGAACTATTCTACTCTGCCGGTACAAAACGAAAGTATATGATTTATTACATAAAAATAACTTAGTGTAATTTACGGCGTACTACTTTTTGGTTGCAGCGAACATAAGTACATTAGATTACACATTTTCTAGAACTAAACTGATGCTCAATCGAATTTCGAAACAGGTATTGTGTTCTACTTTAGTGCAAGGAGATGTTAATTCACATTAAAAAAGGGGAAATGATTAAGAATTAGGTTTTTGCAATTTTAATAAAAAAACACGTAGATTTCTTTGGTGTTTCCCAGTGAATTCAATGAGATTTCCATGAGTGGTCGAGGTAATTAGTCAGTAAGGCTTCGGATGACAGGGCATGGATGTCGGTGGGAAAGTGTGGGCGTCCGATCGCACTCGACGCTTCACCGGCCACGAAAACTGCTTCGCATGTGGCCTAGAGAAATGGCTTGAGCTGCGTTATGGTTATTTAATTTAGGATTAGACACAAAATGCAGTAGGATTCCAAGAAACATTAAACGAATATTCATGGTGATTCAGATAACGATATCTATTGTTCAACACCGGGTGTATTATGTTATGTAATGGAAGAAAATTAGACTTATAAAGTTTTTTTTTAAAAACCTTATTACATATTTGTAAGGCAACGTTAAAATGTGTTTTTACTGCCTACGAGAGGAAAAGCTAATTTTAAATGGTACAATCTTATGCCTGGGCCTAATAGTGCTCAATTTGGTAGTGTTCCTATCTCGTGTTATGGGCTCGATCTTCATCCAGGACAAACAGAATCTAAGTAAAAAAGTAAACTTTTTGTATTAGTGTTTAGGTTAAGGATTAGTTAAGGATTAGTAAAAATAATAGAGTATAGATACTCTATATGTGTATCTAGTATTATTAACTCTTATTATCTTATTTATATATTAAAAATATCTTATCTCTCTCTCTCTTAAGCTACTGGTTTAAATCAAATAAAACCGATTTACTTGCTGTGTGTAATCTGATCCAACTTGAGAGATAGGTGAGTTTATATCTCAATTTATAGTCGCAATATTTTTTAATTTAATTTAGGTATTTGTGTATTATATGTCAATGTTAATATATAGTTATAATTAGACAATTAGATGTTCAAAAAAATAATTTTAGTCCGACGTCGTGTCAACGGATGTCTTTGTTCAAATCTCGGCCGGCAATAAGAAAGGTTCGCGGGAAGCGCGCTCCATTGGAGTCGTCGTTACGGCCCTTCGTCGCCCAACTGACGCCGACCGGCTACATGCCGCCGGCCATTGTCACTAACTAATTATACATTCCTCGAAAACTTAAAGTTAGACTTAATATCCTTTTGACGCTGCGTCTTTGGAAAAACAATACAATTCAAAATAAAACACAATCTGTTACGCTATATTTCATTGCTAGACTTAATTGCGTCTATGGTAGTGATTCTATCTTATGCGGCAAGGAGTTCGATCCCCACCGAGGACTAACATTTTAATGTCGAATATTCGTGTTTCTTCTGTCTCTGGATGTTTAATTTGTAATTAATTATTATAATTGTGATGATGCAGTGCTTGCAATCGTATCTTAGAGTTAGGTCAACATATGGTATGAGTGAATTAACGATTCACTATTGTAATTAATTTATAATGTTTATCGAAAATACCATAGAGCATAACCATGACATGCTTATATTAATAATATGGAAAATCCATAATGAATGTATATCCTATCTATGAACGACAATAATCTGTCTTTTTGATGTGCTTGCACGAATTTTTGGTAAAATGGTTTTAACGAAATTGGCATGGGGATCGCATCAACCCAGGGGTCATAAACTTTCGATCCCAATAAGATGCTGCAAGACACGGCATAAATTAAGCTCAGACGCACAGACTAAGCCGCGGACATAAAGTAAGTATTAATTTAAAAGGGTAGGCCCGGAAGTATAACTGAAAATTGATACCTACATATAAATAAAATTGAAGTGCCTGTTTGTAATATTAAGCAGATTTTTGAAAAAGGCATATGTAAGTATGTACGGGACACATAACATAAATAAGTTTAAAATTGTTCGTCTATCTGTTTGAGTTCTCCAAAACGGCTGGACCGACTTAAAGGGACTTTCACTGGTATATAACTGATATAACAAGTAACAAGGACTACTTTTATAATTCTAACGGAAATGGGAACAAGGCGGGCGCTGCTAGTATCATCAATATTTAATTTCAAAATATATATATGTACACAGATAATGTAACATGCAATGACTGGTCATAATTGATGTGAAATGGTAAAGTGAGAAAACTGGTAGACTTAAAGAATTAGCTCTAATATTAAATCATTGTGTGGACTGTGGTGTATTTCCTGACTTAATGAAAAATGGTAAAACAACTCCATTATTTAAATCCGATAGTACTTCTGACACTTCTAATTTTAGACCATTATCTGTACTACCTACATTCATCAAGATTTTTGAAAAGATAATTTTAATTTTTGGAGCTTCTATTAAAAATTAACTGACGCGCAATAATCAGTTTGGTTTTACATAGGGGTCGCTCGACAATTAACACCGGTGTTGAGCATTTAAAAAATATTTTCGATGCCTAGATTTGTCCAAGGTATTTTTCAATTGTGTGCACCATGAGACAACATCACTTTAGGATCAGAGGATGTGCATTTCATATGTTAAAAGCTTATATAAAAATCGAATTCAGAGAATAGATATTAATAAAGAGCGATCACCAGGATCATTGGTTACAATTCTACACAAGATTTCACAAGGTTCTATTCTGGGGCATTTCCTTTTTGTCGTTTAAATAATTGATTTACCTTACCTTATACAGAATAATCATGACATAGTTTAGTAGCAATTTTTTCATACCGATAAATTTATTAAATTTGACCGATTATTAAAATTTTGACAGATTTGAATATCATGGTATGCTTCTTTGTCTCTCTATCTATATAAAAGGAAAAGCTGCTACTGGCATATGAACGCACGCAAATCGGTAACCATTAATGGTAGAAACGGGAAATTTGTACAGCTGTTTTTATCCAAAAGGCGGATGTACACTAAGAAGAAATTTAAAACAAAATTTTAACTCGAACGGAATGAAACAGGGGTTGAACAACAAAATATTGAGTTCTTACGGCACGGCTTAAATAAGTAGTAATAGACATTTAAAACTCAATAAATGAAATACTAGCTATTTTATTTATTGAGTTTTAAATAGTAACATGTTGGACGGACGTGGCCTTGACGTTTCCGGGAAGGAGGAAGTAGCAATATTTACAGCTGATTATAATTTAATAAAACCGCTCCTACAGACACCCACACCAACCGGCAACAGACAAAGGAAGTGACACGATCACTTGATTAAATAATTGTTGTGCTTACAATAAATTAACATAATGTCCAAGAACAAAAAATTTGCAATACAATAAAATTATAAAATTTTATTTAGGTATTAAAGAAGAGTTAGTATAGGATGACCTAGACGAACTTATCATAACCTAGTAGCAGAGGTATTAAATAAAGGCCAGGTCAGTAGTACCAAGAATAAACGAACGTATATGAAAGGATTAATGCGAGTAAAGGAAGCGAGAGAGGCATGCCAAGATCGAAACAAGTGGAGATCCATAATATCTGCCTACTTCGATAGGACTCAGGCGTGATGTATGTATGTATGATTTATTTATTTTGTTATATTACTTATTGTTTATTTAATGTACCTATATATGTTATTGCATACATCACATTAATCGTGATCATGATTCCAACATTGCCGTGAGGTATTGGCAGAGTATAATAGTACTTTCCACTGCATCAGGTGTCGTAAAAGGCGACTGAGGTACCAGAACCGATAGATGGCAGTGTATCCATCCGAAACAGTGTAGCTAAAATGTACAGGGCGGAAATGGGCAGCAGCATCCCCGTCGCGACAGCTGCGCTTTGCGCTTGCCCAGCGCGGCAATAATGGGAAAAAAGCCCCCTTTCTTGAAGAGGCCCATGTTCAGCAGTGGACTTCTAATAGCAGATATGATGATGTTTCCGTCCGTGCACATGCACCGATAAGGATATTTTTATTGTAAAATATGAGTGATAAAATTTTATTATTTATCATAATTAAGAAAAAGTTATTTATAATAATAAATAATTTAATAACAATTTGTACAAAAATTTATAAATAAAGTTAAACCATCTCACTACTAATATATAACTAAATTATTTGTTATATCTTATAATCGAGCTAACCAATTAGAAAAGATTTTTTTTTAGCTACAGAAGTATCACAAGTTAAGAAAAACTGCATTCATTTATAACACTTCAAATATTTCAAATTTATATGAACATTATTCCTAAATATGCATGCATGCATTGTCGCATCCAATGTTACCAAGCTTCTGGCTGGGGGACAGGCGCTCACACTGCGGTGTCAAAGGAAGTGAGCGGCCAGGACCTTGACATTTCCCGCCGCCAGCGCACCAAGCCGGCACTAGGAAGTAGGAACACTGCCTGTATTCATAGGGTAACCACGCGCAAGGATTACCCAGCCACTTAAATCCCGCGGTATTTTGTAGGTATTTTCATAAGGTAAGCTTATACAAAAGATCTTTTGAATTAGTACTTCACTCTCACCTACTTCTGCCGCCAAATAGAAGTGTTCGCAATTTTATGTTCAGGTTTGAAAGTCCTTAAGTCACAAGGTTGTCATCGCGCTAGTGTGGTATTAGGCTGTAATCACGCTTACTATTTCCCCAACTGTATGCTTGTTCCTGGACCTGCTCGAATAAAATAAAAAAGAACAGATGTTACGTGCACACCGCGTAAGTATAGGGGTCGAATTCTGCTAATCAAATTGGTTACAAATCGTAACACGCACAGGTCGACTTATTAGGTAAAATTAGTATACTGTTCCTTTTCTATTATTAACACAGTACACCAGTTAGTACTCACTTCTAGTATCTGCCAGTACTGACTGACAAGTAGAGATATTCCCAATAAAAAAAATACGGTTACGTGGATCCGCTTAAGGCTGCAAACGTACGCCTAACGCGGTACCTTGGTAGCTTCCACTCCTTGTTCAAATAATTTGATATGTATTATCATGTATGTAAAAAAAAGAAAAGCTGACTGACTGCTACATCAACGCAGAGCCTAAACTATAAGGGTTAGAAACTTGAATTTTTCACAGGGGTTTCTTTTATAACGTAGGAGAGCACCAAGAAAGATTTTTGAAAATTTACCCTTTAAGGGTGTACATATAACAGTTAGCATGAAACTTAGCTGATTTTAAATATATGGGAATAAAATTCAGTATAAAGGTTCTTCATTCAAAGTAATGAAAAACATGTAAAAAAAATTTTTAAATTCATACCTCATAAAAAGGCAAACCTTTTATACTATTTTGCAACCCAAGTTAGTATAAAAGTTTAGTTTAGTTTTAGAACAATTTCAAATCAATGGAGCTCAATTCTCAGCAATTTTAAACGTTTCTGACAATTTTCGATCTGATTGCTAGAATAGCTGAAATCCAAGCTTTAATTAGCTGTTAAATTTATATGAGTAACGAGAAAAGTAATGAAAAAAGTCTAAATTCTAAATCTGTTAATATATTATTTTATTAAGCTATTTATTATGCATATTTGTAGATGTTGCTATAAAAGTCAAAAAGTCAAATGCTAATTATTTCCGTGTATTAAACATGTTAAAAATGTTATTATTACCTTTTTTAATATAAGATAAAGTATTCAACTAGTATATATTATTAATATTTCTTGACTCATTTTAAGCGTATTATAAAAGACCTTAAATAAATTAATGTATATCCGTCCTTGATGGCGACCCTACAAATTGTTGGCCTGCACCGTGTGGCTTGACTTGATGCTATGACATGTCCGCCTTCTCAAGGCCTTGGACATTTTACTGTTTTTTTACGTACATGATCATCGTTGGAACAAAAAACAAGACTTCATTAAAAGCATTCCGTAAATGAAAAAGGTTATAGAAAGATGGAAGACAACAAATAATAATTGACCGATCCTTTGTATCATACGTATCTTTTTAGGTAATAACTATATTTGAAACTGACAAAATTTAAATGGCCCATACACCCATTTGAACTTTTTTAATTTTATTGTTGTAATTAAACTAAACAATATTTTAATGTTAATAATACAATAATTTAGGTAAGAGTTTACAGCTATTTTTGAATAAAATAAGTAATTTTATAATACTTACAATAAGGAAGAACAAATATGGCATGGCGGTGTAGTGGTACGTCCGTGTATTTTACTTGTATACGTTTACACAAATAGTAATGTTTTTTTAAGGAATAATTCTTTAGCTATCGAATAGTATAATTACAATTCGAATATAGATTGTGGGAGATATGAAAAGTAATTACAACATTGAACTAAATCCCCTGATTTTTTTTGGCTCTCACTATGGTAGCAAATCTAACGCGAGCAAATCATATGATGTTTATACATGAAGGACCTAATACAAAGGTCGTCTGCATTTGTACCCCACGCGTACCTATTTCTACCGACAATAAGTAATTTATTTGTGTTTCCGCTTGAAAGATAAGAAAGGCAGTGAAATTAATAGGTAACGTGATATAATATCTCCAAGTCACAAGGTTGGCAAAGCGCTAGTGATATCCTTGAGATATTACAACTGTAACGCTTGCTATCAGTACGGACAGTACGCTTTTCTGTCGATCTGCTCTAAAAAAATCTAGAAATATTCTCATAAAATTAAAAATCAAGATAGGTACCAATCATATCGCGTCAACTCCTTCCATCGAATTGTTGGAATTAAAATCAGAGTAAATCATCAATACATTCGTTCAAAAAAATAATGTCTCAATAAGGGAACAAAAAGTCAATTAGATGTCTTCGGAGCCCTTGAAAGGGTGCATTGAAGCAGATCAGGGACAATATACCCGCAGACCGCAGGCTATGGGCAGCTAAAATAAAGCCACGACAGACGGACGGCTAAAAAACCCTTTATGCTCTACAAACTCGATGGTTTTTGATGATGTAAGGAATGAAATTACAGAACCATTGCACCATTTATGGTATTTATAAGCATTGCATCACTGCAGGCGTATCTGCAGGTTTGACCCGTACATTTAACAAACAATGCGAGAAACAGTGTTGTAGATTCAGGAACCTCTTTTGAGGACTTCTACTTACTCCGAGCCTAGTTGTTTTTTTATTGGACAGCTCGACTAATAAGCATACTGTCCGCGTGATAGTAAGCGTCACTGCAGCCTATAGACGCTCGTAATAATCACAACCTTGTGACTTGAAGATATTATGTCACATTACCTACCACTATTACCTATCATATATAGTAATTTCACTGCTTCTCTCACCCTTCAAACCGGAGCACAGCAATACAAACACTGCTATTTGGCGGTAGAAATAGGCGAGAGTGAGGATTGGTACCTCAGACAATCTCCGTATGAGGTCTCCCTCGTGTGATTAGATTTAGTAATAATTGAAGAGATTTACTTGATATCTTCAAATACGAGTATAACACTAGATATTAAATTGTCGGAACATGTCATCGCTGAAGAGATACGAGTTATTTAATTAATTAGACATGCAATTAAAAAATCCCGAGTCTGTTATTTTTGAAAACCCAATTATAAATGAAGCGTGTAAATTGACTTTATCTTATCATTTTATGCTTATCATAGAGGAAGGTAATATTAGATGATCTATCTCGGGTTCGTAAACTCGCCCCAGTCAAATTGGAATAGCTAAACATTTAATAGAATTTTATGAGTTTTTTGTTACACTCATTCCTCATTATGTCAGCCGTTGGACATTCACTGATGCAAATAGGTCTTTCCGAGAAAAGGGAAATACTGCGCAAAAGCGAGCGTTTTGGCAATCGCAGAGCGTAGCTTCCCGACGGAGACACCCGGTACGGAGGTACAAATCTGACCTAGGAGGTACCTTACTAAAATTATAGTAGCCTAAGTAAGTCATTACGACGTAAAAGTACAGAAGTAAATATACCAAAGCAAATATTTTGTAAATATATTTTTAACATAACAATCATATCAGCCATTGGAAGTCTGCTACTGACTATAGGCCTCCCCGAAAAAAAAGGGGAATTCTGCCCATTATTGCCACGCTGGGCAAGCGTGTTGGCAATCGCAGAGCGCAGCAGTTTTTGCGTTGGGGATGCTGCTGCCCATCCCCGCTTGTCCATTTGAGCGACACTGTTGCGGATGGATATACCGCCATCTGTTGCCGCAGTCGCCTTTTACGACACTTGTCATAGGGGCCTCCCCCTATTCTACTTTACCGGTACGGTAACATAACAAACAGACACATTATTTGTGTAGGTATATATAAGATAAACAATGTGACCATGTGGCATTACTTAAATGTTAAGGTGGGCGCCCCTTCCGTCGGCAAACCTATTAACAATAACAATACCTGTTATATTATGTTCAAAGCCACCTGATGCTTTCCTAAATTTGGAGTCTATGGACGTGGATTGGCTGCCAACTAACCAGATTATACTTTATTATAATGACTACTCTGTCCTGAATAAAAATTATGAGGTGTGCTTCTGAATCGTGGGAATGACATAAAAAATATTGCAAACTGATTTAAAATATACGAAACACGATTTAACATCCTAAAGGGGACGATGATAAATGCAAACTAAACAGCGTTGACCTGTCTCCTAGATAAATAAGTAACTTAAAGCACTTGTGTTACGGATATCAGACAACAGAGGAATTAGAAATATAATTCTTAAATTTATATAAATAAACATCCAGACACAGAACATACACAGATATACATCATATAAATATTTACCCTGGGTGGGGATCGAAGCCACGACTTTTGGCATATAAGTTAGGATCCCTATCATTTGCACCATCGACCCCGGCTTTTTTATATGGCATGATATCTTTAACATGTTTATGCAAACAATGGGTTATTAACATTATTTCTACAACTGGATACACAAAGATTTTTGCGTGCCTAGATAATGAAATATTGGAGAACCATTATTAGTACTACTGCTACTAAAATTTTAATAAATCAAACATTTTGTCTTATTTTAACATTCTTAAGAAGTCACGTTAGTATTTTTTATAGGTAGTGGGAATGACGAAATAATTGGTAAAGGTTGTTAATGTTAATGTTTATATAGGAACTTTCATAGTGTCATTCCATAGTTCCATTGTAATAATTACTTGGCCAAGGCACAATAATAGCAGAAAATCCACTATAGTTGATTTACACATCTTATTTTATGTTATTATTTGGATACAACATTAAATGTGTTATGGTCTAAAACCCTAATGTATTCTGTTCAGGTCACTTATCTGAAACATATAACATGGAAATTCCTCACAAACTTCATAATTTGTGAATAAATAAGGTTTAAAGTTTATTAAAATTAAAGAAATTATAAATTTAATATTTTCTTGCCATGCCGGTTTTTAAACAACAATATGGTATTCATTCTATTTTATTAAGCTAAAGCATTTTAAGCAATATATTAGGATAATGATAAACAAAATTCATTAGCTACAAACTTTATTTCAATATAATTTCACGGACTGTTTAATTTTCCTAAAATACCGGGACAAATTTTAGAATAATAGCTAATCCACTTTATTCTGTCTTTTAGTACTTACGACATATGTACGAATAATCAATCTATTTACTTCGATTAATGAAGTTAATGATCCTATTCTATCCTATGATAAAAAGAAATGAAGTCTCGCTAACCAGTTCATCGACAGTATATTGAACACAGTTCATACACGGTATTATGTAAAAACATACACAGTAAATTCTAGAAAACATATGTTTCAACATCTTTGTTTGTAATTGTTACTCAATTAATTACCTACTTATCGACGTTGATCGTGATCGTATCAATTATAGATATTATTTTATCTATTGCAAATAATAGTAATGTCTTTGCAATTGCTAGACAACTAATTAAAATAAATAAACGAATGAAATTTTTTATAATAAATTATATATATATAAACATTAAAGAAAAGTGGCGCCGTTAAATCTCAGAGCTATTGTTTGAGTACTTCAAATCGATACGTTGACTCTTTAATTCGTAGAGCACTCGTTGAGACATTAATAATTCCTAGTAGAAATGTGACCGGAAACAATTGTAATGGAGTTCTGAGTACCAATTGCCATCAACAGATTTTCACATGGTGCGTACGTGTTGATATGCCGTTTTACCGGGTGACGTGAAACAGTGTAACGCCAAAGCTGTAAAGCCCGTAGTTTGTGACCGCTGTGACCGCCAAATATCGTCATTTGTATTCGGTATGCCACTCGATACTAGTGGCATCGGAGTTGCTACTTACTCGATGCAACTAACTAGGTAAACTTACCGCCTATTACTGCAAATGTCCACTGAACTAAGCTTTTTACAAGCAGGACTTCGTTATTTTACAGAATGAATAGTACATTCATGAGAGGAGCGTCGGTATAATACTGGAATGTTATTAATAGAAACGGACACTAATAGTTAAATTAAGTGTGCAGTCGTGAGGTACTGGCAATGTAGAATAGTACCTCCTCCCCATATGCCAGGTGTCGTACGACTGAGGTACCAGAACCGACATATGGGGGTATATCTCTCCAAGATAATGTAGCTCAAATGCATAGGGTGGGGATTGATAGCAGCATTCCCGTCGGCGTAAGCTGCGCGCTTCGATTGCCAACACGCCTGCTCAGCGCGGCAATTTTGGGCAAAATTTCCCCTTTCTTGAGGAGGCTTAGGTATGTCTAGTAGTGGACTTCAAATGGCTGGTATGATGAAGTGTAGAATAATATTAAACCAAAGCATGCCTGTCGGCACAGCCGTAATATTTTATTGTTTAAAAATTACAATATTACAAGCGCCAATAAGGCCCGTTAAATTATACGGTGTATTTATTAATGGCTCTTGAACCCAGTGGTTCCATTGTCCTTTGGGTACCCTATGATACACATGGATTAGACGTAGTTCATACCAAACATTCCAACTGAATCAATTTGAATATTGTGTCTATTATTCCCAATGATTTATGTATCTTATGATTTCAATAGTAAAGAGGTAGGTACCTATGTATATGTGAGATTTAAACGGCTTGACATGTAAAACGAATTCCATTGAATGTTGTCATCACAAAGAATAACGACGATCTGATTAAGTAACTATACTATATACTTCCTTTTTACCAATAAACTAAATATGTACGTATATGAATTACGTGTATTTCCTTTTTCACTGACTTGTATAATATTAATGTTTTGTTTATTGTTATTGTTGATGATTTTGCTTAGGCTTGTAGGCGATATGGGTGTGCTCACGTGTTAGCCTAGAACACGTTATTATAATGAATAAATGAAGAACCGCTATAGGGAAAGCCTTGATGAAGACAGCGCCAAAGCCCCTTACCTGTAGAGTCCCACAAAACAACAATATTATACAGTATTACAAGCTAACAATGATATTTAATCAACTTAAAGGTTTTAAAGTAACGTGAGTGTAGTATAGTTACACAACGTCACCTACACCACACAAATCTGGATGCGATGCATGAGGTCCGTGACGTGTGGCATGTGCCTAGTTAGTTATTCTTTGCATTTGGCACGGTGCGCCGCTGCGGCGGTAACAGTGTCAACGACCTTATAAGGACCATAATATATTATCATAATGTTTATTTGAAACAAAAGACGTTACTTTTCCTTATCGCTGCACAACGAATAAGTAAATTAATTAAAAACTATAATCTCCATAAATAATATCTTATTAGTTTATTGGATTATTAGTCTAGAATATCTGCAGTTTAATAATAAAATGAGAATAATGTATTCGAACTTTTATTCCTTCACTTCTCATAATAAAACCATATTTGATCGGCTCTGAAACGCGTAATTTTATCTCTATTTCTTTTTACATCCATAAATTTAGTTTTACCTGAACCAACAAGCCGTATAATGTAACTTTATAAAACTTTCATAATAAAAAATTACAATATTTTTTGTCTTTATGAACAGGTGAGTGATTCTATTGAATGTTCAGATTTTCCTGTTTACAGTTCGAAATGCTCCCAACACCGGTTGACCGCGGAAAAGTCGTGCTTCTCAACCTGAGTAACTTACCCAGCTTTTAAATAAGAATGCACAAAAGGAGGGTTTTCCCGTTTCGGCCGACGTTGTCTGTAATCCATTCTGGTGCCGTAATGTACAATTAAATTACCATAGCAGTCGGAGGAACGCGGACGGCAGGAAACGACGCGCGTGGCCGCATACAGATGCGTCGATGTTAGTAGTGTACCTACATAAAGGCACTCTTTACCTGACACACAACTTTTTGATACTTTTCCTCTAAAGAATTTGTTTTTACTACTCTGAACTAAAAAACATTTTTACAACAACATTACAGTTAGGTCGTAGAAAAACCTTTACATTAGATCGAAATTGCCGAAAAAATTATTTTAAAAGTTTCGAACTATATAGAAGATATCATACGCAACTAACTAACTGGCACTTTCAAATTGTCAATAATATAAAAATAATAACATCACTGAATCCAAGAAGTAATATCCAATATATTTACTATACAAGCCACACTAAAGAGAAAGGGATCATAGGGGTCACAGAAAACAAATTGGTAATTTAATAAGGCCCACCTTAAGCTACCCTGCCTTAAGCTAGGCATCAGACGGATATTAGATCTAAGTTCTAACTGCGAGTTCATTACGCGAGCCACCAGAAAGGAACTTGAAAGAATAACTAGTTGTGATAAAGATTCTATCTACCCTAATGAAGCCCATTCAGGCGTTAGCGTTAAAAAACTATTGTCTTAAAACAAGTGGTTAAACCAATTCAATCCTATGGAGTATCATTGACATAATCTTTAACACAATAGTTAGCTTTAGAGATGAGTCATAATTAAGGATTATTTTCGTACTTACACAATTGCCTTTGAACGAATTATTTATTTTATGGAGCAAAGGTGTACGTACCTAGCTGCGAGATTATGTTTACAAAAATATCACATCGTTGTGCTACTTAGATTGCAGAAAAAAATTTGCTTGAAAAATTTACTTATAGAAGGTGTTTACCCTGATATAATACTGTGCTTTACCTTCAGAACTAAGTTTATGAACATTTCATTTGTAAGGTTTGCAAATTTGTTTGTCATTGGCAATATTGTTTAAAGCTCCTATAACAATAAATCTATAGGAGCGGTAAGAATGCCTATTTAATGTATGTACTCATTAATGTTTAATGTAGTACCCAAATACCCTTCTTTTGTTTTTCTATATAAAGAAACAGCAAACGACGCCGCTACCAGCTATACCCGAACTCATTACGATTCCATATTTATACGTACGTACAATGATGACATGCGCCACTTTCTTGGAACACCGGTTAACTCATCAATATGACAATGGCGGAAAAAATGACAATTGTTAACAGTCACTCGAGAAGTGTCAACATGAATAGTTTCGCACCATTCTCAATAGTTGGGGAGCCCGCAGCCTTACCGGAATACAAAGGTGAAATGTTGCTAGGGTCTCGAATCTTCAGTTACGTTAAAATTTAACACGTGAAGTTGTTTAAATGAAATAATTGATAATAAATAATATGGAGGATATTGGTTTGTTTTTACATGTTACATACATACATGTATTCTAATAGCGCCTATTAAGTTTATTTCAGTAAATCTTAATTTTAAATTTCAGCTAATAAGTACACTTATTATTAATACTTTAATAAGTATTTTACTTTTATTCTTTTGATTTATAGTAAATCTTAGGCAAATCTAGTTAATTTAAAAGGTCTGTATACTCAAGTTACTCGAAAAGGCGATATTGACTAACGATAAATGCAATCAATTATTATCTTTCTGGCAACCCTGCAAAGCCGAGCGGCTCCCTACTCGAGTCCTTATGCAAGGCGCACAAGTGCGGTCAGCGACTCCCAAGCGCCCTGCCCCGCGCCCCCAACCCGTGCCTCTCGACTATCTGTCCCCAAGCCACGTGCGCCAGCGCCCCCACGCATACATACCGCGAAAATGGACATTTCCACGAAGCTGCCGGAACTTTTAACGCCTGTTAAATATTTTATTTATATTAAACCTAATCATGACGGGGACGAACCGCGATCGGCTGGGGTTTTCTCTGGTGTTTTATACAAGGATAAGAATATTACGAGGTCTTTAAACCGATTTTTGGCATTTGTTTAAGTTAGGCATTGGAATATCTTTGTAAGATATTTACATATTACGGATGTTGTACATAGTCAGTTGTGTAAGTATTTTGATTCAGAATGTTCAATCCAAATATTTTTTATATCCGTACTTCTTGCTATTGATAAATAATAATTTGCTCAGTTGAACCAAACAATTGCAACTTGCAAGTAGGAAACGACAAATGTGTCTACCTAAGTGCACATATAACTTGCAATATTTCCTTTGTCTTCATAATACGCACTGTGTTGGGATACAGGCACAACTAAACATTAGGCCTAAATTTAATTCCCGTGTGCTGGGATGTTGGGTAACTAGGAGACGCAATCGGCTCTTGATGTAACCGCGGGCGCCGCAACCTTTCCGCTGACGCAACGCAGTCCTACGGCACCACAACAGTGTCAGTCGTGCCTTTACGGAAATAGTTATAATTACATCACGGTGAAATATTACTGGTTGTAAGCGCTATTATTTTTATTGGTTGCTTGTGAAATGGATAACCAACTATATAATCAAATGTATTATGTATTTGTTCTGAATTAAAAGAAAAACGATCTAGGTGTCTTATTTGTATTCAAATTGACGCGGAGCTCTCCAGGAATAATACGTATAATTCTTGTTGTTTAATTTTAATTAGATAACTAAAGCTAACAATCAATGTATCAATTAGCTGAATTGGTCCATTGTATTGTATATAATGTACATTGTATATAATATAATATTTTGTATGAGACTAGTGCAAAACGTATTTAAAAAAATGCGTTATGTGCCAGAAGCAAAAGAGTTACTACAGAAATACCTACTTCTTAAAAACGCCGGTACTTTTTATTATTCAGATTCTCAGATCTATTGAATGTTGAAACCCTACTCAATAAGCAATGACGGTATCCTTTCTATGTAAATAAGTATTTGATAAATAAATAAAACTGTCAAAGGGTCGCAACAAGCACCCGGACACGCTTAACATGCAGAAAGCGCAAGCGTATGCTTTGCGATTCCCGATGCGCGCGGCATTGGTCATTATTTTAAAAACAAAACACAATCGTTGACATAATCGCGCCTCCATATTGGGAAAAAATACATTGTTTAGTGTGTGTCCGAACAATAGAGTTAACAGTAAACCTGTTTCTTATTCCGCGCGGATACGGACGCGGGACCGGTCGTTTGGAGTCTGTAAATTCCGTACGTACATTGTAATTCAGATTGGATGTTGAAACGCACGAGTTGGTATGCGGATGCTTCGACACAACGCACCTCGAACTTTGACTTCTACATCTAAAACGAACGCAAATAACGAGTTCTGTTTGAAATATCAACTCACAACGTAAAAAATCTTGCATTATATTTAAATATTAATTTTAACGACAAAATCCCCATTTGACCTAAATAAATTGTCTATCAAATAAAAAGTGATTTTTCTTTAAACACCAAACACTCGAATGTACCTTTTCTAGGAAGAGACATCATTAGCTCTTCCGTGTCCCCACTCCACCCACTTTATTAATCAGTAAACGTCTAGCGGCCAATAAAAGAGCGGCATTTATAGACTGGCCGTATAAAAGACATAAATTTAAGCCAAAAGAATGGCGATACCCGTCCGACATCAGAGAAACGGATTTCAAAGGCACGTCGTTTTTCATTGACTCTATAAACTCAGGTGTTTATGGGACATTGTCAATTTTGCGTTTCTTCAACGCAAGCAACGATACGGATTTAGTTGTATAATGTCCTCGTGGCACCTAATGATATTGTTGCTTTAAAACTTGCAGTTAACTTAAACTGGAGGAAATGAAATGGATGCTACGTCACATTTATAAGACACTATATTTATTCAGAAGGATTCTAACGTCAACTGCTAATGTTAACAATTTTACACAGCTTATGACATTGCCTGCATGGGTTTTATTAGTCAATCAATGATTCACAATTACATCTACTGATTAAGATTAATAAAGTAACTTTCATGGCTTTATTTAAAATAAGTATGATCATTTATAGAAGCGCTTTATCTATTTACTCTATCTTCATCGTTAATAAATAATTACCTTATATATAAATATACAAACTAAACTACTTCATACATACATTTTAAAACCATTTATTTATGGAAACTACCGTTCAAAGTTTGACTTGCTATAGTAATAAAAAAATGAGATTGGATCTACGCAAAAAGGTGATCTGTTTAAAAAAAATATTTTTTTTATTTATCAATGTGCGCTAAGCTTAACACTAGTGATACTCGAAATATTTAGACAACACATCAAATTCGCTAGCCTTTGTAATTGGAGCCGCTATGAAAACTCACAAAACGCTTACAGGAGATTTGCTTTTATTCGGCGCGGCGTCTCATATTATTGATTGTTCAGTCTTTATAAATCGTCAATTTTATTTTATACACAAGTGCCGAATGTTCAGTTTTGCTATCACACAATCAAGATAGACTTGATTTCTTTATGTCACTACAAACATACGCCAAACTTTTGTTCGCCCTTTTGGGACTTGCCGACCTCAAAAAAATCCTTCCTTAACTTGACAAACTGTGAGAATGCACTTTTTACAACGGCCCCTAAAATAGTTTGTTCACAATTTTTATTGCAAAAATCGGATTACATGCTTTTGAAATGTATAAAGATCGGTATAAGTTTAGAATCATAATATAAAAATGTATACATTTGTTTTTCGATTGATGTTGCTTTAGATTTTCGTTGACTTTCTCACGATATTTCATATAACCGTTTAAATTATTATCTACATGAAAAGGCGAACCAATCTATTTTCTTATTAATGTCAAATATTTCAAAGAGCTTCAAAAGAACAATAAAGAAATTATTTAGTATGGAAACATGAGGAAATTTATATTTCTAGTTCATCCCCTTCAACCTATTCAACCCATTCATTCATTCTATTCAACCCATTCATAGCAATTAAATTTAATCACAACGAAATAGTGTATAAATATATGTCAAAAATCCTAAATACGCGGTTTATTTAACTTTATAAATAAACCGCGTTTTGAAATCTTTCAAACGCGGTTTTATTATGAGTATTATTATTTAATTAATAAATATTTAATAAATAAATAAAATTTAAATTAATAATAATAAATAATAATAATCATAATAAAACCGCGTTTTAAGATTTCAAAACGCGGTCTATTTATAAAGTTAAATAAACCGCGTATTTAGGATTTTTGACATAGACTCATACACTATTTCGTTGTGATTAAATTTAATTGCTATGAATGGGTTGAATAGAATGAATGAATGGGTTGAATAGGTTGAAGGGGATGAACTAGAAATATGAATTTCCTCATGTTTCCATACTAAATAGTTTCTTTATTGCTTTTTTGAAGCTCTTTGAAATATTTGACATTTTTAAGAAAATAGATTATACTTATTGGCGTTAGCTTTTCATGTGATTCTTTGTGCTTTGTGTTTTTGAAAAAGATAGTAAAGTTAGTTTAGGTACAAACTCCATTCGTTGATTTTTGTCTTATTAGATATAGAAAAACTTACTCTATACAGTGAACCGGACGACTCTGAATACGACTGCAGTCTTTGATGTTTTTGGACGAACCTACTTAGATGACAGTTCCAGCGGTAACTGAAGGAGGACTCAATTTTAATTTCTGTTATATAAAAATGTAACGTATAACTATATCGCTACTGTCTTTAACTATAAGTACAAATGGTTTCTGTCCCTGCAATTGTTACCTCGGCTGCTGGTGCTGCGCGTTACTAGTAGAGTAGAATATTAACTTCCCCCTATACTATATCTAGTATGTACCAGAACCGACAGATGGCGGCCTGGATGACAAATCCACCCGGAACAGAATGACTCAACAGCAAATGCTGGGAATGCTGCTGCCCATCCCGTTGCGAAGTTTCGCTCTGCTATTTGCCGTCACGCCTGTCCAGCGCGGCAATAATTACCGAAATTCCCCCTTTCTTGGTTGGTCAGGCCTATGCCTACTGGTGGTGAACATAGATCGATGTCAAGGTATGTATTTTACTAGAATTGTATTTTTTTTACTTTTAAATTTCGACAGTGCGATCACAGTGTCTACTGTAAAACTTTAAGTATTTCTAGGACATCTTAATTTTGTTTACGTATTCCGGACCCTAAACTACATTAAGCTATGTCATGAAAATATATGTAGGCACTCAAAGCAAAATTAGAAGTAGGTATGTAAGTACATGCTTCAACTTTATATAAAGACATTATTTGCTTGTCACGCCATCTATTGCATTATTAAGGAAATAGCTGTCAAATACTGACGTTTACCAGTTACTATTTGTTACAAGTTTTAATAGATGTCAGTCATAGTAATAGTACCATGTTCCGTAATTTTATTCATATTCTCAACTTATAGCATTAATTACATACCTAGTTATTTTTATAAAAATATTTTTTTTGGATTTTAATAATATTGTAAATAAATACTAACTTTCAAAAGATGCAAAGAAAAAGAGTATCTTAAGATAAATTTGACATCGAGCTGTATGGAATCGCCGACGTAAATCGATCGATTGTTTGTTTGAAATACAAACTGTCAAACGAAGTAAATGGTTCCATAGTTTTTAAATCAGTTTCAGGTGTTAGATGTATCAAAACTGGATATTGCCAAAGAATAAAATGCAAAGCACTATAAAGGAACTTCTAGACGCCTTAGGGTAATACTATATAATCTCTGATATTTTTGGCGATGAGGTTGGTAATTTGTTATTGTAAGTGGACCTCAATCAAATGCTCAATTTGCAGATGTAATCTTGAAGCAGACACAGTATTCGACTACATTCAAAACGATCCAAATTATGGTAACAGTAACCTTTCGTCAAAACAAGTAAATGAATATGCACAAAGATTGGCGCTAAAAGCTTCCAACTCTAAAATATTCATCAAAAAGTATGAAGATCTTAAAAACCGCAAGTAAGTAATGATTTCAAAAATTATAACTAACGAGCCCTTGTAACATTTTCAATAAAACATATTTTCTTATATGCTCAGTATGTCTGAATGTTTCTTTAAAAGTGTGTACCAAAATCTGTTGTTTATTTTATGTTTCTTGTATTTAATAACTATTTAAATTTATTGCAGTACTGACAATTTATCTGAAATAATAGCACTCTTCTATAAATTGGTTTATGAAGAAAAAAGGTACAAAATCAGTAAGCCAAAAGTTGCTCCTAAACCTATACTGGGTGATAATAAACATCAAATTACCAAAGAAGATGTTCCTCAGGTGACTAATCTCTTTATATTATTTTATTAAATGAAGTCTATAACATACATAACATCATTTGTAGAGACAAACATCAAAGTAAACCTGTAATAAATAAATTACTCTATATAATTTAAAAATGACATTTAACTGATTGATCTTGAGAGATATCTATTTTTTGCCAAGTATTTAATATTAATGGTTCTAAAATCTTGTATATGTTTTTGCTATTGACCTAGAGCTAAAATAAAAAATTGACTGTATTTAGTTTTCAGTATGCTCAACTTACTTTAATCTATATTATTGGCTCTATACCACAATTAAAAATCTAGCAATAGTGGAGCATTACTGATACTATGTTTTTTCTACAAATTAATTCAGTGAAATTGCAGGGTACTGCTTGTAGTATTATTAGTACAAAAGCTTAGATTTATTTTTGTTACATAATTACAGTATAATTGTTAGAATAGCTAGTTACAGTGCAAACTAGAATGTCTAGTCGACTAGAAATCTTTTAATCTAGAAAAATGTATGGAAACAGAGTTTTTCTCAAGTTATATGATAATAGTCATTTACCATTACTCTTCAGATCAAAGACAAGTTGTTAAAAGCTGTTGATGAAAGTAAAAAACTAGTAATGAAATCATTTGAAGAGAAAGAGATACGGCTCCGGCCCAATTGGTACAGTAGTTTGGATCTTCCTAATTGGCAGAAGGAACATCCAGCAATGTCATGGGATTTCCCCAAAGAGCCCGTGCCAATAATTGCTTCTCTAGGTGAGTAACCATGCTTTCAATAAAAACCTACCTACAGATTTCCTGCTAAAAGAGATTTACTCTTGAACATTTATTCGCTGAGTGTTGTTGAAATGCTAGTATTTTCGCTGAAGAAATTATTTTTATATTTGACCTATTTAATCTAAAGTAAGAAAAATTTGGAACTTAAAATGCATGTCATAACAAAGTATTTAATAGCCACTCTTTTCTTTTAGCGGATATACCTATAGCATCTCAAGAAAATATAATGATAGATGAGCTTCTGTTCGTGTTTTCTGGAATTCCTGGAAACTATGTTGTCCACCAACCAGTCAAAGAAACATTTGACCCTCGAACATTCTTAATATCAGATGATTTGGATGAGGCTTTGAGGCAGATGGTCCAGCAAATGTTGCCATTGGCATCCAATTACTCTATTGTCAGGAGGTTCATTGAACACTGTGATATGTGGTCTGGTCAAGTTTTGCATGCACTGGTTGCGGCTATTGAGATTTTATTAAAGGACTATTATGTGAGTATTGTACTTATAACTATTTCACAGTTCATACTGCTATATTAAGAATGAGGATGGGCAGCAGCATCCTCGTCCCTGAAGCTCTGCTTTGCGTTGTCAACATGCTTGTCTAGTCGGCAAATATGGGTGAACTTTGTGTATAATATGTTAATTTACTCTAAGGGATACTGCAATACTGTGGGTTAATTTTAAATTATGGTTTTTTTACTTTACAGACTATGCTAGCTCAACTGGAAACTGAACACATGTCTTCAAATTTAACTCTGCAGAAACTGTGGTATTTTGTCTTGCCTACCATGCATACTATGCAGGTCCTTGCCGCCATAGTTACTAGTATCGGTAAGGTAAGTAACAATATCTGTACTATGCAACTTAAAGGCTACTAAACAACTTCTTACGACATACTTTAAGACTACTTACTTATTGCAGAGTCAGATTAATGTATAAGTTGCTCTGTGAATATAAAATAAGTCACCTCTCCATGTGGCTCTGAAGCTAGAACTTCACCACTCGTAGTCGCAATCAATTGCTCATAATCACTATACACGAAATCTTTTCCCTAATGGAGATAACTACTTGTTTTGTTTATTGCGTCCACACATCACAGTTACAATGTGTGTATTCGAATCTCTCCCTCTCAGAGTTCGCTGCGCGGCGGCGCGGTGCTGTCCGTGCTGCACGAGCGCACGAGCACGCTGCTGGGGGACGCGCGCGCGCAGGAGATCTGCCTGTTCCTCACCGAGCGCGCCTGCCGGCCCTACCTCTGCGTGCTGGACCAGTGGATACACAAGGGCACGGTCAACGACCCCTTCCAGGTGATGTTTATGTCTCGGCCCGTTTATACCCTTTTATAAATCAGGGATGATATGTGTCTTTGTTTTACGGATGGCTTGCTAAAAACTATTGTACGTGATTTTTAACAAGACGGGTATTGTGTTAATTGTTGTCAAGTTATATAATAAGTTAGTTATACACAATCTGCGTACGTTGACACACCACTATATTTTTTTAGCTTACTTTTACTGTGTATAATATTATACAGCAATGTTTATTTATCTGTGCCTGAGAGGTTCATTTCGTGGTTTTAACTGTTACGTTGTCTATAAAACTCATTAAATATAGAAAATATTTGCGATTTCTTTTGGGTCAACGTTAACCCAGTTAATTACCCCTTTCAGAGTAACTTTGAAGCAGATGATATTTTTCTCTCGAATCTTTACGTTTAAACGTTAAGTAATGTATAATACTTTTATAAGATTTAAAAAAAGTTTTAGAATAACATTAGTTCAAGTTTTTAACAAATGTCAAATACAGTGGCGTCAGAGACATACGTACTTACATCACGCCTGTGTCCCATAAGGGTAGACAGTGACTATGAATCTTCGCTTGTTACGATTTTGGCATACCTCTCTTGCTTCCCTTACTCGCAATAGTCCTTTCATACACGTTCGTTGATTCCTGGTACTTTGAATAAGGCCTTTCTTCAATATCTCTTCTACCTGGTTAGGATAAGTTCGCCTCCGTCATCCTATACCAACTTTTCCATTCACTTCTACTCTACATATTTGTGCAGTCATTCTACATTCATCTATCCTTTTTACATGACCATTCCAGACCATCTCTACATTCCTTTCTCTATTGTTGGCACATCATCATCTTTTACACCACATTGATCTCTTAATCACAATATTCTTTAATCTATCTCTCAAACTCACACCATACATACTTCGAAGTGCTCTCATTTTAACAGCATTTACTCTACTCGCGTGCTTCTTTTGCCATGCCTGTCAAAGACACCAATAAAACCATAAAATTGTTGTTCTTTTATTATTTAAAAACTTTGGTAACGACAATTTAAATCAAAATCACTTATATCACTTGAAAACTTTTCGAAGGTTTCTAAGGTTTTCGAAAGCTCTATTCCATGTAGAGAAGGTCATCTGCCAAATGAAAAACTCCAAGACAGTTAATACTATGTCATGAAACTTAATTTTACTATCTCTTTTTTATCTGACCACTTTCACCCACTACCGAAGGATTTGGTCATAGCCTAAACTGTATAATATTAGATCAAGGACCACACAACTTTCCCGGGGAGCAAACATACTTCATCTCTGAATACGACTGTGGTTCTAGGGTGAAGTGTAGCAAATTTGAGGTTCACTCATATAGGTTTCACCTTTTCAGCGCTTTCTGATGTACGTTTTGCTCCTACAGTCGCAATTATAATTGAATACTCTTCTATTACAACTTCATTGCTATGTCTTCAAACTCTAAAAACACATCGTTATTTGATCCCATTTCTATTGAAGTGTTTTTTTTTATTTTAAGATTGATGGTTGGTTGATATATTTTCTATTTTATTACATTCGATTCCTTTACCTGGGTTCTTGGTAGATTTAAATTCTGTTTTCTTCGTTTTTGTTACTCGCATCGTGGGTTTGACTGACATTTTCTTTTCCCTGTATTTTGTTTGATTTCGAGCCCATATTCTTTGTCTGGAGTAAAAGTACTCCATACTCTTCTTTCGCTTTCAAATGTTCTCGTTGCTGTTTGGTCTTGACTCTTGATCTTCTTATTTTGAGCCGTGAGGGCGACCCCTTTTGACAGGTTGCTTAAGATCAATAAGAGTCCGAAGATTTCAGCTCTTTGGATTCTAATTCTTGTAGAATTTTTCAACTTCCTTCACCGACACAGCGATAATAAAAAAATATAACTGACCTTTAAAATTTCCTTTGGCTTTTGGTTCCTAAATCATTTTGACGTAATTCCTGATTTCTGACAAGTTGTTTTTGAAACATTCACCTAGAGATTACTGGACAATTTTTGCAACGACTTTTGTTTTCGCGTACTATGGAAGACGCTGCAACGCTTCTCGACGGTTTTAAGGGTGAATCCACAGGTACTCTAAAACCTGCTTCAAGGACAGGACTGCTTCAGTATTAACATTGCGGAGTTTTATTATTAACACACCCAAACTGAGAGTAGGTATTTTTAAAGAGTACCGTAAAAGATTTTTGCCAGATCAACAATTTTTCGTCCTCTTGTGTTTTCTCTCCAAGTATAAAGGACGCTTCTCCAATTCGTTTTAAAGGAACTTTAATAGTTGAACTGAAATATCAAGGGGTTGAAGAAGGTGGGTTGAGTTTGGTACTAGGCATACAGATTTCATGTTATTCGCCTGGCAGATTCTTAACTTATTCACCGATATGTGAGAACTCAGATCGTTGCCTGTATTTATTTACTTTCCTTTTTGCTTTATAGCGAATGGAAGAAACAGTACTGATCAATTGTCAAACTGTAAAGGTTGATCCAGTAATATTTAGTCACATTTATTCGTGAACCAGGTGGAGCTCCAACAAACTAGTTAGACCAAGCGTTTTTGGCATTTAAAATTAAGTAAGGCTAAAATTAAGTAAGGTAAAATTTCGGATTACCTCTGGGCTATGACATTTTCGTCGAAAAAACAGCTTTTTCTTTTTGGGATCGTCAGGAATCGTTTCGTCGAAATTAAAGGTATTTTAAGGTCATCTTGAATTTCTGACTCAAGGTTATAAAGAATTCATTGATTTTTTCATCATATACCGGTTTCAACTAATATCACTCCTGAATGTTGCCTTTAAATCTCCATGTCTTTCTAGAAAAAGGTTACCCCAATCCCAGCCCGGACTATTATTATTTTTGAAAAACTTAACTTTTCTACTTGTTAAGTTCAAGTATCTTTGTATTATCATCAATGCCTCTTGGTATTCTTGAATCCGCTAACGCCATGACGTGGTCTTTTATAATGTTTTCCTCTTCTTTAGATAAAGCCGTCGGCCTCCATACTTTTACTGTGTCTGTGTTTTATATTTACTTTTTACTGTAGTTATTGGTATTTAAATTCTTTGGCAACATTAGCAGAATATTTTCCAAGGTGTAAATGGATTTTGATCCATATCTGCAGGTGCCTGGCTCTGGAACTTTAATTTTTCATATATAATCAAAGTAACCTAGATTTTTAGCATATATGACCGGCCGGAATTTTTATAATTATAATAAAGATGCAATATAAAGACTACACAAACATTTGGTTTTAAAAATTAGATATATTAAAGATTATATTGTGTTATTTATATACCTTATGATAGAAGAGAAGCTCTCCAGTATTTACTTCTTTTTACTTCTTTTTTTTTACAAAAAGTATATGTACAAAGTTATCTCTATGAATTGTAATAATTTGATGTGATGCATAAAATGACTTGACTATCAAAGTTACCATTGTTAATTAAAGTTAACTCGATTGACGATACCTTAAGCATTTTATCCGCATTATAATAGATAACTTTTATTTTTTTTATATCTGTGATAGTATAATAAATGACTACGTAAATAAAAAACTATGCACTTCCATGCGTCGCTAGTATCCTAAATTATATTTCGGTCTTAAGTGAGACCTCATAGAGATTTGAAAGTACCTAACTGTATTTGATACTTTCAGATTTTATGATTGAATAACTATAAAAAACATGGTGTTCCTTCAAACATGTCTAATAAGATCTAATAAAATTAATGAATAATTTTATTTGTTTTCAGGAGTTCATGATAGAAGATAATGAGCTGATAAATAAGGAAGAGCTCCCAGTTGATTATTCGGCCGACTACTGGGAGAAGAGGTACAGCATCCAAAGAGATCGAGTACCCAAGTTCCTGGAGAAGTTTACAGACATTATACTCAGGACGGGGAAGTACTTGAACGTCATCAGTCAATGTGGTGAGTATTTTTGAAGGGAATGTTTAGGAGAAAATTAGCAGCCAAAAAATGCCCACTTCTGGACATAGGCCTCTCGAAGAGATGCGGGTATTTGCCTATAATTGCCGCGATGGGCAAACGTGATGGCAATCGCAGAGCTACTACTCTGCCGTAACCACATGGCTTTGCCTGTAGCACACAGCGAGGATAACTAACATAGACATTTGCTTTGATATATTGCTTTTTTTTACAGGAAAACCTATTACAAAAACTAACACGGAGGAGATAAAATATTCTCTCCGAGAACAGAATTACGGTGCCATAATACAAAAAGCGTACGCTTACGCCAGCAAGTCCTTATTAGAGCTTCTCCTCAAAGAGTATGACCTCATGGGCAGACTAAAATCTGTTAAGAATTACTTCTTGATGAGTCAGGGTGACTTCATTGTTCAGTTTATGGATGCCACTGAACAGGAGCTTTCTAAAAAGATTGATGATATTATACCTTCCAAGCTGGAGTCTCTTTTGGGACTTTGTTTAAGGTAAGAGTATATATACTATTTCGAATCAAAATTTTCAAAAAGTGTAGTGGCTCAAATGTTTAATGTTTTTCTTCAACTTTAAAAAAAAGATGTTTTTAATTCGTCTCAATTCACTTTTTTAAATGTATATTAGATACTCAGTAGTCAACCGATTCTTTTTTATTCCAACGGGTATAATTCGATGGAAATCAAGTCTATTCAGGTATATGCCCCTGGTATTGAAGTCAATTATCTTTGTAAAAAAATATATTACATATAATTAAAAAGTGACACAAATATTTGTGTGTTCTATTTAAGTTTTCAATAAATCATAGTAATTATAAAAATATATTTTTAAACTATCAGTTTTTTCACGAAATGACTATTATATTATTAATCAATTCAATAACTATGTGCTAAGGTTTCATCTGATATGTTGTTTGGCTGAGTAATAAAAACCTGAAATTGATAATGTTTCGTTCATCAATTTTGTTGTAGATCTGTCATCATTAGATTTACAAAGTATCGGTTACATACAATATTAATGGGAAATCGATTAAGTTAGTACTTTATTGTGAATTTTCTTTGATACATTAGCATTTCATCAAACAGGCTTATACGGGCTGAGCATTTGAAGCCTGTATAAGATACTTCATCTAGCTTATTTATTATTCTGTCCCACGGAATAGCCACACAAGAGTTATTTCATTTGATGAAAATACCGTCTGTAATTAAAGAAAAACGGTGTATAATATAAACAAGGCATATTTTTACTTGATTTATTATAAATTTTCGTTATTTTAATTGATTTAGTATATACTGAAGATGACTGTCATTCCTTTCCCCAAATCAGCTGAAAAAACAAAACACCTAAAGAATAAAAAAATTTAACAAAAAGCAAATTTTTCGGTAAATTAGTAGACTTTTTTGTTTTTGTTTTGAATTGTGTGCTATTGATATTTGACAATATATCCCATTTCTGTATTTCTTCATGTATTTATCTGTCTGTATCGTAATATTCTTAAAAATGGACATAAATTAAAATTCTCTCTTATAAAAATATAGGAAGTAAGATACAAATATAATTGACAACATTTTAATTATATTAAAGTCTCAATATCTGGCATTATTTACAGACTGTCTGCAGCCAGCCACGATCCGTACAACGAGGACATGAGAGTTGAACTCTTGCCGTACGATTTACAGTTCCAAATGTTTAAAATATTGTCTATCGAAACCGAAGACGAGAAAGGTGAGCATTGCACGTAAATTCCATATTATATGGTGTACTATTTTAAATGTCTGTGTATACTTGAGAAACACCAGAAAGGTTTACTTTAGGCGTAATGGTTAGATAGGAGACGAGAAAAGAAGAAGTGTTTTATATAACCATAGCAGACCCGGCCACGCGTTGCAGTGGCTAAAGTTATTGTTATATGTATTACATTGAAGTATACAATTTAAGAGGAACGGTAGGAGAACATCAGGCACGGGGACCACCATGCTTTTTTACATAGATGGTACAGTCAAAACCGTTTATAACGACATCGTTTACAACGACCTATCGGTTATTACAGCCAGATTGAAAGGTCCCGTACGAATCCCTATTAAACTTTTGTGTCGTATCGTATAACTAGATCGGAACGACGTCGGCAAATATACGGTCCCTTGAATGTCGTTATAAACGGTTTTGACTGTATTTGTAAAAAAATATGGTGGCTAATTCTAGTACTAACTCAAACCAGTCGAAAAGTGTGGACATCTGTTAGAATCTTTTTGTAGCTCATATATGACACGTTTTTCCGTTTATCATAGCAGTGCCATCTATTGACTAACTCTAGTACTAACTCAATCCAGTCGAAGTGTCGATATCTGGTAAAATCTTTTGGAGTTATCAGATAATTGTAACTGTCAATTAATTGACAAATAATTTGCAATTAAACAAAATTGCGACTATATCTTGAGATATAAATATCCTATCTCTCAAGTTGGAGCAAACTACATATGGTGTGAAAATTTTGTCCTAATCGGTTCAGTAGTTTAGGAGTCCATCGAGGACAGACATCGTGATAGGAGATTTTATATATTAAGATCAGATTACAAGCGCTTTTATTATAATGTTGGTCCAACACTGAAGAAGCACGCGAGTAAAATAAATGCTGTTGAAATGAGAGCACTTCGAAGTATGTATGGCGTGAGTTTGAGAGATAGATTAAAGAATAGTGTGATAAGAGATCATTGTAGTGTATAAGTTGATGTTGTGACAACAATAAAAAAAGGAGTATTAAGATGCAATGATGTTTATATGTATGTTTATTATAATAACCATTACCTCGAAACAGAAAGATGTGGATATCGATCCGTTCTGATGTCACGAGCTCGCTGGAGACTTCCACGTTTGACGTCGCGCTCGTAAAGCGAGTAGCAAGTGGAAGGCTCTTCCTAAGAGCCTCGTTAATGAGCCACCTTGCCTACTCCGCTAGCGCTGGAATTTACGTTTAAGTAGTACAGCATTTCTGATTCTAACTATGTGTAATGATAGAACCAAGAATGAGGATATCCGTAAAAGAACCAACGTTACCGACATAGGATAAGCAAGTTGAAGTGGCAGTGGACAGAGTAAATAGCGCCCAGAACCGATGTATTGTGGAGTCGTGAAGTAATGGATTGTAGACCACGTACCGGCAAGCGCAGTGTAGTACCCACAAGGTCAGACAGACGATCTGATTTAAACCGTAGGGTCACGCTGGACGCAGTTCGCATACGATCGGTGGTATTGGAAATCATTTGGAGAGGCCTATGTCCAGCAATGGACGCCCTACGGCTGAAAATGTAAATTTCTATGTTACCATAACTATACCTTTATAAAATAGCGCCAAATATTAATCAGCACATAATTGGCTCGCTGGCCAGGCGTGGTGGGAATAGTGGTGGTTATATAATATAATACAACACAGTGCAACGCAGCGTATGATTACAATGACAAACATTGACAATTGTTGTTTAGAATATAAGCAGAACAAGGACTGTCCGCCGCTGACCGGCATCGAGACCTTCTCGTTCGGGATGGAAGTGAAATGGCCGGTGTCGCTGATACTCAACCACAAGGCTATTGCCTGCTACCAGATGATATTCAGGCACCTCTTCTACTGCAAGCACGTCGAGCGGCTGTTGTGCAGGTTTGTGACCAGCTTAATTCAAAGTAATATAATAAAATCTATAGTTTGTGTGTATGTGTGGATACCACGCCTTGTGATTAGATTAGGGTAAGCCTGATACCCCGTGGTAAGCGATATATAGTGAATACTATATAGTTATACAATTGTCTTCACTATTTATTTATTTGACTGCGCAAAACTAGAATTATTATACGCTATTATTATACTAGAATAATTTCGCGTTGTTAAAATGCAATCAAATAAGTACTGATCAAATGGATCTTCATACATATTTTTAATAGTTTATTAATTCTTTCACCTATATACTTGAACTGTCTCCGAGATTAGTAGCTTAAAGCACTTGTGTTTATCAGATTGTGGATATCAGTTACAAAATATAATACTTAAATACGTATAAATAACACACAGACATAGAATTAACACAAATGTTCATCATATAAATATTGGTCCTGGGGATCGAACTCGCGGTACATAAGATAGAGACAAAATGAAATGCGAATGCGTCTTCTACTTATTCATGTTTGAGTTAGAGCGCTTAAGATAGGTACACTATCCAATGCTCCATAAGGCCCATCTTTAACGATACTGCTTAAGCCAATAGACCTTGTCGACAAAAATGTATTAAATGTCTCTTTAATATATGCCAGGCGGTAAATCGCTCACTAAGTGCCAACCATATGAGCGAACGGCCGCTTTCGCGCCCACCTCACCAACTCGCGCATTGTGCATGTCCCACTCTGTCTCAGTCCCACCCTGCGAGATTATAGTTTTAACGCTCCGCTCTGGATGGTCAATGAAAGCAAGCCAGGGGTGAAAGTCCTACGGCCCTCTTCGAAGGCCTGACCGACTCTCGAAGGGACTTTGACCCTTGGTGTTGTTACACACTATCAGTGCGCCACGAAATACCCAGTTTAATAATATACATCCAAAAATATTTTGATTGTGTCATTCACGAAAAAGTTTCATCGTAGACGGACCCGATTGCACAGATGGTAGTGTTCCTATCTTGTGCGCCAAGAGTTAGATCCCCAGGTCAAACATTTATATGATGAACATTTGTGTTCTACGTGTGTATGTTATTTATATGTATTCAAGGATTATATTTTGTTATCTAACGAGTGTTTGTCTGGGTTTGTGATTTATTTATTATATATATATTACTATAATTGTATTATAGTTTTGTTTTACTTAAACTAACTCCTCAGGTAAGTGGAAAACGAACTATGTGTACTAAACTGGCGTACGTTTCCAGGGTGTGGCTGTACAACAAAGTGGTAAAGCGATTCGCGGAGGCACGCTTGTATGCGGACGCGTTCGCGTTGCGCCAGCGCATGTTGAGCTGTGTGCAGCACCTGCAGTACTACATGTGCGTCGAGGTCATCGAGCCCTCCTGGTGTCACCTCATACAGAGCCTCGACAAGGTGAGTTCACTTTGTACTCTGTTTCAACAGTTTTATGCGTCCCCGTTGTGACCTGTACCTGCAGTCATGCGTCGAGGTCATCGACCCCTCCTAGTGCCACCTCATACAGAACTTCGACATGGTGAGTTCACTCTGTACTCTGTTTCAACAGTTTTATGCGTCCCCGTTGTGACCTGTACCTGCAGTCATGCGTCGAGGTCATTGAGCTCTCCTAGTGCCACCTCATACAGAACTCCGAGATGGTGAGTTCACTCTGTACTCTGTTTCAACAGTTTTTTGCTTCCGCGTTGCGTGCTGCACCTGCAGTCATGCGTCGATATCATTCAGCCCTCCTGGTGCCACCGCATACAGAGCTTCGACAAGGTGAGTTCATTTTGTACTCTGTTTAAACAGTCATATGCGTCCGCGTTGCGTGCTTCACCTGCAGTCATGCGTCGAGGTCATTGTGCCCTCCTAGTGCCACCTCATACAGAGCTTCGACAAGGTGAGTTCACTATGTACACTGTTTAAACAGTTATATGCGTCCACGTTGCGTGCTGCTCCTGCTGTCATGCGTCGAGTTCATCGAGCCGTCCAGGTGCTACCTCATACAGTTCCTCGACAAGGTAGTTCTCTCTGTGCACCGTTTAACCTGAACGTCAGTGCTCTGCAGCGTATGCTATATCAGTTTCAGAAACTGCTATAAAAGTTTTGTACTCACGATACAACGAGGGATCGAAAAGCTTCCGAAATGAAATGTCTTTGGTTGGATTGAATGCAATGTTTTCAATACGTTAGATTACATTGTTGAAATTTTAGCAGGGATCGCTATTTTTTCTTATTTTTTTATTCTAGTAAAAGTATATGGTTACTTGGTTATAATGTAGCATACGCATGCTGAAAGAATTATCAAAATCCGTCCAGAAGTTTAGAGTATATTCGCGGCAAACATACCAAATTACAACGTTTTCTTTATAATATTAGTGTTGATGAGCATTAAAAGAAACATTTTTATTGAGTTATTTACGAGTCCTAATGACGTAAAGAAACTCTCGTCGCTCGTGGATCCCCTCATTCAGGATTAAGAAAAACTTGCTGGAATCTATTACTCATAGGGTTAAAATCTTATAAAATATTCTCATCCCTACTATCCCTACTATATATATCCCTACTAATATTATAAATGCGAAAGTAACTCTGTCTGTCTGTCTGTCTGTTACGCTTTCCCGCTTATACCTCTTAACCAATTTTGATGAAATTTGGCACAGTAAATCTTTAGACCCTGAGAAAGGACATAGGCTATTTTTTAATTTGAAAAAAGGGGTGTGAGGGGGCATGAGAAATGGTATGGAAGTATCGCTATTTTTGGAGCTAGAAACTTGAAACTTATTTTTCAAGCCATTGATTCGATATAAATAAACATGACATTCAAAGTTTATGTAAGTTAAGGTAAAGAGGTATGGAACCCAAAAAAGAACTATTCCACGCGGACGAAGTCGCGGGCACAGCTAGTAATCAATAAATAGTGTTTATTGGATAAAACATATTTTCTACTTATAAAATTCATGTTTTATTTTAAAAATTGGCCCTCTATATATATAAAGATAATCCCTATTTCCCTTGATCACGCCAACACTCGTGAACGGCCGATTTCACATTTTTTTTGTATTTGTTATTGTCAGGAGATGGTTCTTATGAAAGAAAAATTTAAGAATACTTATTTAAAAACACTGAATAATCATACATAATACTAGCTGACCCGACATACGTTATCCTGTCTTAGCGATGACTATTTAATTCGAATTGGTATGATTTAGAAAAAAAGTGTATTTATATAAGCCGTGAGGTACCGGCAAAGTAGAATAGCACCTCCCACTGCACCAGGTATCGTAAGAGGCGACTAAGGTACCGAAACCGATAGATGGCGGTATATCCATCCGGTTCAGTGCAGCTCAAATGCACAGGGCGAGGATGGGCAGTAGCATCCCCGTCGCGAAAGCTGCGGTCTGCGATTGCGAACACGCTTGCCCAACGAATTTTGGCCGAAAAACCTCCTTTCTTGGAGAGGCACTTGGACATAGGTCCAGCAGTGGACTTTAATGGCTGGTATGATGATTATTCTATTGCTTCATGATACACAATAGTCTTAGATTTTTTTCTTGCATTCATATACGCATATACTATGTGAATAATAAATACACCTTTTTTCATAATAATACCAATTTAAATTAAATAGTCATCGTTAAACGGGACAACGTCTGTCAGGTCAGTTGTTTTATAAATAAAGCAAGCACGACCTAAATTCGCGCTTTTTTCTATAATGTACAGATTAGGGACATGTATGAGTACGTTTTGAATTCAGGATGTTGTAAATATAGCTATGAAAAAATGTTAAGTTATTCTCTCTATTCTATCTTGACATGATCTAGAGAAACTATGAAAGATTTTAATTTTAGTTTATACCTTCGGATTTTCATTGATAGCTATTTCAAAAAGTGTGAACCATATATATGTATTATTTTTATGGAAACAAACACTTTTAAGATAATTAAATACAATTTTTTAAATAAAACAATATTTATACTGTCATATTTAATTAATAAAAAGTAATTAAAATAACATAAATGAGATTCTTAAAAATAATGTTAAAATGGAAGGCAGTTTAGCAATAGTAGTAAAGTTATAATGTATGTAAAAATAATACTAACATTACAATTCCTATAACAAAAATGCATAAAACACCATACAAATAAATAATATACTTTAAAGCAAATGGAATTTACGATTTATGTGTCCAAAGAAGAATCGTTTAGTTTATGTTTGCTGTGATTCGACAGCTTGTAGTATCTTCTTTAATGAATTTTCAAGATTTTCAAATTTGGCTTCGTATTGATTTAATTTTTCTTTGAGTTCGTCAAACTCCGAAACGTTTGTCCTCTTAGCTATAATGATCTTAGCGTTCTTTACGATTTTCCTGTCAAGCCTGTATTTATGGCAACGATCTAAGAAACATCCTCCAGTTTCTATGTCTTCGTAGTCATCACCAAATTTATTTTCTTCCTCTTTATTTTGTGGGATTTCAATCTTGTTCTCTGGGTTTGGTTTTACAATGATCTTATACATAGGTAAAAAGTAGGGGAATAGGCTTATTTGCTTGGCTAGTGGTTTCATACACATCATCTTCGGTTTAATTATATTTAAATTTTCTAAGTATGTTGGCCAAAGCCAACATTTTGTTGACCTTGTATATTCTCTAGCGTTGCCTATAAGTATACTTTCAAAGTATGAAATCAATCTGACTCGTGAAATATGGCCTACCAGTTCGGCGTTTGCTCTAATCTCTTGCGTATCACTGACGGCCAAACCGTTAAGCAAATTAAAGAGCACAATGGGAATCATGAAAACAAACACAATAAATATTAAATGGCTGGTCACTGGGAAAGTACTGAATTTGATGGAACCTGCGTCGAATTCTCCCGTTAACATGACAATAGTTTTGAAAAGAGACCGACCCGGATCTTCAAAAAAGTCCTCTTCCTCGTCTTCTTTTTCTGTATTATTAGGATTCGGTGCGGTTTGGTCTTCTTGTGCTTCTTTTCTAAATAATGTATAGAAACTTAAGGAAAACGCTATTATCAACATGCAATACCAGAGCAGGAACTTAAAGAAATTCCAAGATACCGTCTTTAACATTACAATATATGTTGATAAAGTAGGAAATTGACCAATAAGAAGAACCCACTCTGCCGAAGATAACAGGATAGCAACTGCTGAAAGCTGTTGTTTTGTAGATTCTTCTGCGGAGTCGTGGCTCACAATGGAAGCCGTTACAATTATCAATGCTATTTCCATCCAATTCTCAAGACTCTGTAAATACCTGGTAGGCGAAACTAATAACTGAAACGATTCTCTCACTATCAGAAGTATTAAACCAACAATCGCTCCAATGTGTGTTACAACATTTAGTACTTCAATAGAATTCGGTTGCTTTTTTTCCACACCATATCCTAGTATAATATACAGGATAAGACATAGCCACAATAGTGAATAAAATGTGATGTTTGCGTATAATAGGCAACTTATTCTTTGCCACTTGAGAAACAGAAAACTTGTGATTACTGGGTGTTTCAATAGTTCTCTTAACTCTTCGTTTCGTGTCATATATAAAAGCGCATCAGTTTCTGGAGCCAACAACGCATCATATTCTATGTTATTGTTGTTAGCGTTATCCATTAGAGGTTTTCTGCTCATGTCGTGTTCATGCGAGTTATTCGGGTATACAAGGAAGCTATATTTCATTTGAATTTCGTAATCGTCATCACTAGGTCGTTTGTCATTCGTCTCAATGCATTCGTCTAAATATGTTTCCAATGTCTTAGCATTAATATCTGCAAGAGGAGGTTCATTAAATTTGTTTCGCAAACCGATGCAAGCACCTTTTCTTAGCAGTTCCAGTACAGTATCATTATCGCCATTCCTTGCAGCATAATGTAGAGCTGTATTATCTTTGTCGTCCAGAAAATTAACGTTACTTTTAACTTTAGGATTGTCCAGAAGAAGTTTCAAACAACCATTATGATCACTCTTTGCATTCTTCGAATACGATTTCATTCCTTTAATAGTTATCTGGATAAGAGATTCGTTGTTTACAGAATCAAATAAAGTTGACTCGTTTTCTACGAATTTCTTCAATATTCTTAAAAATCCGTTCTGACATGCTATGGCTATGGGCCGAATTGTATTTCCAAAACATGTTTCGTTTGGATCTGCTCCGTTAGAAAGTAAAATTCCTACAACTCTTTCAAAGCCTTTATCTGAAGCTAGTTGTAGCATAGTGTTCATACCATTATTACCCTTTAGCGCATTCCCGTGATCATTTCTTTTGACAAGTTCTGTAAAGTCACGAATAAAATTATCTTCTTCATGTCTGCTTAGATAGGAAAATAATTTATCGTTATCAATAGTTTCTGTGATTTCGCCTAATGATTTAAATCTGGATAATAGATGTGGAAAAGCTTCTTTCAAAAAATATCGTGCCGTTTTTCCCCTTCTGTCTTTATATGTATCCAAATCAACAGGGTCCTTGGCGTATTCTAAAATCAAAGTTATTACTCTTTCAAGCCCTTGTTCAGATGCTGAGTACACAGGGGTCACATTTTTCAAGTCTGGAGAGTTAGGATTGCAACCACTTTTTAAAAGAATTTCAATTATATCTTCATAAACGCCTAACTCGTGTTCGCGATCCTCCTCCAGTTCTTTTATTTTCTTTATAGCTAGTAGCAATGCAGTATTACCTTTGCTTTTTATATCTATATCAATATCCTTAGCTTCCAATAAAGCTTTTAGCGCCTCTAGATTGCCATTTTTGACTGCAAAGTGAATTGGAGCCGCCCTATGTGTTTCATTAAGCTTGTTTACATTTACTTTATGTTCCACCAAAACTTTAACAAATTGTTCTTTACCGGGTTCCGATACGGCTATATCCAAGCAAGAACTATAATCTGGATACTGATAAACGTGCTCGATATCAACTGCACCGGAGTTGATCAGTTTTTCGAAGGTCACAATGTCGTTAGTACGTAGAGCTGTTCTGAGTTGGATTTGTGGGTCACTTCCAAACAGAGACCCACCCCGCGACAACCGGTTGTTCATCTCGTAACTGTCCCGCGTCATGATTGCTGCAGTACTGGCATCTGTAAACGAGGAAAAAAGAGGGTTAACAATTTTCTTGTTAAATTCAATTGTTATAGTAGTGTAGAGTACACTAAAAGTAATTGGTAAATTGGTTATCCAATCGAGTGTAATTAACAAAGAATAACTATCTTAACATCTGGACGAGAGATATAAACTAAGGTTGTAAGGGTACACGTTTGGATTAATGATATTGTTTGTAGAAGCGTACGTGAATTGATAAAACGAACATGTTGATTTGATTAAAAGCGCTAAACGATTAAACAAACACTCGTGTGAAGCAGCCATGATTGGCAAGCAGTAGGTCTCGTTCCCGTTATCTTCGGTTAATCTATGAATGCGTTTACTGTTTTACTCATTTTTGTACAACGCTCTTTACTACTGGGATGATTGTTTAATATTGTTCAATTGCTTTTTATTAGAATATACTTTATTAGTTGGCATGTGAATTTCCCTAAGTTAATGTATATCCTTGCATTAATCTCGGAGAATGGCGCTGTAAACCAACCTCATTTTAAAGCCACAAGATTAGTTTTACTGTGTAGTACCAACGGCTAAGTAAGAAAATACAGCATATTATGTTATATGAAGTAGAAAATTTGTCATACAAAATGTGGTGATATCATTGTATTAAATGAGCTCACTCCACGCGGGTACATATTTACTTTAACGGATGCAATAATGAAAGGGCAATTATTCCTATTTTCTCTCCGCCATAAAATTAATGCTACGCGCGTGCCTCATGCCCGTCTCGTCCGAATCGTGTAATTGGAGCGATTCACGCTCTCTATTATGTTATACTTAATTGTACGACTCAGCTTATTTCCTTCGATATTATGCCTTCTGCATCAGACGTAGCATCTATTGTAGCTTTCTTTGCATTTGTAGTTCCCAATTTGTGCGCGATTTTATTACAGTATAATTGTTGTTTGAAGATGAATCGATATTCCGGTCTGTGTGCTTTGTTGTTTTACAATTCACATATTACATGCCCGCATTTGCTTCATGTAAGCTAAATATCGATTATTTTGTGAATCATGGTCACCGTTATTATTGGTGTCTCTGCAATCTATTTATTTAGAGTAGTTTTATTTGAACTTTGAGGTGCGTTTGCTAAAGATAATCTTCAAATAAGCTGATGATTCAGCGGTCTAGTAGATAAAATTTCATTTAGCTACGGTTGTCGGATTTCTTAAGAAGATATTTGTCTCCTGATTAAGTCTGAATACACTGCGGCTAAGGCTCGCCTTGAGTGTTTATCAGTTGGTCAAGAACATAGTAAGATTAAGGCATATTGTTTGTGCATATGTTTTATGCTTAAATATTAATATAATGTTGAATACAACAATTGAATTCGCCCATTTAGCAATATGGTGGTAATCTTAGTATGATCAACCTTATTCCTCCTTTGATCTTGAAGGAGATATAATCTTATATAGATTGCATCCATTTAATGCAGAATGTTGCGTACACGGTTGGTTCCTTACCGCAGAACAGTGGAGAGTAACAACGAGTTCAAAAAGCTACGGACCGCTTGTACCAAACAATAGCAGTGTTCACCCATCGGAACGCGATGAGATGCTCCACATGTTCCGAACACATTGTTTTCTAAGCGATAATCAACCTTAAATGCATCACAATTGGAACAAAGAACAAATACAAAACACCTGTCTCGTATTCGTTAGTTACATCTACGTATGAGTATGGATGTTACTAGTTTTGCCTCTCGTTTCAATAATATTTTTTGAACGTTTTCTTCTCGGCAACAAAGTGGTTTTGAAGTCTTACGACACGCTATCAAATGTAAAGGTTATTTTTGTTAAGAATCGTATATTCAAATAGTTTAGTTTAGTCATACAGATTAATGTAAAGAACCGTGTTCATAATTAATATTAGGTAAACTCAATGAATGGCACATTGACTTGAATATCAATTAGTTAATTTCTTTCTTATTTTTTATTCTTGTTTTCCTTTTAATTCTAAAACTTTTTTTTGAAAGGGGTTTCAATTAATATATATATATATATATATATATATATATATTGTTAGTATTCATCGTTGTGTAACACCTGCTTTCATTCGTAAAGATGATTACGTGAAAATTCGGGCCCAATTAATCTTTAAATCTATCAATCGTCAATACTAATGCTGTTGTAAGTCAGACGATCGGCATTTATAAGCTGATTAATTGACGGATTTACGAGACCAACGGCTGAGTAATGACGCGGGTTCATAAATTAGACTTAGTCGTTGTTCACTTCGATCGTGTGTACTATTATATAACTCATCGAAACTTGAAGAATGTTACTTTGTAAACCGTGTATAGATAAAAAATAGTCTTTATTTGAGTAAGGACGGACAAAATGCCTTTTATTGACGTAATCGTGGGCGACCATTACTACGCGTCTTATTCCATATATATATATAAATATATTTTATTGCGAAAATATTTTTAGACCTTTATTAAGTGTACAATACATCGTACATCGTTTTGATTTATCCCGTAGGGTTCAGCCCGCGACTGCAATTTTAGCAATTATTATTATCTATTTACGACCTCACTAGACCTTAAAAACTTCTGAAATTATCAGTGTACCTCTACTATATTATGCATGTTTTATACATATAAACCATCCTATTGAATTATTGTATGCATTAAGAAAGACCGCATCTAATCTGTGGCGTAGTATTAAGATCTAAGTATGTATAGGTACAGACAGACAGTAGAAAGCGACTTCGTTTCGTACTAGGTAATGTAATATTCTGTTAGACAAGGAACATTTGTATATGTCCAAAATTATCACCCATTGAAGTTGAGTATTCGCTATTATAGCGGATGAAAAAAGTAAATATAAAGCTCTAATTCCGTTTATTCGTTTTACATTATCAGGACATTGTGAACGCGTAATATCGTGATGGTGGATAATGTGGTGGTAATTTCTAGTTGGTTATTATTTGTGAAACAAACTAACGTACATATTTTTATAATAATAATATTTCCCTTGTTGTATTTGTCCCTTACCATTTGATCCACTAAAACGGTACAGTCAAGTCAGCTATACATGGAAATATCCTAAAAGTAATTAATACGAAATTATTTACCTTATGGTTTTATCGCGGCTAATGATTTGTCCTTACCGTTACCTAATTATTCGAATATGTTTTTAAGCTTGTACCAATTAATTTTAATTAACATTTGCAATGCAAGTTCTAGTGCTATGAGTAAAAACAAAACAGGCCTTATAATATTAATAAGGTATTTAGGGGCTGAACTTTTCTCTATAACGTGTTATTTAAGAGGACAGTTCCCGGCATCTACAATAGTCGGTGGCGCCACTCCAATGTTCGTGGAAATTATATGAACTATGTTTTTGTATTTATTATGAGATTGATATAATTTCACTAGTAAGAATTGAAATTCGATATTCCACTGAAATACACTACCAGCAAATACTGGCTTTGCTAATAAGGGCGAACGCATCCCGTTCTCCTATAACCCTCAAACAATGTCTACTCTATTCGTGGTCCCGCGTTCTCATGGTAATTATTTGTCATCTTCACTTCATCATAATGGGGCCAGATCATTCGTAAAATAATTTCCAACAGTGGATTTAACTTCATATAACATTTTAAATTTAAATTACCCCTAATGTTCGATCGTATTCGAAATCCTTAAGGCTCGTTCTTCGGCTGATTTTATAGTTAGGGTAATCCAAGGACTGAGTGCAAATTTTACTGGTGAGCGGCGTGTCTTTTTACCCGTCAAATAACATTAATCCATAATCTATCAGTAACCTACATCGCTTTGTGTATTTGTGCGAGTGACAAGAGCATTGATCTGTGTGCTGAATAGGCCTTTTGTTACGTTTGTTAATACTACGTAGTTTATTTTTAATAAACCTTACTCTTTTGAAGCGCGACGAGGCGTAGTTTTTCAAGTCACTCTGATGAAGCACTTAAAAAAGAAATAAGTGTCTTCAACTTTCCCTGATACGGTTGGTTTTTTAAGTTAAATTACGCTTTACACAAATGTTGTATGCATGCCAATAAGTTAATGTTGAAATAAACTACTTTTTTAAATAGTGAAAGGGCATCATGAATAATTTTATTATAATTAGAAGTTCATTAGAATCTAGTGCATGTATTTGGAATTCACACGGGGCCAAGTATAGACAAATGATAGAAAAAGTTCAGAAAGCTTTTCTCCGCTGCTTTTATGAAAGGGTATACTAGGCTAAGGGTATACTAAGGGTAGGCTATTATCCCTTTATGTACCCAACTAAGTTCTTGCTGGGAATGTTAGTGATGAATTCTCTGGTACCCAGGAGAGCTCGAGCTTTTGCAGTGCTGTCAACCGCTATAGCAATATTACGATGTGTAAAGCAATTTTCACGCATCTATGTGCCTGTCAACCATCAGCGCATGCGATCCGGACGAAGACATCGGCTGTTTGCTTCTCGGCCATGTCGTACTGTAGCCCGTGCGCAATCACCTTTATGCCGCAGGCAGCAGGCACTTAACGCACTCCTTATGTCTCACCCGGACTTTGACGTATTTGTCGACAACGTCAAATCATTAATAATTAAGCTCGATGTAGAATAATTTAATTTTAGTTACAACTGCATAATTGTGTAATTAGGATAACCCATGTATTTCTGTCAATAAATAAAACTACTCTTTTTTTAAAACAGAAGAAGACCGAGCCATTCTTTAAAATAAATTTTTAGTGTTTATCAATATGTGGAAGAAAAAATAAATGTCTAAAATTGTGTAATATTCACCACACAACATTTTTATAAATTGAATTTAATTACTTTCAACGTTTCCAATGACCTAAATCTTGCGATGGCAGTTTATCTCCACGCTACCGTTCTCTGATTACTTAATTATATACCACGCCCATTGGATACTTCGAAAATACTTTAAACTAAATTATATACCGTCGCGCGTGTATTTTAGCATTATCTTAATAATATCAACAACAAATGCTACTAAGTACCGGATTAGAAAGTTCAAGTATATAAACTTCGTGCGGTTTGTATTTTGTATTATGCATGGAGCAATAGCATCAGAGGTTTTCACAAATTAAATTTGTACGTGATTCAATAGTTTTGTTGTGATTTCTGACGTTTTCTGGTTTACTGTTCAAATTATTTCCTAAATCGTCTTTTAAATTGAACTCCTCATGTTTTAGTACATCGGTTACTTTTTAATTTATTAGTCACCCAGTATTTTAACATCTTGGAATCCCTTATTAAAGAGTACAATTGTCAAGTCAATGATCATAAGACTAAATTCAAAACTGTATTATCTATTATTACAATACAAATATACTGGAGTATATCAACAACACCTAGCAGATTCAGAGCATTAAAATTGCATTTGGTTCGTTCCGCAATCGATCCGATCTTCCGTGTCTAGGGTAGCTATGCTATCAATATAATTTACAACTACATAACCCATCGTAATAACTATATATAGCTAATAATATCCGGTGACACATACAAAGTACATTCATATGTTAACACTTCAAAAACCACAGACACACTGTGGTCAGTTGACAGATACCTCTCTCATTGTTAACATCAATAATAATATAAATAAACTTCTTTTTGCAGAAACAACTACATCGTTCGTTCGTTTTTTTAAAAATAAATCAATGCATAAAATGTTTACGGATTTGGACACGTATTAACTACATCTAAATGTTATACAAAAATTTACCATCTTTGTTTTAAGTTTCAATACAAAGTTACTATGGATTGTGTTGACATGCGATAGCAAATGCAAAGGAATTTGCTACTTACGACTACAAGTGTTATCCAATTTAAAAGTATTAGATTTTTAACTATATATAATTAAAAATAGTCATACCGGAAGCCATTGATAATTATGGCGAGGTTTCTGCCAATACGTATGAGTATGTGTCATCGAGTTATAGGGATAGATTTGTAATAATAAACATTAAGCGAGCCGCACGTATTGGTTTTGCTACGGTGTAGAAAACATTTTGAATATTCAAGTACACATTTAAATGTAAAAAAACTTGTTTTGTGAAATACTGACCACATCGTAACCGACTAACGGCAACTCGAGCTGTTATGAATTTAAACTAGACAGTGTTTAATTAAGGCCTTCATCCTACGTGGTCACGTAATAGCGGTGAAACGTTGGAAACATTTCGGATTCACTTTAAATGAGTATGGACTGGAGTGCGGATATGCCGTATAATCAAGATATGATATGGACGTGACTTAAAATATGATCTCGAGAGGAGGAACTTTCCATACTGCATGTAATTGAGATGCATCCAGAGATACGTATGTGTTTTGAATGAGCGCAGTAATTGCTAGTGATCTCAACGTTGCCACATATCCGGTGCTTGACCAACAAAATAGATGAAAGCCTTCCGTTCCGCACACGAAATTTCAATTTGGCTCTCTACTCGTCTCGGCCTCGAGAGCGTCATAGCTTTTTGTCAACTTTGTGCTTAATTTGCTTCGCCCTAAAAAGCAAAACACATTTTCTCCCCGCTTTCTTAGAGAAACCAAAACTACGGATTAACTGTACACGGATTAGCTGCCACTTCAAATACTGTTGTCGTTTTATTAACGCAATGTGTTCCTGCGAGCAACACATGCGGGGTTATTCATTTCCGATAGCCTGCCGATATGAGTGTCTGCATTGGAATTGCAAATCTGTTTTCGCGTTTAAGATGCCCTGCATTAATGAGGTTATTTCCATCGAGCCCCGTATCGAGTGCTTAATAGTCCATAAAGATTTGATGTAAAACGCCAGATCATTTACGACACCCTGTAGTGCGGGCAAAGAGCGTTGCGACTTTGATTTTCTATTTTGAGTCGCTGAAGCGGCGCGAGCGCAGTCACAAGATTAACACTTTTTTACAGGCAGTAAGTTTTACTTTTGCAAACTGAGTTGAAATATGCTTCAGATATTGTAACAATCAGATATGATTTCTACATTATATCAAACCAATACTAGAGTAGCCGATTTATTGTAATTGTATAATAAGCTTATAACGATCAGAGACATGTGGAAGGTAATTTCTTTAAGTACTATTCACCTTCTATTTGAGAAATTCTATCACGATTCGAAAGCCTATTATTCAATATGGAAACTGACTACATCTTATGTTTATATAGCGCTAATAGATACGATTGCATAGATGTTTTTAAAGTTGTAAACTGAAATTTGACACATTAAACTCTAAACGAACGTGGAGATATGTATATCAATATATTTATTAAACTATTACTAGGTATAAATGGTAGGTAATAAAGAAGGGCCAGGTCAGAAGTGTCAAGAAAAAACGAGCGTCTATGAAAGGACTAATGCGTGTAAGAGAAGGGAGAGATGTATACGAAGATCGTAACAAGTGGAGATCCAAAGTCTCTGCCTACCCAGATGGGACACACGCGTGACGTATGTATGAAAATATTACTTACAGGCTTTTTTGATTATATTTCTCTTTGGTATAATACATTTCAAGCAAATGAGTTTTTTCTTACAAAACATATTGTCGGATTCGAAAAAGTTTGAACCATACACGTTCAATAAACATTTTTTTTAAATTTTATCTGATTTTTGCTTCTATAGAGATTTATATATTAAAATCAAAACCCAAATTAAATGAGGCAATATGACGGAATCTTAATTATGGAGACTACTCAGACAAAATAAAGTTGGAAACATTTAATGAATTACAGTCGAATTTCGACCAGTAGTACAAATTAACACGCACTTTTGTACAGACATTAGTATGAACATAACGGGTCATTACTATCTGGTGTCAACATCAAGCGATTAAATGTTTTTCATCGCCATCTCTCATTACTAACACGACCATTTGGGTCGTCGTCAACTTCTGTGTGCTCGTCCGTCAGTGTTACAACAACCTTAGTTTATATTTGTTTGACACTTCCAAATATTGAACCGTCTAATTTTCCCGTCGCGACAATGGTGTTCTATAAGGTGGTGATTGTCGCAAATTGCTTCCCTTTAAGCTTTACCGTTGCCGGATTTTGATTGTCAGTTGTTTATACCGGGTACCCGTAAGTGGCGGTCGAAGGTCCTTATTTGGTGTCACCATGCAGGTCGTGTGCGAGCTACAAATATCATTCTTCAATGCTGCTTTATCACTAATGTTATGCTAATTAATATACCGTACGATGAATCATACGGAAAATGGTTTGGTTATAATATTAAAATCTACTATATATTACTCGTAGAAGTGGTCCACTCGATATATTTGTTTATCACGATAACATAAATGACTGTACGTATAGAAAAATAAATGTTACCCAACTTTGATGATAATCGCTCAGAGTTAACGTTTATTAATCATGTTATAAATAAACCAGCTGTGCCCGCGGTTTCACCTGCGCGAATATGAGAAAAATAGTAGTGTACCTAATTGATCCTCCGCTACTATCTCCCTGTAGTCTTCAGCTTTATAATATATATAATACGTAAAGGTATATAGGTTATATTTGAACTTGTATGGGGTCTTCATGAGGTAGACCTTATACAAAGGTCGTCTGCATTACGGTACCTCACTCTCACCTTTTTCTGCCGCCAAATAGCAGTGTTTGCATTGCTGTGTTCCGGTTTGAAGAGTGAGAGAAGCAGTGAAATTACACGGTAATGTGACTCAGTATCTTCAAGTTATAAGGAAGTTATTTTTAGGGGAACCACAGGAATAGTAGATCTTTTATAATGGTTAGGTTTTGGTTGAAATTGTATAGTTATCTAACAAATTAAATACATTACGTATGTATTATATCAACAGATTATAAAAATAGCTGTCTCAGAAGAACAAACTATCCTTAAAAATAAACATCTTAATTGAAAAAGACTATTTTTTATTCTACCAATAACATATGAACGTGTTCACGCACAATTTTCATATCAACCACGGTTCACTATTATAAATTTGAGCACCCGTTGGTCATAGTCGTGGGAACAGATCTCGATTTGTTGGTCTCTATACAAATTGATGACTTTCCAATGAACCTTATACATGTCTATTGCTGAGTTCAGCTGGGGTCGCAAACTGTCTATCAAATTTTTATTACATAACATTTCTATGCTAATACGTTATTATATTTTGGCATGCGTGTCTTTAATCTTTACTTTGGCATTTAATAATTGATTTTATTTATATAATAGTTGAATAGTACTGGTAATGGATTTTATCTATTAGACTTACTTGGAGTTTAGGTAAAGCATTCCTCCTACCAACTAAAAATATTTAAAGCATTTAGAAAATTTCTTGACTAATATAAAGATACATTTTTCTGGGGTAACATAAACTATATAAAATTAAAAAATATAAAACCTAAAATACATATATGTAAGCTGGATTTTTACTTTTATATATTTAACCTTTTATAAATGTAACGAATAAACTGAAAAACTATTAGACTGTTTTTTTATAATGATGGTGTTATATCATCACAAACACAAAACACCAAATAAGTTTAAACTTAACCTTTTTTATTGAATCATCCCCCCGCCTTACTTGTGAAGACCCTATAAAATTCTTTTACGTTGTTTTTAAGTTTATTGCGAATGATATAGCACAATATATATGCACGTTAGTTTTATAATAACGTCATTATTTTCATAAGTAGAAAATGGCAGTATCGCTCTTGTTGGACGGATGTAGAATAACTCGTTCTGCAAGTCTGACTCTACGTGCAAATTGTCGTATGCGAGCGTTGGTTGATGTATTTGCAATTTAACGACTGTATTGCCCTTTGAGCCGTTTCTATACTATAAATAAATATATTTGTATAAACAAAACACCATTAAATAATTTTAGTACAACTTTAAAATTCTACTTTATTACTTTTCTTTATGAAGTGCACTAAAATGCTGTGACTTAATTTTTCTTTCTTGATGGTTCGTCATCTTTGCAATTGTATATATAAGTATAACATATGTCACTACTACTTTTAATGTAGAATTGTTATAACGGTAACAGGAAAATATGTTAATTGATATTAATAAGAATAAGTGAACCTTTATTCTTCTTAAAATTCCCCGCCATTAAAATGTATCTTTCTACTTACAACTACTTTATCAGCAGAATTCCTTTTCTTATCAACCTAAAGATTCCCTAAACCACTTAGACTTCTAATGTTCGTCGTGTGTATTGTCTAAACCAAACCCAAACTATCACCGGAACTATACTGTCGTTTCAAATAAAAGCAGTTAACCAGTCACCACTTTATCAATTACGCTGGCCGGGACGCAGTATCCTGCGCTATGCTGTTTTCAAAACATGAGCATCATACTTTTGTTTATGCAACACGACTATCGATCTTACATGTTCGCATGACGGAGTTTTATATATCGTAGTTGGTTGAATGGATTTTCAACAGTACTTGTGATCGAAATTCAATCATAATTTGTTAAACATTTGCTTGACATTTAATAAGACGAAAGAGAATATAATCACTAAAGCCTATAAGACAATTAAAGTTATTTTCTAGTAGTGTTTATTTTCATTAATTTAATGTATTTATAGTACATTTTGTATTGTAAAAACAACTTAACGCACTTCTTCTCCACATTTACTGTAATTGTTTTAATTTTCACGTTCATCCGTTCGTGCAATTTTCTTAGAAAGGGGAACATAGGTTTCGCTTTATGCAATCGTCCAAAAAACATATATTAATATATTGTTTTGGTCGATTGCATGTTGTTATACTAAAATGACCTCCATTTTTATTATGCGCACTAAATTATGGATTATTTTTTTCACACGGTTCAGGTTACTTAGAGTAAGCGATATGTAATGAGGATTGCTTTATTTAAAGAGACGTCCTCGTTATTTACTCGGCCCACATGTCCTTCTTCATCACAACAGGGTGACGTCACCCGCCGACCTTGTCCCAGGGCTCGACATTATGTCTTGCAAACTTCGGTCGCCCACATGTTTTTTAGATCATTTAATGTTTAATAGCAATGATATGAAGTAAATGTTTCGTCGATACGACACTCCCGAAAAAACCAGTAAATTTTAATGTAAACTTCTGTTTTCTACTTTCAACATTGTTAACGTACGCTGATAAACTAAATATGGATTCGAAAGGGAAACGAATTTTATGCTGGTAAACAATCTAGGTACATCTTTACTGCAAAATATTTGCTTTGTTTGCATTATAGATAGCGTAACATTTTTTACCTATCCAAAGTGATGCAATGCAAGGAATGGGAACCGCAATACTTCACAATGCAAAAATACAACCCACCTGAACAAAAACAGGCACAGATCACTGAAAACTGTATGTATCACAACGTTCACAATCACTCCACTAAGGCTATCATACCGCGTGCAATGCGCGGGCGCACCATTGGGCTTCGTCGTCGCAATGAGGCGGCGCGGTGGTGTGGGAGGCGACCGGCGCGCGCCTCGCTCCTGCTGACCAACTCCAATTAGTGGCAAACCATACCGATACATTCGTTTAGTTGCCGAAGGTCGATGGGTCGTTTTTGTCGCTCATCTTAGCCAATATTATCTTCCTGTAAGGACATGCTTAATGTGAAAGTCTGTAACTGATGTTAGCGCAACATTTTGTGTAACGTTTTGTTAGTTCCAAAAAGAGATGCATCATTAGTGAAATAAAAGAAGGATTGTATAATATTGAGATCATAGGTATTTCGCGTTTATTTGTTGTTTTTTGTTGTCATTGCTAAAATGAGCGAATGAACAAATCGGCCATTTTGTATTTTTTTGTGAAGTAAAGTTTGTCTGGTGGGCGGTGACTACCTGTTAATTTGTAGGCGGTGTTATGCACGTACAAGGCTGTATTACTCATTCTGTAGTCTCGTAAGGTCCTAAACAATGAGTTCTTGTCTGAACGCATAAGGGATGATGATTGCAGTAATGACGAAATTGAAATGATTTATTACCCATAAAGATTAATCTTACGTTAGATAATTCAATTGAATACATTCTGAACATTAAAACCTTGATTTATCAGAGTAAATCGTATTGTGTTCTTTTAACTTTGAAATCATACAGTATTTTTAGTAAATTATATTTTATCCATTGCTATTTTATTTTAACACGGATGAAAATTGCAGCATTAAAGTTTATAATTGAATAAAATTATATCCGGTATTTTCACTGTAGGGCTATTTAACTTGTTCCTGCATCTTTGTGTCATCATTATACGCCGCTACCACGATCGTACGTCGCGCCACATGCAATGAGTCTTATTGCAAAATGGTAGTAATCCTATCAAAGTTTTACATGATGATATTTGTATTTGTAATGTGTCTGGGTGTTAAATATGTATTTAAGTACAATACTTGTAACTCCTCTATTTTCCGATGTCCTTAAGTCTATTAAAGTGACTTATCTCGGAATCATGTAAATGTATAGGATGTGTGAATGTTTTTATTAATATTATTGCCATATCAAACCAAATAGTTTTTTTTCCTGATATCAATTCTAGCGTTAATGGAGAAGTGTGAGAACTTTTCGCTCTACCGGGAGGAAGACCAACAGACCAGTGTTTCACTAACAACACTACCATCGAAAGTGTGTTGGGTAGGGCTGTATACCTAATTGTCAGAATATTTGAGAGATATCTGCTAAAGGTCATTCAGGTATACGCACCGACCTCGTCGCATCTAGGTAATGAAGTGTATGCAATGAGTGGAAGACTGTAAGAGGTCCTCTTCGCTATTGTTATGGGTGACTTAAATGCAAGGGTAAGCAAAAAAAGACGGTAGAGCTGAGAGTAGTAGAGGACAGGCAACGGAACCCCAGGGGAGAGACGCTGGTTGAAAATTGACTCGAAGAATAGACTTCAACTTGACGAACAAAACACGAATATCAATGATGTTTCCGTGATCCACAAGGTTAAAACCGGTACTGTTCATATGATGTTAAGAAGCACATTGAATATCAACGTTACACATGAAAGGTCCCGCCTGATGAAGTCTTAGCTCAAGCTCTCAAACTGATTTGATTGCTTTGAGAACCTGGCGACGGTAGACGAGTTTAATCAGAGGCTTGTGGAAGTTCTTTGGATGGTGGGTTTTAAGTTCATTGCACCCCGCCGATCAAATAGACTCTGAAGTCTTCGTGTGACGCGAAGTCTTATAGGCGCTTCAATAGACATATTTTAAAATCTATGCGACACAAAATCCGTCTCTTTTGTCCGAGTCAATCGAGCGAAATAAGAACACCAAAGTGTTTGTAGGAAATATGTTTGATTCAGGGCCGGCTGGACAGGCTGATGTCAAAGATATCCCGAAAAACGTCTTAAAAACAAGGCGCCGGATGATGACGGAACCCACATCTAAGCTGACAGTGGGTGGAACCCTGGTAGAAGCCCTTTTACAACGTTGTGCTCGAGGCCAGAATCATAAAACAGGAGCGTGGTGGTGCTGTTCTTTTTTAGGGTCATCACGAACCGTATCTAATGCAGGTTTCATGACTTCCAACCTTCCGAACAAGGCAGTTACCAAAAAGGCTACAGTACTATAGATCACATATTTACGCTGCGGCAAGAGGCCTGAGAAGAGAGAGCCTGTTATAGGCCATTATACTTAGCGTTTGTGGACTATTAGAAAATTTTAGATTCGATTGAGACGTGGGCTGTGCTTGAATCTCTTAAGCGGTGCCATATTAAGTTTTGGATATCGAAGTTTTAAAGGGTCTGTATGATGACGCCACTATGTCAGTCCGAGTACAGTAGCAGAGTTCAAAGGCTATTTCTCTAAAAACTGTTTAATGCCACTTTGGATAACTTGAAGCTCCTGGAACAGCAATGATTTGGCATCAATATTTGCAGCAAATACATCACTTACCTTCGATTTGCTGACGATATTGTGGTCATGGCAGAAACGATGGAAGAATTAAGCACGATACTCGAAGACCTCGATCAAGTTGCTCAACAGGTGGGTCTCAGAATGTGGAGAAGACTAAAGTAATGTGTAATGCCCATGATGTATTCACCCCAGTTTCGGTTAAGAGCTTACTTTTTGAAGTTTGTTGACTCGTACGTATTATATACGTAGAGTTTACTTGCGCGATTGAATCAGATAAAAGAAGATCATAATTCTGTCATCGATATAACCCGGCGGATTAGTAAGTTAAAGTGGCAGAGAGCAGGGCACTTAGAATGCAGAACCCACGGCCGATTAACTCGTAAGGTTCTGGAATAGAGACCACGTGCCGGTAAGCGCAGCGTAGAGCGTCCACCATCACGTTGGACAGACGATCTGACTAAAACCGTAGGATTGGATGCAAGCCGCATACCGGTCCTATTGGAGATAACTTGGGGAGGCCATGTCCAGCAGTAGACATCCTGCAGCTGATGTGATGAGTATGATGATGACATATTTAACGCCCAGAACAAACACTGATATTCATTATACAAATATTTGTTCTGGGTGGCGGATCGAACCCGACCTTTAGCAAGATAGAACCACTACCGTCTACGCTAATAAATCCCTTCGCCCGTCAATAAATCCCTTTCTATATTAGATTTTGGTGGAACTCTTTGATCAAAACAACTTCAACCCAAAACTTTTGTTTTCTGTTGATGTTTGAAAGTGGATGAAAATGACCAGCTCTGCATTCTTAATTCGCGTATCTATTTAAAATTAACGCAATTCAGAGCAAGTAATTTGCTAAAATATGTTTATAGAGATTCAATTTTAAACATCTTTTTTGGTTGTCTTGGTTTAGGGTGATAGTTCCAAATATATTTCCAGGTGAACAACGTAGATGAAGTCCTAGAGCGGCACAACGACTTTCTCGAGTCGTGTCTTGGTGACTGCATGCTCACCAGCCCCCAGCTCCTGAAGGCTGTCACCACGCTCTGCCTCGTTTGCGTGCAGTTCTGCTCCTTCATACAGGTAACGCTTTCTCCTCGGCCATGATTATGAGTGTCTATATAATCATAGATGTTTATCCTTGACGTAAAATGTTATCCTTGCACGTATGTGTTAGGATTAGCTGTTATATATGTTGCCGTTTTTAATGACATTGTATCAATATAACTGACTTTGATAATTATTACGTGGAAGTGTATAATAAATACGGGAATTTTAACTAGACTATAGATTGATTAATTTATTGAAAACGGCACGTAGGTTAGTTGCCTATTTAGGATATTGCAAGCGGGTAAGGAATAAAATTCAGTGGAGTAAGAAAAAAAAATATCAATGTTTTTTCATATAAATATGAAATTAAAAACAAAAGATATTGTAATGTAAAATAATATTGATGTAGTACACTCGCACGATATTTTGTATAGCTTCAAAAATGGTTTTACACTTTTTTTTGTGAGATCAATTTTACTGACGTACTTTTCAGGGTCCATTTTTCCTTGGATTCGGAAACTTGATAAAGGTGAAATGTATTTTGTGCAATTATTTTGTCAACGATCCGGTTTATTTTATTTATTCTATTCATTTCAGTAATAAGATGTTCACCAAAAAAGTGTCAGGCTTCTATTGTGACAATTATAAAAAAAAACATAATTTGTTGTAATCTTGCAGGTAATGGAGACATATTTATTAGAAGTATTTTATGGGTCTTATATGACTTAAATGGATTTATTTTCTATTTTTTATTAAATATGCTTTCTTTTATTTATGTTTTGATATGTTTCCCTACAATTTCTATAATATTTTATAATACTCAATTTTATAAATTAAATTCCATTAAGTAGTGCTTTTCAACTTGCGTACCACAAACTCTAGGAAGTTCGAAATGTGCTTTTTGTAGTGTCACTATAAAAGAAGGTAAAAGGTAAGGTCTATAGTTAGATAGTATTTTTTATTGGCGGAAACACTTAAAAAATAAACCTATGCTTTTACGAACAAAAAAATTAAGCCTGTAGTAAATGACTTAGGTCGATCTAAGTTACATACTGTAAGCGATCACATATTCACGCAGGTTGAAAAGCACTAATTTATAGTATTGCTTTTGCATTGATAAGGGTATAGTTTCTAACAATAATTTATTTTGTATTTTCTTTTAACGCTACCAAAACACGTTAATTGGCAAAAGGAGATGCACAAGTACTTCGTGGACGCAGAGCTTAACAGTATGCTTGGATCAACGTATGACAGTTCAGACTATAGCGAGGTATACCGACACAGTCACTTTAGCACTTGTGGATATGTAACACAGACACTTAACTGTACACCTATCGTAAATCACTTCAACTTACAACCAGTAAGAGAGCCTTATTTAAATTTCGAACGGTCACAAGCATCGTCCGACCAATCACGAAGCTCATCCTATAAAATGCTGCTCGCGATTGGTCCCAACGGTACCAATTGACGTTTTTGAAAAATAAGGTGTTTACAATACCGCGTAGAAGTTAGTATCGAGTTAAATGCTTCCATGTAGTATTTGTGAAACAAAATCATTGATAACGCTTTTTGTTGTTCTTTCATGGCTTTTCTGTTTTAGTATACGGTGGTGAGTATTACTATCATCTATTATGTATCTAATGCTTTATTTATTCTATTCTTAGTTAGTGTAACGTATCATTAATATACATATAGCTAATAATATCATTTTATTATCATAATTATACACTTTGTTAACAGTTATATTATAAATTATCTAATAAAAGTATCTTGTTGTAAAAGTAATACACGATTTAGCCATATTCTTAATGTACAATTTTAAGAAGTTTATAGATGTTGATTTTTATAGTAATAGGCTTCTACCCTCAGTATAGGTACCACTCCAGTTTCCGGCTGCAATAATAATTTGGCATTTGCAGTTTGGGGGCAGTCGTTTTTATCCATCTGTCGTTTCTATTATACTTAATATTATTTTTTACTTCAGTTAAGGTGTGGCAATTAAACAAAATCTTTAAATTGGTTTTCAAGTATTTAGACACAATGATTTGGTGCTAGGTCTGGATGGATGTGGGTCTATTTGTGTTCCAAAATAAGAGAATCCCTTGAAAAGGGGCAAGGACATTGTTCGTAATGCCAATTGCCTCAGGTCAATTTTTGATAGTTTATGTGTCTATTGTCAAGAGCATTCGATGTTGTGGGGGTCCTAATTGGCGAGAGTCGAAAACGATTTACAAGCGTATGTTGATGTAGCAGAGCGCGAGCTGTGGCGGTGGGTCGGGGAGTGCGGGCGGGGGATCAGCGGACTCGTTCGCGCGCTCGGTGTCGCGGTACGGGCTGCGGTTTACGGCCGCGCTGCTGTCAGTGCTGGCCATCATCGAGCGCGCCGCTCGCGACAACAACACCAACAAACTACTTAACATATCGGCCAGGTGACTTCATACACTTAATTATTGCTTCAGTTTTATGTCTTCCATTAGATACGTGATAAATTAATAAGACGGGAGACATTAGAAGTAGACCTCATACAAAAGGCCTTTTCGTGGGGTACTTCAATCTCACCTATTTTTACCGGCACAAAGTAGTATTTGTATTGATGTGTTCCACTTTTAAGGGTGAGGTTTTGAAATTGCTGAAGCTAGAACATTCGCCAGAAACAATGGAATAATTGATAGATTTGAAAATAATATTTCAAAAACCATTTACCAATTCCTGTTACTACTAATTGAGATATTTTAAAAAAGCTCTAGAGTTTCTAGTTCCTTAGAGTACAGCTATCATCTAGAATAAAAATTAAGTAAGCCAAACCTGTCTATTTGGTGAAATGAGGATAAGTGGTCAAACTATCACTTAGAAGGATTGCATATTTGTGTAGCTTAACTCTAGTGGCAACGATCTGTAATGAAATGATAAGTTCTGAGACAGAGTGACAAATATTAAGTAATTTAGTATAGAATCTTCTGTACGTAAAACGTTGAAAGGTAATGACGTCAACTTACGTGCAGAGTAGTCAGAGTTCATATCTATTTATGTAGCAAGCAAGCGATCAGTACAATGGTAGCGCAGTCCCCCGACAAGGGTTTTCCCATATGCTATGCAGGTTCGAGTCCCGCTTTAAACCTGAGATTAGTTGATTTGCTTCTAGTAAATATTACGTTAAACAACATTAACATTTTCTTTTTTTCTAGATTGAACTTCAATACATACTATGTGAAGCAACTGGAAAAGTTTTGCTCTGACGACAAACTACTGGAGAGCGACAAAAAGCCGGCCTCCTAGCGCCGGCGACACCTCGTCACCTCGGTGTGACGGCACTGCGCGTGGTCGCAGGCACTCGTGTGTATCCAATCATACGAGTTATTGTGCAGAATATAAAGGCGATTTTGCTTTGTTGAGAGCTACGAGACCTCAGCTCGCTGTGTGACATATCTCACTCAGACTTCCAGGCACTAGTGTTCATCATTGCATAGATTTAGTCAGTTAGTTAAGTCCTTTATGATGTAGCCATGTGATTACAGGTACTCATAATTATCTTATCTAGTAATGATTATGTTACTCCTACAATGTTAAGGGTATCACCCTTACCTGTATGACGTCACTGTACTCGATCGCAAGTACTTTCTGCTAGAAGTTGTTCAAATTATGTCAGCGATATTTCTCTTCAAATGTAAAGTATCGTCTAAATTTGTTACAAGTTCGTTGTGTATTGGACTTAATATAAATTAGATTATGCTACGCTCATATTGTAAGCTGAAGAGGAGCTTATTTAAAGAGGACAATATTAAATCCGAATGCCTTAAATTTTCTTAATTAAAAACTAGTCTAACGTGAGATTCAGAACTCAAACACATATAGTCCTAGTGAACAACTTCATTCTTGACAGTTGAATCTGAGTAAACGATCATCTGATTATTATCCGTATTCAATCAATTTAGGGCTATGGACATACTTTCTATTTATTTCCAGATTCACATTTTAGAGCGAGTATTCCGGTCAATATTGCCTTTGTTCTAACGGCTAAATATATAAATCGAGTTTTTGTACAAATATAGGTTCTGCACGCTTGATGTAGTAGACCCCCGTGTCTAAATATATCACATACACCTATAACGTTGACGATCTGCTAGTATTATGATGATGAACGCCTAAAAAGGCTTGTATTAGGTAGTGTGACTAGCAGATAGATCCTTTACGATTTAAAAATTAAAGTTAGTCTTACCTTAGATTAAAGGCCACCAACGGATTCTCATTCCATCCAAAGCCATACTATATTTGGTATAAAATAGCAAATTTTTCACGAGTTAAATATTAACCTAGCAATACTTATATACTTGGGCTTTAGATTAGATATAAAAACATTGAATTTGGCCATGTATCAAAGCATTAACAGTATTTATCAGGGGCCATCTATTTATAAAAAAGCACTTCAAAACGTAGCATAAGAAAATTCAAAATTAAAATTACTTTATCTAAGTATAGATATATGCATTCATTTACTCTAACCAAATTACATTAAGTACTAACTAAAATATTTAAATACTCGAATATTTAATGATATCCTAGTACCAGCACCGTCACAAATAGGTTTAAATTAATACTGTAGAAATTAGATATTATCAAGACATAATTCCTAAGTACAAACTAATCCTAGATTTGTAAAATTCACATTTATCAATATTTTTTTTACTAAAACATATTGTGGAATATTAATCTCATTTAAATATTTAGATCTTAAAAAATATTGGCAATTATTACAATACACCTTTCGATATAAAATGAGAAATCATCAACACGTATTTTTGATAAACTTGAAAGTCATCGCATCAGTCGCTGTATTGCCACAAAACCTTCCTCCTTGCCATAACTGCTAGATATTAGTGTTGCCATAACTATAGTGTTATATGAAGTGTTGTGAAATTGTACTTCCATTTGTTGATCAACGCTTGGGATATTTTCCTGAAAAATATTTGTCAAAAATCAAGTTACCGCTTTCCTTAGCTTATCTAAAGAATCTCGAATCTTCCATCCCAGGCGTTCTTAAAATGTATGTGTGAATTGATTGACTCAAAGAGATGAAGACATTTTTTGGTTTAGAATTAAATTTACATTTGTTATATTGGCTGTGCCTATTGCCTAATATTTAGGTGCGTGTTCTCATTGTTGTAGTAGCGTGCCATGTTCTCTGTTGGTTAGTTGAAAATAAAAGAATAGAGTAAATGAGGCATTTTCAAGCCCTAGGTGGGCTTGCAATATTACACTAGTAATTTGTTGGTTGTTTTGTTACTTCTAACACGTTAATTGGATTCGTAAATGATGTTAGATCTGTACTACCGATTTATTATTATGCTTATTTTTGCCTGTTACATCTGCGGAAATTTTTCTTTATTTAAATAGTTTAACCATAAAAACGAACATTACAGTTTAAACTTGTTTTAACCTTAATATTTATTCTGTAATTTTGGGTGTAAATACCATCGATATTATTTTTACTGCAATAAACATTTATAGTATATTTATGTTTTATTCAATAGACCTAGAAAATCAAACCTGAAACACAAACTAACTCTGTGTCTGGCCTGTCTTAAGAAATGAAACGATTTTAAAATGACAATCTATTTTAATAATTAACAGACTTAAATACAATCTTACCTCGTGTAACATTTAATTGGTTTTATATGATACATAAAGCAAATCACACTTCGGACTATCAATAAATACATAGTAACATTGGAATACATGCTACTCTAAATTGATGTTTAATAAATAAATCACTTTTAGTGTAGACAATGACACAATATGACTGGAAAAGTGTTCGAAACATGACAACGCAGCATGCGAAATCAAAAAGGAACTATATATATACGTACATACGTCATACTGCATAAACAAATCCTAAGGTACACAAAGCGACAGATCAACCTACACTAAGCTGTCAGTATGTCATAATCGATATTAAACCCGCAATGCATGGTTGTTTATTTTGACAGATTTGTATAGGTTATTCATAATGAATAGATATTCTATTGCTTCGTGTAAATTGTATTTTACAGGCACAAAAACAACTAGATTTGTAATATAACCAACCCTGTTCGCAAAAAAGACTGAAGTACAATTCGATACAAGAATTGTATCAGTTAAATTCGCGATAAAACGCGTCTTGAAACGTGACTAAAATTAATTATGAATACAGTGAGGTTATCAGTAATATCACTGGATTACAACTACGAGTAAAATTGAATACATTTGAAATCTAACCTATCTTATGCGCCTCTAACATGGATTCTGCAAATGGTAACTGAGAAACAACAGCGTCTTTGTGCTATAACTTGGAAACAGTTTCCTTAATCAAATAATAATAACGTCCTCGTCTGCGGCCAATATGCAAATAAGTACTAGAACGAGACGCACGCCTGTGTCCTAACATCACCAGATATGAATAATAGCTTATTCGCCCAAAGGCTCCGACTCAAGCATGCAGTGCAGCACAGTAAACCATAAGTACGTGCATACATTCGCTTCACAGTTTTCAGCTTTGACTCGAACATTTTTGGCCTACATAAAATATTTTTAACAATTTGATCTAAACAGGAATTCAAGAAATAACTTAATACTTAAAAGAGAGCTGCGGAAAACAGTATTAGAAGCGAATGTATGCGACGTGTTTGTATCGTAAGTAAAAAAGCCTAAATTGCACGTAACTAGCGTACGCCAGCGGTATGTGCAGAGCGCGCCCTAATTCACTAATTCACAGACTAGTCTCTCCCGTCCGGTGAGCATCACCACATATGCGTCTCTCGTATCTCGCTGATGATCTGTCCGGCGCGTTGTAAAGCCTAAGAATAATAAAAACATACATTAAAAATTGTTTACCTGAAGAAGCAGTTGATATTTATTGATAAAATTCTAATCAAATAAAATAAAAATCTCACGACATGATTTCTAATCGATACACTGGTTGACTGGTTTGGTTGTCAAGAACATGTAGATAACTAAATTGTTGTATTCTGACTTGGACAGCCTTGGACTTGAAATAGCTAACAAGTTAAACACATCATCTTGGATTGTCCGGTTTTAATAGAATATGGGGCGCAACATCCCCAGTCACTCCTAGAAGCTATCGGCTTTTTCTTTTTGGTAAGCTGGACTGGCAAGAGTAGAACCAATGGTGCATACCTTGAGCATGTCTGCGGCCTCCCGGCGTCGCTGCGCGATGTGTTCCGACTCGTTGAGCAAGCTCTCGGCCTGGTCCGACTTGTAGAGGTGCGTGACCAGTTCGGATTGCAGGTTATCTTTCACGTAGTTCACCAGGAAGTGCATCACCGCCTTCGGCACCGAATCCTGGATCGACTTGCGCACGATGTAGAAGTACGACTTGATCAGCCGCTCTGCAGACGGGGGGCGGATATATTTGCGACGTTAGACTTTTAATTATGTCCTACCGCTTCGAGTTTATCGAGATCGGAGGGAATCTGCAATCTTATCGACGAGGATTTGGAGTTGTCAATATTGGTTAGAGCTTTAGGTAAATGCTTAAGGCTCGATGTTTGGTGTTCTTTTTATCCAAATAAATGTTAAGCATATGTCCCGATGCAGGAACAAAATACATCTGTTGCTTATTATTTTAAAATCAAACGAGTAAAGTTAAAAAGAACCCCATTAAAAAATTATTAACTCGTTTCTAAATCGACCCCAAAATCATCCGGCAAAAGGATTGTTAGTAAGTTTAAGTACAGACATAGAAAACTCAACGAGATGCAAAAATATATTCACACGGCTACAGATGGATCTATGCAAGTTTGTCAAAATTTCCCAACTGACAGCGAACTATACACATTGGGCATTATTTACAAAAGATTGAGAAACTTTGACAGATCATACAAGTTGATTTGTAGCCAACAAAAATAAACATTGCGTTCTCTACATCAGGACTTGATATCTCTGGTGATTGCGATTGATGTTAAAAATCGACAAGAAAGTTTAAAATAAAATAATTGATGATATGTTTAGGTGAAAATATAACGTATTTAAACGACGCCTATCAATAGCTTTTATCAGGAAAAAATTATTCTTATTCTAATTTCAAGTTTTATTACCTTTTATGTATACTTACTTACACGAGTAAAGACTAGGTGGAGATAAAGATTCGTAAGTACTTTTATAATGAGTTAATAAAGGCATTTAAACGCCGGCACCAAGTCTGTCAGTTAGGCAATTGTTTTATTGTTAGTTATACTTTTGATACGATTAACTCATTATAAATTTAATTGTCTGAATTAACTAACTACAACATAAAGTTTATCACAATGTGCATATCTGGCGTAAATGATTGAATGAAAGACAATGTTGCGTTGACAATATCGCGTACTACAATCTAGACAGTGTAACAAGTCTAGATATTGCAGTTATTTATAGAACCTTTCTCGCATTTATATCTAAACCAAATTATATAACTATCGCTCGCAACATTTACAAGTGATATTTACGTTAGTTACAACATAAAACATTGGCCCACCCTCTTTACATCGCAATTCCGCTGAACGCAAGATCAACATCGACATACCACAAATAAACCACAGATAACAAAAAATGTATAAGCGTAATTTTCAAAAATAATTTATTACATCCAACGTGCCGAATAAATAGTTATAATGGTATTAATTTGAATTGACTAATTTCTGTACATAAACACGACTTGTATGATAAATTTTTAAGAGGTTTTAAATCACCCCCTATAGTTATCTACCAGCTCTTCTGTATTTACAACATGCACTCAATATTTTTAACAATTAAACCATTCTTGTTCTTTAATTAAATCACAGTCTTAATATTCATCGAGTATAAATGTTTGAAGCTTGAAATTGTGTTTTTGTTAGTATGCAGATTCAGTTATATAAGGAACGATTTCAATAAGCACAAATACATTCAGAATGCTTTAAACGAATTAAATATTTTTTAATGAAATTATTATAAGAGAAAAAATGATAAGTATGAAAGAAACGCCGCTCTTTGGGCATTCGATAATGAATGAAAAACTGTCTAAGGTACCGCATTGCTTCCAATTATAAATTAAGCTTAGAATAAGTAGATTTTAAAAACTTGTTTTGAATGAAAAGATTATGAAGGCTTTAATGTTCAGGATAATTTTAAGAATACCTGTTTATTTAAAATATAAGCCTTGAGCCATAATTTAATAAATTTAGAGTATAACTCTCAAAATATTTGTGCTCACTAAACTTTCACCTTACATAATATAAGATTAATCAGATTGGAACATTGATTAGTTTGTGTACGTAACTCCAGAGCTATTTATGTAGCTCCTATTTGAAAATTCTATCACCATTTAAAGATGATTCCAGCACGTTATAATTTAAAGCAATATATTACATTTTGCACTTCTGGATCAAAACTGCATCAACTCAACATGAGGTATTTACCAAAATTAGCATAGTAAAGCAAAATGTTGAAATCCTTCAGGAAGATTCTAACAGACAACCGGTTAATGACCCTAATGTTATCTACATCATCATATCATCGATAAAAGTCCACTGCTGGACTTAGGCCTCAAAGAGGGGAATTGGCCCATTATTGCTACGCTGGGCAAGCGTGTTGGCAATAACAGAGCGTAGCTCTTGCGACGGGAATGCTGCTGACCATCCCCACCCGGTGCATTTAAGCTACACTATTTTCGTTGGATATACCGTTATATATTCCAATATCTCAGTCGTCTCTTAGGACACCTGGTTAGAGCAGAACACTACTTCCCCCTGAAGTATTCTCTCTGCCGGTACCCCTGGGCATCATTTGGCTCAATCAAACATTTTTAGTTGTTGCAGTTTTCATCTGAGGATACAATATATAAACATAAATTGTGCAAATAGATATTTGTTCACCCGTGAACACTCCAGGGCGGGCCGGCGGTAATCAGTATTGTTGGTTAAACAGTTGCAAGAAAAGCCCTGGCTAAAAGCACGGCATAGACAATGGTAGGTGGTCGGAAAGTGAGCACATGAGAGAAGCGTCGCTGTAAACGAGTCTAGAGTCCTCACCGACTAGATCACCCATTTTGTTCAAATGCATCATCGTGATGCCGTCTACGTTCTTTGAGTAATGGTTTGCAACCGCCTCGCTCCGCCCACCTAGCATCACAACCACAACACAACTGAACACATCGGTATGGTAGCGAGTACAGTATGCTAGTATTAGGCTAGTGTTCAACACTCGTTGGCCAATCTATACATATAAATAAAATTTTAGTGTCAAATTATCAAATGAACAGTTTCACTAAATGCGTATGAAAGTATATATAATAAACAGAAACAATTAGCTGGATTGATTTTAGCTGGACTTTAGCTAATGGATAGCTAATGTTATAAGGAGTAACTGAGACTACTATTATTAATCATTTTTCACAGGGGAAAGGGAACGCGGGTGAAACCGCGAGACAACCACTAATTGAACATATCTATGTAAGGTTCTAATGATTTTAAACAAGTTTCCCGGATAATTTTAATGAAAAACTTTGAATTGAAATTTTGACTCTAAACATTATATTATTTTACAAAATTATTTATGAAAGAGTATCTAGTGGATAAGACCTTTATGATATTTCTGGCTTTATTTAAAATAAAGTGGAGCGATGTTAAAATATATGCCCTCAAGATACGCAGCTATAACATCTGTGGGAAAATTGTTTAAAATCTTGAGTGAAGACAACCGCTAATTATTATACAAAAATAATGATACATCTGAACATATATATGCAAATGTTACTGTTAATTAGAGACAATATATTGCAATAAAATAATCGGTCCCTTAATTTTTGAAAATATCCTATAAATATATTATTGGTTAATTTAATTAAAATTTCACACGCATCACTCTCAGAAGACAAAGAAGGTCAAGAAGACAACATCAGCAAAGACAAAAACCAATAATTTTCAACGTCACCTAGTATTTGCTCCATAGTGGGAATCGAACCCGCGTCCTTTCAGTTGCGCCCCGGGGCGTCCGCCTCCACACCTGGCATTAACAGAATTGAGTGATTGGAAGTGAGGGGAGGTGTTAAGGTGGGTTGGAGCATACCAATGACGTCACAGTCGTGCTGCTCCCGGTCGGACAGTTTGCGCGAAGTTTGGCTCGGCACCTCAGGGAGCAGATTTACCGGCTTCTGAGGTGTTAGCACCTTGTTCTCTGGACCTCCATTTATCTGAAATATAATAAGTTTGTTATACCATACTCCTTTAAATAAAACTTGGTGTTACTGATACACCCATTTTATTCTTGCTGTCATAATCTTAATCTAAAGTAGTTACAAAAGTTTGCTTCTTTTTAATAACTGTTATCAATAAGACATACAAAAGCTTGTGTTAAAAACATAAGCGCTCATGTTAAAAATAGGTTATGTACAAATCTAAATCATATAAGCCAAAAGCACTATTGAATACTAGAATACAATCTACCTACTCTAAACACGACAGGATTACAAGACATATCAAATCAACAAACGTCAGCTTAGACGAACAACTTGGTGTCACTATAAAGGTCAATAAATCAACCATCAACCTGAAAACAAGAACCAATACACACCTGCGGAGTAGACGGCGAGTCAGAGATAGTATTCTGAGTCGGCGACCTATTCTCCGAGCCATCTGTAATCGCTGCAACGTGCTGCAAATGCAAAAAAAACATGATCATGAGCGGATACGCGCAGCCGGGCCCACGTGTGTATATGAATACCCGGTTATTTATGGAATGAACCTAATCCGAAACCTAACGAAGCCAGCCTGCTCGTTAATGAACAACTAAATGTGGATACACGAAGTCGTGCCCACATAAATACATGAATTCCTGGTTGTTCATGGCATTACCCTAATTGCACACCAAGAGAATCCAGTCTGCTTATTAATAAACAACTATATGTCAGCATAATTTTTACTAGTGTTAGGCTCGCAAACTTAATGACAGGGAGAGTGGGAAAAAATGATTCATTGAGGACGGTTGTCTTGGACGATGGTTATCTTAGAGGATGGACCATCATCAGAGAATCATCACCACAAAATTATTCAAAAAATTAAGTATCGACGCAACTATCTTACAGTGAGTTAATATTGAAAAGAGATTAGAAGGTAACGTAGTGGTATGGCGAATTTTTCTTGTATTGCATTGTGAACTTAATTGCTGCAAGCTGCAAGGTAGACACCTTTTCCCTTGAAATAATTATATATATAAGACAATTTTATAGTGATTTAGGAATTTTGCAATAATAAACGTGTTGCTCTGAAAATACAAAGAAACGACATTTAAAGTTTATTAATTTTAGCCACTATTTAAAAATTAGCTAGTCGATTCCTTTATCACAATTAGTAAACTTTTTATTAATCTACCCTATCGCCATATTTTAAAAACGTCATTAAGTTGGCACTGTCAGTCGCGCCCTCTATTCATAGATAGGCCCATAGATAATAATTAAAGAACTAATTTCTTTACATATATAATCAAATAAACCTAAAAATAGCGGGCATAAGGAAGTAAATTTTCAGTTAGTATTGAAACTACACACGTGGTCCCGTCTTAAGATGTCTGTTATTTATGAAAACATGCAATGGGATGAACTATGGCATCTAATGAGTTTCCAGCGAGGGTTGAAAGAGAGCCCACTTACTCATACAAAAGCTATGACACAAATGGTTATCTTTTGCCGTATGAACAGTCGAGACATGTGACTATCATGGGTTTGTACAGCGCGCTCACACGGCTTCGCCACAATTTACCTGAGTATATGTTTCCCATATATTTGCCAAGTGGTATAAGGGAAGGGTGGACCCTCTTTCACCCATTTGCCGCAGAAACAGCTACAAACAATCGCCATTATTACTCAAGTAAAATTATGTAAAAAAATAGATAGAAAATAACACTAATTATTTTAAAAATAACTAAATGAATGTGCCTTAATATTACTACGAATGCGGATACATGTGTCTGTTACGCTTACACATTTTAATCGGAACAGAATTTGTATACTTTTTATCTGGGAAGGTAAGACTACTTTTGGCTTTTAATCAAAATAATGTGTAGTCCGCAACAACAAAGACTTGGGTAGACAGCCAGTAGCTATTATAAAAGTATAAGTTTATTGATATCTTCCCTCAGGGTTGGTCACATATAAAACTTTTTTACATTAAAATATTATCCGCGCACCAGTATCGTAAAATACACTATCTGATACACTATCGTAAAATAAAATATAGTACAGTTAAATTTTAATAGATCCGGTTATCTTTTTAAATAATAACCGCATGCAAAAATAATTGAGGTTCGGAGATTTTAAATCATAGTTCCTATAATTGAAGTTTATTACTTAGTGGCCGACACTAATTTAAACTAGTCTGAACAGGTTTGAATACAACATAGACATTAACGAGTCATCTACATTAGGTAGACCTCACCTCACCTATTCCCACCGCCAAATAGCAGATTTACACTGCTGTGTACGGATTTTAAGGCAGAGGCAGTAAAATTAATAATAACTATGTCACATAATATCTTCTAGTCACAAGGTTGGCAATACCCTAATGATATTCTTGTGATATTACAAGCGTCTACAGGCTACTGTGACGCTTTCTATCAAGCGGACTGTGCGCGCATAAGTGAAATGTATGGATGATTTCGTAAATTGTTAATGTGTTAGTGTTATTTAGGCAAAAAGTTTTATGAAATGTCGTGAGAGTGATGTTGCAGAACATATTTACAATGATGATTTGGTGGTACCAGTTTTCATAGACCATTTTTTCTAGATTATTACCGAATTAAAATAAAACATCGATACAAGCAATTGGGTATCCACTACCAAATACCGCTCAATGATATCAGATCGAAACCATATTGTCGATTAGCAGGCATGCTTTAATTATACTATGCCCCGTATTTAATTATACTTCATTTAACATCGTCCCAAAAGTAATTGCAAACAGCCGACGAAGTTGCACATAAACTTGCATTTCCTATTTTTCGAATTAATTTTTTAGGCCGAGTGAGTTTTAAATATAAAAATAAGACTAAACAACTTTTATAAATAGTATCGGTAACTATGTGAACTTGTAGTTAATAACATTAATATAGTTTTAAAATTACAGAAATTTCATATATTTTTTTGACATTGACACCCTTAAGAGTTAAATTTCGAAAGATCCCCTCTTAGTAAAAAATTTGAGACTCCTAGCACTTGTACTTTATGAGATTTCGTGATAAGTGAGGAAAAATAATTGTGTCACAGTGTATTTCCAAGATGGACTTGAAACCACTGATCAGATTATAATCGATCTTTGAATACGTACAATTCGATCTAACTCAATGTTTTTTTCATGAAAAACATAGTTAAGACAGGACAACGTCTGTCGGGGTAGCCAGTTGATATCTAGACTCAGCGCCAACCACACAAATCCCCCATCCCCCCACCCCCCAGTTAGTGTGTTACGGCCACAGGCAGAACGTGCGCGCACGGAGGAGGCTACAATACTTTGAACACGGAGGCTACCGGCGAGGGCGTGGCGCGCGGCGTCTTGTGCCGGTACATGGGGCTGTCGTCCAGCCCGTCCGAGCTCTTGAGCAGTCCCGACACCAGCGCGGCCTCGCGGTGGAAGTCCGGGTGCTTCGTGTTGATGTACGCCAGCTCGACGGCCACCAGGTTCTCCACCTGGCAGGATGGAATTTGTTTGAGGGCATTTTCTTGTTTTAAGATTTATAAATATTACGAGGTATTTTATGTGACCTCATACGAAGTTCGTCTGCATTGGTCCCTCCCTCTCACCTATTTTTGCTGCCAAATAGTAGTGTTCGTTTTGTTGTGTTCAGGTTTGAAGGGTGAGTCAGTGAAATTACTGGGTGATGTGACAATATCTTCAAGTCACAAGGTTGGAAACGCGCTAGTGATATCATTGTGATATTACTAGCGTTTCGCTTACTATCACACGCACTGTACGCTCGTTTGTCGACCTTGACTAATAAAAAAAAACTATTCTATTATAAATATATAAAAAATAATTTTTCAAATCGAACTAGCGGTGCTTGAGATTATTAGATAGAGAGATATATAGAGCAGAATTTGTTATTCAATTCTTTGGCTTTCCCCGTCTCTTATTACTTATTATATGACGGCTCTCGAATTAGCGTATATTTATTGGTGCATATTTATAGATTTCGATAAGAATTGTAACTTTTACAGACATTTAAATGTAACAAACGTTTAAGACATCTTTAGACGAACCACTATCGACAGAACTTTTTTCGATAGAGGTCGGACCGAAGATGTTTTGTCTGATTTCACAAGTGTTTCGGATATAAAGCGTTCACATCTTTTAAATACGAAATGTTTTTTTTATTTCTTCATATATATATATATATATATATATATTAATTACACCCATCATCTCATACACTGAGCTGACACTGAGATGTCATTTAAAGCACAAGTCACTTGAATGATATCAGATAATAGAGTAATCATAAATATAATACTTAAATACATTAAACGCCGAGACTTCTGTCTTTAAATCATATATAATACGAACACAAATGTTTATCATATCAATGTCCATTTCGAGGGATCGAACCCACGTGTCTCGGCGCACAAGATCAACACAGCGCGGGGTCGGGCGAGCGTGCGCACCATGGAGTTGGTGGCGGGCAGGCGCGTGCGCAGCAGCTGCGTGACGACGTCGACGATGCGCTGGTGCAGGCGCGGGAAGCGCAGCATCTCCTGCTGCACCTCGGTGCCGCAGTGCTGCACGATGCGCTGCATCTCCTCGTGCACCTGGCCGCGGGGAACACATGCTCACTTTGGGAAAATACTTCAACTTTCCTACGCCCTTCCGTTCTTTCCGGAGAACTGTAAATAGTGATGTCTGCCGACTGTATACCGTGGACGAGTCGCAGATATTCTTTGCTATGTTATATTTTTTAGAGGTATACCGCGCTCCAAGCAGATAACTAGTTTTTGGGGCCCAAAAGAAATGCACGCGTGCTATGTAGCAGATGCGATCGGTCCAATTCTTAACCATATTTCAACAAATATAAAATCTTTCATGTTTAAATATCTCTTGTATGGGTTCCTGCTAACTCGTACACTAATCTTGAAAACTTGTAAAACTCGATAAATTTAATCTCTATTAAAACTCTACATAAAATTAAAAATAAATGTTTAGTCGTAGAGGTTATTACAGCACTGCAAAAATAACAATACACGTAAAGTGCTTGTTCGGCGATGTTTAGGCGAAGGATATAATGTTTGGTACTTCTTCAAATCTGTGTAAAGAACAAAATTGAAATGTTTCAATTTACGAAAAGTAAACGACGCGCTCAGTAATTTTGTATGGTTCCTAAACGAAGCAGTGTTTTTTTAGAAATTCTTTTCCTGGTATACAATCAACTAATATACAACCAAATAGTATAGATAATCGTATATCAAACATATCTTCTGATTTTCTGATACGCGCTACTAATGATAATCACAATTTGAAAAACAATACAAGAATTACTGATGCTCTAATATTGCTATAATTTTATCTGTCTCTGAGATAAGTCGCTCGTAATCGTAAATATAATAGTTCAGTACATATTTATCAACTAGACACAAAACAAATGCAAAAATTCATCATTTAAATATTTGTTCTAGATGGGGATAGAACCCTGTACGAATTGGTATGAAAGATACGATCTATCTGTCCCTAAAATACGAACAATGGCACTATCGGCCCCGTCGAATAAAAAAAGTTGTAACGTACCAACTCGACGCAGCGCAGCGAAGGATCCTCCAACCTTCTGATCTGTCTCTTGACTAGCAGTTCGAATGACACTTCAGGGACGAACAACGCGGGCCTGGGGCCTGTCGCGTTGCGGATGGCGGTCAGAATGTCCATGCGCGTCAAACCTGCGTCATTAGAATTTTCTTTTTATATTTATTTTCCCAGAACGACTTATACCTGACTCCGTGACAAATATGCTACTTAAATACATTATACATTTTTAACACCCAGACACAGAACAAACACAAATGTCATCATATAAATATTTGGTTGGGAATCGTACCCACGACACTTGGCGCACAAGACAGAACACTACTATCAGCGCCATCGGGCATTTATATTTTAGCTTCCACGTGCCTGGTATACTAAGCGCTCCTTAACCCCGTTAAGCTTTCCTATCCGTCGCTTGCCAATCGGTAATGATTGCAAATTCATCAGTGCCAAGGCTTGGTAAGGTCAATAGTTGGAGTGTCTGATTGACCTTGACATTGAATCGTTTCGAAAAGATAATACCGAATGAACGACTCTAAGATTTACTATTTGTCATTTATTTTTTTTTATTTAAATTTTAAGTATGTACTGCTTTATGTAGTATTATTCTTTGATTGTTTATCACACTTACAATTATTTTAAATATCAAAATGATTTACTGATGAACTCACCTACTAGCGGATGTATCGAGTCCAACGTCCTTCCAAACGTCTCGTGGAATATATAACATATTCTGGCGCCTCCGCACAGTTCTGTGGTCTCGATGTTGCGCGCCGTGCCCTCGATAGTGGAGCAGTACGCGCTCGCGAACTTAGTGATGATTTGCAGGAGGGTCTGAGACTTGTCCGACACATCCTCGCCGTATGAGTTCAGGAGCGATTGGAATTGCGATATCATTACGTTCACTCGCACCTGTAAGATAAAACGTAATAATATATTTTTTTCATATAACTCTATTTCGACCAACAAAACCGTTATTCGGATATTTATAACAAGCGCGTTGCCAATCATGTAAATTAAAGATATTTCATCACATTACCCAGTAATTTCACCTTTGTATGAGGCCTACTTCTAGTTTAAGATTTGGATAACTAATTATATATATAAGATAATCGATGGAAACATAATTTGGCCCATCTGTTATCTTTTTATAACTATATAGATATCTCTAATTGTTTTTGATAATATATTGCTGACAAATATATATTAATAATTTACTGGACATAAGCAGTACAAACAATTAGTCAGTTTTGAGTCAATTCCCAGTGCAGGAATTACAATTCAAAGTAAGGTTACACAAACAAAGGCTAAGGAAGAATCGTTATTTATTAATTAGTTACAAATCGAATTAATTGTAGTAATAGAGAGTAATTGAAATGTATTTAGTTAAAGGTCGATATCTAAAACTACAAAAATAAAAATAAATTTTAAAACCTTTAGTTCAGGCAGGCAATCTCTGATGTGATGCATGAGCAGCCTGTTGAGTGTTTTAGCCAAATACGGCGTGCCGTTCCGCGTGGCTATTGTCGGATATTTTCTTTGTAGATAAGTCGCCTCATCCTTTAATGAATCCTGTAATATTTTTTTTTGTTATATTAACAACTCATAATCAAAACGATCAAACAAAAAATGTAAAATGTCAAATAAAATGCGTTTTAAAGCCGTTAAAAGAGTATTCTATTGTAATTTATTACCTATGTTACTCAGTAAAAATATAGATTTCTAACGAGTTGAGTTTAATCGTACAAAAACACATAATTAATTCTTTATAATAGTTTAGACATAACATAAGAGTATTGCGTGTTAAAATTAATAAACTCACTGAAATCGATTTTTTATCGATAATATCTTGCTGCGATCTATTTACGACGCCGATGATGCCGAGCTTGACGGGGATCACACGCCCACACAAGATGTCTATCGCGTCAGTGCCTAGAATAATATATAATACATATCTTTATTATTAATATTCTGTTCTGTTATAAAATCAAACATGATGTATAAACAAATTCTTCAGAACTCTGTAGAACGAAAAAACTTTGTTAGAACTAAGTGGCTGTGTGTCTACATGTATAGTGGAACTTTAGTATCTATACAATAAATTTATGTATCATATGGTACTTTTATAAAATCATTTTAATATTTGATGATAGTCATTCTATATGGACAAAGCTGCCTGTAATTTCTATATGTAGAATTATTGTTTGAAGTTTTTGAATGTATTTTTATTTAACATTATTAATTATATATTAACATTATTAATTGTACAAAATAATATAATTTCCTTCTAACATATGCAAACTTCAGAAAGGAAATATTATGAAAAGTTACTTATTTAATAATCTGTTGCAATGTGCAAATCAAACAATTCATCAATCATATAAGACACTTTATTAAGGAAGTATTATTAAGGAAGGAAATATTTCACATAACTCTTCAACATTTATATTTACCAGCATCCATGAGATCAAGTTTGGTGACGACAGCTAAAGTCCTCCTACCATCAGGATCTACTTCTTTGGCCAATTTGATAGCTTCGCTAGTAGCCATGTCAGTGTTTGCAGCAGTTACAGCCAGAATGATAGAATTGGGATTCCCTATGAACTTGATTATGAGGTTCCTTATTTGATTTTCAATGTCTTCTGGTTGATCACCTATAGGTATCTGTTAACGAATTAAGAAAAAAAAATAGATTCTAGTTATACATAGATATTAAATTGAAAATAAAACTTAAACACTTGGGGTTCCAAGTATTATAAGTTATAATAAATATAATAAGCCAAAGTATAATAAGTTGGATGAAATATTTGTATTATTTTTACATTAAATACATGCTCTCAATATTATAGATGTATATTCTATTTAATTATGAAACTAAACAATACTTGCAATACTTCTTGCAATAAATAAAAACAATATGTTAATTATTATTTGATAAAATATGAAATTAGATAATATTCTCTAACATTGATAACAGCAGTTAGTGTTATCATTTGGTGCAAGTTACACAATACAAATTAAATAACATGATTTGACAAAATATACCTTAGTTATTCCAGGCAGATCCACAAGAGTCAAGTTTACGACTCTAGTGGAGTATATTTTCAAATTGATAGGTTCTGGACAGATACCCTTGTTACTTCCCGCCATGCGATCTGTTTCCCGCTCAATCTCTTGTCTGATTTGATCGAAGTCTGAGTATATTTTGTCTTTTGTATGCAGAAATTTGCCCCATTCTTCTAGATTTACAGTACCTGAAACAAAACCTAATGTTGATTATACGGGATAAGAGCAGTCTATCGCTATTTAATTTAATTTTATTTGAAGTATTTCTATGTTGTGGCTCAGGCAACTAAGATATTATAATCTAAAAATAATGTATATAAATAGTTAATACAAGTACTCTGTGAGATATGTTACTTATTGGAATGATTCCAGAGGATGTGACATTGAATGAACAAAATTAAAGTAAGTCAAACAAGGAGAGTGGCAAAAATGGACTGACACAACATTGGTAACTACATTAAATACAAACCTGAAGAAAATATTGAGTGGGAAAGCTGAACTATAGGATTCCATGATGTTTCTTCTGTATTCTGGACTCTTACTTCTATCATAGATACATAAATATATTTTACAATAAAGCAACTACTAAATGAATGACAACTTTATAAGCCCGAAATCTATTTAGGTAAGTGTAAAAATAAACTAAACAAAATATAATTATATCCATCCACAACACTTAAAATATTACTAATTTGAATTAAAGTCAAATTCAATTAACCATATACCAACTATGATTTTCATAAAACATCCACTTAAAACATTGTTAAGAGGAGCTGATTTGTTAATAATGTACTGCATGGTCTAATAAGCAGCACAATAAAGACCAATGCACCTTTATTAGAATAACCTTGACTTTCCAATGCAAAGTATATAGTGTGGATGAGTTCAATTACAATTATATTTAATGATTTAAATATATTGAATGTACAATATTTATTACCTAAACATGTTGTTTTATAGATATATTGAAGTTTTATCTTGTTCAGGTTTATATGAAAAGTTTAAAATGTTTGTCACATAGATTATAATAAACACAAGTTCAACAAACCTTCTTCAGCAGAGCGATGTTCTTTGCTGTCCTTTGGGCTATAGACTAATTGAAGGATAAGTGGTCTGCGGGTAACAATTCCAGGTCCACGAGGCAGAAATGATCGACCAACAAGGCTCTCAATCACTGAACTTTTACCTGAACTCTACAGTAATAAGAAATTTATTAGATGACATGACACATTTTCATCACTAATAGCAAAAGATAAATTACCAATAGAAGAAGAGATATAAAAATTTAAAAATATAAGAAATTTAATTCGAAAGTGTCATATAAAAGCTCTATAAAAGTCTTTTCTTCTTAAATTAAAAATGACCAAGACATAATTTCAAAACAATAGAGCTACATTTATTAGGAACAAAATAGCTTATAACTCATTTAATTTCGACATAAACTGACTATAAAAACAACTCAGGGAAAACGCACATAAATCTCTATGATTAATATAAGATTGACTATTGATTTATTAACTAAAACAACCATCGTCATTATTTCTATATTTCTACAATAGAAATAGTGCCAATAGGACGAAATCTTAATTAGTTAATAATTTAAAACTCGCTGTGGTTTGTTTTATCAATTTATGTCGATAATTTTTTCCCACATTCAGGTGTAGGCAGGCAGAGGCACGGTCAATGACAGCGAATGTAGTGCAATTTACGGAATTGGGGACAAAGAACCCCTGTGACATCTTTACATAACCATTTAGAAGAGGAAATTAACAAAAGCACACCACAATTATGTGTTGTATTTATATTAAAAGGGACTTATTAAATAAATAATATTTACCTGAGTTCCTAAAACTATAATTTGAGGTAATTGGATGGCATCAGATCCAACAGTATTGAAAACATCTTGTAACTTATTGATAACTGGAATAAGCGCTTCCATAATTAATAAAGAATTCGCAATACACGAGGTCCCGTTTTTAAGCAAATGGCTAACGATTTATGTAACAATTTGAGATAGTTTGATTTTTTTATCAAAACAGTCAAACCAACCGGTAAAAGTCGGCCATATTGATTTGGGCTGTAGTTGTTTTAATCATCCTTAGTAATAAATGGCAGAGGACAAAATCAGTGCAGCCACAATATGATTATAGAGTTAGCCACTATTTAAACAATACAAACATAATTTTATTTCAATAAAAATGCTTTTAAATCAAATTAAAATTGTTTCATTAAATATTTTTTTTTAATTTTAAAAACAGTTCATTGATGTGTTATACTTGTATACGAAATAAACTTCACAAATCAACCTTAATTTTTAGTTCTAAATGATTAAATCAAAAATTTAATTCTAAATTTAAAATGGTTGTGAATTTGTGATTTGTTACATACACCATTGGAAATGATTCTATAAATTTTTTATTATGACTAATTTAAAACTATCTTTGATTACTAGCAATTGAGAATGTAATGGATAAGTTGATTGTTATCTAGCAACTTATCTAAACCTCTTACATTGCTGAATTGAGTTTGCACGAAACTAATTACCTTTATATGATTATTATGTACTCTGTCATATTGATTTTGACAAACTGACATTGACAAATGAAGAAGCTTTGTTGAACGAAAGTGCGATGTTTCTTACTACCTATAAGAATATTAAAAGTATATAGCGTGTAATTTGATTGGTAATCCTATGTTATGTGCTGAAAATAGTTTAAAGCAGTAAATATTGACTCGTTCTATCCGTGAAGAAAAGTAAACGTATGTTGATTTGCTGGTGGTACTTCGCTATCAGATTAGTTCTTATTTAAGCATCATAGTGCAAAACTTGTATTTTTAAACTAGATTTGTAAGTTCCCAAATGTTACATGCTGAGGTAAGTATTATACCTGTTCTTAATTATAGGTATTAACTACCTTCGGATGTTTCTAATTATCGTAATGTTTTAGGAAAATCGTGTCGACTCCGGTCGGTTTACAACTAATTCTCAGTCTATTCAATTTGGACCCTGGCATATATGCTATGATGTGAGTTGTATTCTACCAAGTATTTGTTCAACAAAGGTTGTATGTGAACGTGAAGATGATCAATTTTGTCAATTTTGTATGTAAGTAATTCTGATATTTTCTTGATATTTATTCACGCCTATTTATAAGTGTATAATTACATTGTGTTTTTTAACATTACAGATACTGTAAGGAATTGACTATTCCCCATTTCCCTGATATGGTATTTCCCAAAAATATACTGACATTAACACATAGTAATGGTGCTAAAATAAACTTCAATCCTCTAGATGCATTGCGCCTTGTTGCTAATACTGTGGATGCAATTGAAGTGTCATGTGCAGAAGCTTGGCTAGGAGCACGGTAGGTGTAAATTTGTTAGCCAAGTAAATTTATTTAAGTAGTAGCCTAAATTGGGTAAGCCATTCAAGTCCCAGTTTAGTTATTATAATAAATTTATAAAATTTTGGTCCCATTCCTGTTTAACACTTTGGGTTCTTCTGCCTAAATTTTATGAAGCCTACTTGGTACTGAGTTGATTATGATTAAAAGTGTGAATGTAAATGTAAAAATGTAAATGCTTATAAATATCATAATATAAGAATAATTTTTCTAGGCATTTTGAATAAAATTTCAGAAATCTTAACCTTATAAACAATCTATTCTATATTTATTTATATTATGCTATAGTACCTACTCAAAAGAAAAACAATAAAGAGCTAACAGATCCAACTGTTAAAGATACACACAAATGATGCAGTATCAGTTCATTAGTTTAGAAGTTTATAGCAGACAAACCCTGTGACAACATTTTTATATATAATAAAATTTGAAGCGGATCTATTTGGGCCTATTAACCCTAATTAGCAATCTTTAAATGTAAAACATGGGAACTCTTATGATATTCTGGAATTTAGGAAACATAAATAAGTTATAAAAAATTAAATTAATTTATATTATTATTTTATTTTTAAATCTTTATAATAATTTGTTTCTCAAAAGTATCTGTCAAATAGTCTTCTTCAATCAAAAGTTGGTTAAAACAACTGCTTCTTTTTTTATATTGATTGGCTCTAAACATCATAAAATAAAATCTTAGTAAATGTTGTAAACTACAGTCAATGTAGTTGCATTGTTGATCTTTACTGAGGTAAATGTCAATAATGTTACATTTTTAGAATGTAACATTATTGAAATTTACCTCAGTAAAGATCAATAAAGTTATTTATGCTAAAATAGTAATAACTTCAATAATGCAAATTGTAATTATATTCCCATATTTATTCCAGACCAAATGCAGAGAAAAAGAAGAAAAATTTTGATTGGACATTTTCAACAGACTACAAAGGGACTCTGTCTAACGTTGTGATAGAGCCCACTGATGAGACAATCAACTTTGAACTACTGAAGCAAAAGGAGCAAATTCTCTTCTACCATGACCTCACCTTGTTTGAAGATGAACTCCATGATCATGGGATATCCAAGCTTTCTGTTAAAATTGTAAGCAGTATTATCAATAGTGCATTTGAATTAGTGAATGTCTTATTATTTATTGATCAATTAAATTGACTAGGTACCAGAATCTTTTGATGGTGGTTTATCTTGAATTGTGCAGCTCGAATGTGACTATGTATGTCATGGGTATCATTATGACCATGACAAATAAATGCTCTGCAATTGCCACCACCTCCTATTATGGGGAGGTTGACTTCGCTTTTTTAATATATTGCACCCTTACAACTAAATTGTAACAAAAGATAAAAGAATCTTCTGTTAAACTGAAATTTACCAAATTAAGTCAGATTTGGAATGTATTTTATTCTAAAATTCAGAAACCTAAGCGGGTCATTTACATTCGATAGTATTTCATGATATGCGGTTTATTTCAACCATTATAATTATGTATCGACGTTTCCAGTTACTTGTGGTAGCTTTAATTACCTACTAAAAATCCTCCTGCGGCCGTGGGCGGAAGCGATATTAATAAAAAAGTTAGAATAGAATATGTTGCAAAAACCGTCAAAAGTATTTAAGTTATTTATAAAATAATATACCGTGGGTTCCCGGCAGAGTAGAATAGTAAAGGCGACGGAGGTACCGGAACTTTAAATAGATGACGGTATATTTACTCGAAACAGCATTGCTCAAATACTAGAGGGTTAAATGAGCACCAGCACCACCAACTATTGGTAAAAATCTTCCTTTCTTTTGATACGCCAACGTAGACCTCCCCCAAGAGAGAACGATTTTTACCAATAGTTTGGTAGTATCTAGAATTAATTATCAGGCGGAGCCCTGTCCCCTGACATGCTAAGGCCGATGCGATGAAGACTTACGCATTGACACTCATTGTAGGTACTATTTTCAAGTCGGTAGCCCATCATCCTGGGGTGGGCACGTGCACCTACCCTCCCATCCTCTATATGCGTATTGGCTTAAAAAGACGTAGGGAGGAGGGGGAAGCCCGGAGGTTTATACCAGCAGAAGACAGCTGCGGTGTATAAAATAACAATGCGGCTTTTAAATATTAATTTACAATTTTTTTTCTTGTTACAGAGAGTGATGCCGTCATATTGGTATATATTGTTGCGTTATTTTCTACGCGTGGATGACGTAATGGTGCGGTCTATTGAGACCCGAATGTTCCATATGCTCAATGCAGACTATGTGATAAGAGAGTACACTGTCAAGGAAGCAAAAGCTGAAGATATTCATGTAAGTTAACATTTAAAGTATTAGTATGTCAGACTACAAAGAAAACATAAATATAATGCTCAAATACATATTTAACACTCAGCCTGGACACACATATGCACAATATACCCAGGACAATTATATTTCATAAATATCCTGGGTATATTGTCTTGGATGGCGTTCGAATCCATGACCATGAACCATTAAATATACCATACCATTGCTTCTTTAAAGCGGTTGCGAAACTTTCTTCCTTTTGCCACCAAAATAGCGCTTGCTCAATCCCTACTTCTACCAGTCGTTGATTATGCCGATGCCAGTTATGTAAACCTTACAGAAGATCAACTTGAGCAGCTTGAACGTCTTCAAAACTTCTGTATAAGTTAATATTGTATAATAATCTTTATTTTCGGTATACGTAACTTTGATCATGTGTTCAACTTTCGTACTAAGCTCAAATGGCTACCTATTCGACTTCGCAGGAACGCTCATGTCTTCTCTTTGCTATACAAGCTATTGTTCTGTCCTTTCCCTCCTACTTATCTTAAAAGTCGCTTTGTTTTCCTTGGGGACAGCCATGAAAAATCCCTAAGATCGTCAGAGAATTTATCACTCAAAAGCCTCTGCATTCCACAAGCTTCTATAAGCAAATCCTTTACAGTTCAAGCTGTTCGTTTGTGGAATGCGCTCCCCCTTGAAGTGAGATCTGCTCGTTCTCTTTATATTTTTAAGTGAATGGTGAAGGAGTATTATCTGTCACTTTGATTTTGCTTTTTGATTATATGTGAATGTATGTGTATTATTATTGTATATGTTTATTATTATGTATGTATGTACTAAATGCACCTCAAACTTACACCAGCTCTAACATTTCTATCGAAAGGTTGCCTGTAAGGCGCCCTATACACCTACAATAATATTGCACAATATGTCTGCATGCACAATATTATTAAACGTTTAGGGATAGTATTGAAACATTGCACAATGATTGAACAAAATATTGAGCGAGCTTAATTTTTATTGGGCAATATTTTTTCTTGCACTGTGTAGACTTAACATTGCGCAATATTTTTCATTTTAGTTCTCGGAGCGTTCGCGATCGGTCAGTCACGATATATTTTTTTTATATTTTCAGTCTATTATTTTTATCTATCTATATTTTTCGTGAGTGTAAACTGGCCTTTTCAACCATTCTTTAACCTATATGCGTTTTGTTTTCTATTTTAAAAAATCACCAGCGCGGCTGCCGTCAAAACTTCGTCGTCAGACATGTTGCTCGCACGAAAATATTGTTCAGACTGGTTTGTCAATTTTATTAAGAGAATTTATTGAACGTCTGGAACCAAAGGGGTTATTCAATATTATTGCACAATTAAAGGATTGTACAATATTATTGTAGGTGTATGGGGCACCTTAGAAATTGCATTTAGCGATAAGGCCGCCTCTTGTACCTACTATTCCATGTTTTTGTGATGTTCTTGTGTTGTTTTCATTGGTGTACAATAAAGAGTATATTATTATTATTACCACACTTTCACCTATTTCTACTGCCAAATAGTATTGTTTGTATTGCTGTTCCGATTAAAGGGTGAGAGAGGCAGTGGCATGGGTAATGTGACATAATATCTTTGAGTAACAGGGTAAGCAACGCGCTAGTGATATCGTTGTGATATGACGAGCGTCTATAGACTAGGCAGTGACGCTTACTATCACGCTGAGTAATGCTAGTTTGTCGATCTGTTATAAAAAAAAACCATTACACAACTGAGTAATGCTACGTGTATCGGCTCTCTCACCCAGCCTTCCGGAAGAAGCACTACTGAAAATTTGAGATCACCTCTTTTGTGATAACCTTTCTCGAGTGGATCTATCCAAGTTCATTCACCCGCAGGTTTATTTTAAGAATCTTAAATTAACCTTATGCTGAGAAAACATTGTTTTTATGATCTATTTACAGTTGCCAACAAGTCAAATGAAAGAAGCAGATGACGTCATTCCATTTCTACCAGTTGTTAAGAAAATTACTGAAAAAATGATATTAAGTCCTTGAAAGTGTTGTGATCTCAGAGTTGATAATGTAATTTATGTTAGGTAAGCAATAAAGCATGAAATTATTTTGTATGTTTTATTTTATGTCACCTTTTTTTACATACACATGTACATACATCACGCCTATGTCCCATCGGAGTAGGCAGTGACTATGAATTTCAACTTGCTACGATCTTGGCATACCTCTCGCTTCCCTTACCCGCATTAGTCCTTTCATACACGTTCGTCTATTCTTGTTACTTTTATCTAGGCGAGTCACCTTTTTTACCCTGGGCAATGTTGCCTGCCTGGTATTATCCCTGTGACCGGGTGCTCCACCTCGTGCACAGCGAGTACGAGTCTAGTAGTGCCGATGGGCCAAGGCGAACGAAGAGTACGGAGCCCGAAGAGCCTTCATGAAGAGCGGATCGCTGGGTTTGTTTTATTCTGCCTTGAAGCACATGCCATCGACCCGATAGCTGGAAGGCCCATTAGTCGCTACATTAGAGCCTGTTGGTCCAACAGCTTTAGGGGAAATTGGAAAGATGTACATCGATATGTCGTAGGGAATCGGCTTATCTTGTGTCTAAGATCAAATCGTGAGTAGTCGATTGTGACGAGTGGTTCACTGGTGGTACAGGTACAGTGGTGGTTTGTGGCGACTTCTGGACAAGAGGGAGTGGTTGGTTCACTCGGTACTAGTCGATAATAGATAATGGGCCCTGATTCATCGGTAAGAGCTGTCGCATCTGGTGCTTGAACTGGTATTGGTACTGCGGCTCCCTTTATATATAACCATAAGGTTAGTGATGACTGAAGGCCATAAACAAAATAAGTAGTTCTTCTCTATTGGGGATAAGCGTTCGTGTCCTAAAGAGGCCCTATATACTCTAGCTAACATGTCCATCCTTTCCTAGAGTAGAGCAGTAGAGTGACCCACTATCTATTGCTGGCTGGCAATGCCTGTTATTGCTGGCAATATAATTTTTACAACATTCCGGTAACGTTCCGGCAAGCCACTCTGAGCACCTGCGGAATCTATCATGATTGTCTAGCAGACTAACACTTTAGAGACTACCTTAACACTACCTTGGCCGTACTTGCAAGCATAGTAAGCACTTTCTTTTAGTGCTAATTGGAACTGTTATTTTACCACAATGTAATGCACCACCTACAGGAATCCATTCCAAGTCCTACTTACTAGTCGGTGCTCTGCATGCAATCAGTGGCCTGAACTGCAGGGTTGTGGTTAACCAGATTACTCACAACAGTTCAAGCGATTGTCTCCAACGAATTCTCTTGTCTCTCGCTCCTCTATAGAACCGAAGGTTGGAAAGAGGGTACAATTTCCGCTTATTTCGATATCAGCACCAGTTTTACTTTTATGTATATCTAAACCTCTCAATTTTATTTGTACGGCTAGTAATTCGATCTTTTCACGTTAATGTCATAAACAGCTCTGCAATCTAGTGAAGAATAGTTTAAAAATTTGACTAAACATGAACTGGATTTTTATGTTTGCATAAAATTTTACGACTCTTAAACAGGCTTTGACGTTTCTATTCGTTTGTATAATTTGTAAGGCAATATAAAAGAAATTGCAGATTTATTAGTAAAACAATCATCAGCATCATATAAGCAATAGAAAGTCCACTGTTAGACATAAGCCTTCCCACTGTTGGACCAATTGTGGTGGTAATTGTAAGAGTGCAGCTTCGCAAAGATGTATATTTAAGCTGCGCTGTTTTGGATGGATATACCAACTATCGGTGCCGGTTTCTTAGTCGCCTTTTACAACATTGGTACAGAAGGACTAGTCTACCGCCGGCATACCCTACGGCAATTGTTTAGTAAAACAAAATATTCGTGACTTTGTAGCACGATGGTCATCTTTAATTAATATTAATGAAAATGAATTCTCTTCTTGGTCTTTACTATACTGGTCATACGATCCTTTGGTCGATATGAGAATTTATTTTAAACCTTACTAATCGTTTGAGAGACATTTGTATTGCTTAAATGGCATAATATAATTTTAAGAAGAACATCATTAATGAAACCACCTTGACAGACAAATTAGTAATCTCCATCAGTCAACGTTTATCCGAATCTTATTATACATCGGATCAGATAAATGATAAGTTATATTATATATCGTTTAACAGTCGAAATTACTGATTTAGTGTATAATTCTGAAATGATAAAGCTGGAAACTTTCTGCATAGATAAGTTACGAAATACTCTTGAAATAGTGAAGTTTGCTGTTTTCGTTTCCTTAAGTTTGTATTGCATATAATTATAGTGTCTTCTTAGGATGTGTTTAAAGCATTTATTTGTGACAATCTTTCTAATTGGTAAGTTTTATATTATTCTTGTTACCATAATCAACTGTTTGTGTTTAACATTAGTGCTACCTAAGGCTAGTTCTACCTTATCAACAAGTTACTATAAAATGGCTCATATATTTGCAACGTTGAAACTAATTAACCTTATTAACGTGTGGCTTAAAACTGTCCATTTTTAAATTATTATATTATTAATTATAACAATATTAATTTAAATAATTTTGACAATTTAAGTATGCTAGTATTTGTTTCGGCGTGTGTCTGGGTAGATATTGTCATCGTGCTTGAAATGTAAGTGCTTCCCTTAGAAAATAACGAAACAAATAAACGACCACTTACGCTCCTTCACTTTCCAGAGTCCACAAGGACTATCGCTTTCATGTACCTACTGATTACCGGGTTTATATTAAAGAATTTATATAAAATAATTTAATACAGCCTGTTATATAGAATTTAATGCATATCTGAGATTATGTCAAGCAAATCTGAGAATGTCATCTTTAACAACTTATTGTTGGAAAAGAAAAGTTTTAGAAAAGATTAGCCTTGAGATTCTTTAGGACCCATCTTACGTATAGTGTGGCGTCAACGAGGACGAAGTTGTGGGCGGAAACTAGTATATACATTAGCGCAATGTCTTAAAAAAGTTAGAAAATATTTGTATTAAATTTTTTTATCTTAATTAGTAGTAATTAATTATTAATACATTTTAATATGAATACGTTATTTAATACACAAATATATTTTAACATATAATTGTTTTGGTAATAATAGGATGCATCCAGAATGGATTTGTAGGAGTCAATTCTTTTGATATCCAACTGAATGATCTACTAAAAATGCAGAAGGGCTTAGGCTGGCCCCATATGCTCAGAGTGGTTGTGGGTAACGAAGCTCTCATAAAACTTACTAAGACAGTGACCAACCAAATGCATTGTACAGCGATGAGCCCAGTCGGTGAGAGTTTTGACGTATCATCCCCGCCAAGTAACAGGTAAATATATTTAAAATATTTCACATAATTCTTAATTCACAAAGTTTTATTAACGAAAACACGAAATTTGCAACTCTTGGACTGTGGATTTTCAAACCAGTACAATGTTAATATGTAAATAATTATAAATTTATATACCTGTGTCCAATACCTAAATCTTTTTCTCAGAGTGAAAGAATATTAGATACATATGGAACAATATCAAATAAATTATTTGTAGATACAAAAGTAATTGTTCAATCAATCAAAAAAATATAATCTTTATTTTTTTATACTAAAAAAATAAATCTTATATTGTTCAAAGTGAAATATGAAATTTATTAACTATTATAATTGCTAGACTATAACAATTTTAATATGCTAATGAATCTTTATTCATATTTCATTTAAACTTGTATTAAATATATGCCATATGCTTGTAGTTACTTTGTGGTTACTCAATTATAAAGATAAAACTGCTAATCGTTAAGTAGGCGATGATTTATTATTATCCGCAAGTATGAATGGGTAAAGAGCCGACTGATTCGGACCATCTGATACAGGGGGGGGGGGGGCACTATCCTACCTCGACCTCATTATGAATATTTACCACGACATGCATAATGTATTTTATGGATATATTTACATAATTAATGAGAATATCTATAGTCATAATAAATCTCTAGAGAGGTCAATTCTCTACATGATATATATTTTTAAAATAACGAACAAGGGGTGATTAGGGTTCGATACTGATGCCAAAAATGAAGTCAGTAAAATTGTTGTTTGTCTGTCTGTTATAGAAACGTTACGTTATAGAAAAAAAAACTACTCGACGGATTTTAACGAAACAGTAAAGGGAAATGTTAAGAAAACGAAAGAGGTTATTGCGGGTGTGCAGGATAAAAACGGGCATCGTGCCCCTCGGTAATAAGCGGCCCCGCCCTCTTTTTTCGGTGGCGCTGGAATTGACGTCTGAGTAGTCTAGCAATAGTTTCGTGCGGAAAAAAAGCGCATGCTTCACACCGCGTTCGACGGCGAACGGGCATCGGCATGTACCTACTATCCCGTGAGCCCGAAACCTCTACTGAGAGGGACTTATGGATCGCGAACGGCATGTACTGTCACATGAGTCCGAAACTACCGCTGGGAGGGAATTACGCTCACAGCTGATCGCGTACGGTATGTACTACCCCGTGATTCCGAAAATTCCGCTGAGAGGTAATTACAGCTTAAAGCTGATCGCGAACGGCATATACTATTCCGTGAGTCCGAAGCCTTTATTGAGAGAGAATTACGGCTGACAGCTGATCGCGAACGGCAAGTACTATCCCGTGAGTCCGAAACCTTCACTGAGAGGGAATTAAGGCTCACAGCTGATTACGAACGCCATATTTTATCTCGATAATAATAATCTAAGTTTTCTCAAAATGAAGATCGTTTGATAAATGATAGGGCGCACCATAGAATTATTCGATCTCTTAAAGATGAATATGAGCATGAACAACGACTAGGGTTGGGACGCGAATATTACAATTCTTTGAGACAAGAACGGCTCTTAAGTTTGTCTAATGAAAGATTAAGAATTGATAATATTCGATGTCTTAAAAGGGACGAACAGCGAGAGACCCGTCTTACTGCATACAGATTTCGACATTGACTTAAATGTATACATAATAAGGATCAAGGGCAGACTTTTCGTGTTGCTGGAGTAGATCTCGGTGTCAGTTGTTTTCGTATGGTCAGTTGTACGTCGCTCTTTCCCGGGTCAGCAGTTCTAGAAATCTTTATGTTCACGTGCCGGATGGGTCAATTTTTAACATAGTTTATCCGGAAGCTTTGCGCTAAAGTATTTTCATTCTATAGGTACTAGGCTTCATGTGAAGGTGATCTAAACAATATTACCGATACATTAATTTAACTACACAAGGAGTTGTCGCTGACGGAGTCGCGGGCATAGCTATTAACAATAATATTGTGCGGTTCCGTATTGCGATATTTTTCAACACTATTGTAGATTTACATATTATATATCTATACTAATATACGAAAGTTAATCTGTCTGTTACATAAAAACCACTGAACCGCGAGAAAGGACATAGGCTTCTTGTTTTATGAAAAAGGGCGGAAACGCGGACGAAGTCGCGGGAAACAGCTAGTAGTGTAATATAAGTAAAAAACTGCTTCATAGTTAAAATGAAGTATTTTTTAATTCATCGTCTTCGTCATATCAGCTGTAGGATGTCCACCGTTGGACATAGGTCTCTCCAAGTGATTTTCAATAGAACGGTGTTATTCGGCCTACATTCAGCGTGAGATATAAAATGCCCTGAACAGATTCGAAAGCTGGGGTGATGGTTGCGGACTCCGGGTGCGGCAAGTCCTGGTTGCAGACACGGGTCGTTGGCGATTGACGTCTACCAGTGGCTCAGACTCTGTTACTGGATGGATAGAACTAAATGTCAACGGTGCGTTTCAGTGTTTGTTTATTTTACTGGGGCTTAACAAATTTCCGTGGTCATGGCTTAAAAATAACTGTTTATGGACGTACAACGCCTTAACTCTTCGTTTTTATTATCTAGTTATCAATAAAAATCAACACCTGCTCATCTTTATCACGTATGCAAATGGTTGATAGCTATCAACTTATTTCTCAGAGTCATATTTCAATGTAAAATGTTTACAATGTAAAACATAAAGTGATTAGAGAAAATGCTTTCCACTTGATACCTGAAATTAGTTCTTGCAATTTTAATGAAACAGCTGTATCACAAAGGTGCTTTAGGTTTGGTTTTATTAATTTGTTTTCACATCCCCTTCTGAAATATCATTATAATTTCAGAGTAGCCAATTTAAATACAAAAAAATACTCCGTTTAGATTATAGTATTAATAGCTGATATTACATATACCTATGTGCTAACACGTAACGAAATTACAGAAGACCCTACGAATTACACAGCGCCGGCTATAGTGCTTCAAGATGGCGAGACGGCTGAAGTAGACCTTGTTTCCCTGGATAACTCTTATTGCCTGGTTGCCCAACCCTTCTCCCAGAGTTCATTGGTACCTGGCCATTGTCGCGTAGTACTCGACAAAGCTACCAGAGCAGTGCAGGGAAACTGGAACATCCTTGTAGGACTGCCTGGGAGAATTTCTGAACTTCATGTGGACAGGCGAATTAACGTTCAAGGTGACTTTACTATATCAAAGTTTCTCGACTCAATTACTCTTTAAAATTAACAGCATAATGTTGACTTGTTCCTGTCTTGTGTGCGAAGGGTCGTGGGTTCGATCACCAGTCAGAACATATTTAAATAATTACATTTTGTGTTTGTTCAGATTGGCTGATATATATATATATATGTATTTAAGTATTAATTTGTGATTTCTCTGTTGTCTGATATCCGTAAAACAAGTGCTCAAGAGACTTATGAGGGTGTCGAGTAAATGTAAATAATATAATGTATTAGTTGTTTGTGATTTATAAAATTATTATTATTGTTTCGGTTACCGTTCCTTTTATCATTCAAAGCTCCTTTAATTATTTAAAGCTCCTTGTATTATTTGAAGTTCTTTTTATTATGTAAAGTTCTTTTTATCATTAAAAGTTACTTTTGTCATTTATTCCTTTTATATTTTACTTTCACAATTTAATGCAGTTTTTTCCGAATTAAACGGTGTTAAAATGTCCCTTTCTTCATCAGATACATGCCCATACGCATCAGTAGACCGCTTTAAGGACTATATTCACTGGTTAGCGTTCATCCTTCAAGGCTTTTCATGATAATGTCACACACATTTTACTTCTATCTTGTTATCCTGTTTTCATGCGTCTTCCGTAGCATAGAACATTCACTACAACTATGTTAACTGCAATGTGTACTGCCAACCTCGATTCTTGCGAAATACATTGACTTTGACCATAAACTAAATGCCGTTCACGATAGATGATGCAATTAGAACTTGACCATAAGCACGCAAGAAGCATTTGAGGACCTAATCGCATATTCTTGCTCCACAATTAAGAATTTTATCAGAAGGTGGTGGTGTAAGGTTACTGAATAAGTACCCAAGATTACAAAAAAAAACTCACGCTAACTAGATGCAATTAACTATGAACCTAGACAAAGTCGGGGTGGGTAACAACTTATATATAAACTAAACTTAAACAATAAACAAAGAAACTCTTCAATACTGATTTTGGTATTCCCAGGGCCTTAAATCATCATCTTTTCAATTAATTCCTGCAGCGTTTGTCTTTAAATTTTTTTAATATATACATATATCCAATTTGCATAATTTTACTTCCATTTGTCACTTCAGTATCATTTGATAAAGTCAGAAATAGTCATTCGCTTTTCTTTGAAAGTAACGCTTGATCAAAATTCTAACACCTCATTTTCACAACGTTAGATATTTCTATTTCCTCTTAAATCATAAAAACGATTGGTAAGTTTGTAATAATTACGAATTTTCTGGAGTACAGGGACCTATTTTACTCTGTAATGAGGTAAGGGTCACATATCTGAAATTACGTGTCTCAGAGGTGCTGAGATACAGATTCTTCTTTTATAAAAATTATTACATAATACAAATGGCAATTCAATCAAAGATATTACTAAGAGAAGGGTTACGTAGATTCTTTGTATCATAATTTCTTTCATTATTCTTGTGATTTCCAAATCTAATCGGTCAAAGCAATAGATATATCAGTCTTTTATCAGATATACATAGTCCAATGAATATCATTACATTACAAATGTTATTAAAAGATTATTAGTTGATTATTTTGGTATTTCAAGTGAGGCGATATTCAGATGTGGGTACCACGTACATAAAACGTGTTGACGTCTTACTTCTAGGCAGATGATTGGTGTCGATAAAAATGCTTTGAACATTATTGTGTGCATATCAGATAACTGTGACAAATGAAGGTAATAAATAGTACGCCTATCAAATTTCCTGTCAAGCCGTCTGACCTATCTCTTTTGACGTCAAACATTAAACAATAGAACACTCGCACTTCGCACCACCGTCTGCGACGCGCTAACGTCTCGGCAACTGAAAAAACTGTTGGGGTTCGCTTGAGAGGTAGGGAATACACGCGTGTATTCGCTACTTCTTAAGCAATTACCGATTGTACTATTGCAGCTGGGCTTAATCAGTCCACCTCTTTTTCGAATTAAATGACCCCAACGACAGCCACTTGATCTGAGGTACGACCTCAGAGGTTCCGCTTCAATCCCCCGCGAACCCAATGGGAACTGTCCAGGATTGGGAGCAATCAAGCATAAAGTCGTTTATAAATGAGCATCGCCTACCCTTCCGGAGACGCAGGAATAAAATTTGAGAAGTAGTAGCGTTAGGTTAGTACAAGAAGCCGGGCGGAAGCGAAGCTGCTTTTTTCCTATTTAGCACTAAAAATAAATAAATAAATTCCCACTAACTCTCATATATTTACCTGATTCTGTGATAAGTCGCTTAAAATACTTGTGTTACAAACATCAGACAACAGAGGAATTACAAATATACTACCTAAATACATATATTTAACACCCAGACACAGAAAAAATATAAGTATCATCATATAAATATTTGTTCTGGGTAGGGATCAAACCCATGACCTTTGGCGCACAAGATGGGATCACTTCTACATGCGCCATCGGGCGCGTATCGTATCTAAAATTGTACAGTCCTAGCTAGTCGAACATTTTTTTATAATAAACTTTGGGCCTGGATGCTGTTTGAGAGAAGTTCATTGACATACACGTGTATAGTACAGTAGCATTATATACATATAAAGATAAATTTAACTGACGTTGATCTGTTTCCTAATTAATGTGTGCTTTACCTTCAGTAAGACAAGTTAAGTATATTTTCTTAATACTTTTTAAAAAATATATGTTTTTTAGGATACCAACTATTGAAATAATCATAGGTTATATATTTATTTAAATTATTACTGTTTGTTAGCGGAGCGGCTCGACGTTGGCTACGTGCGCGACACGACGCATAATAAATTAAATCTCTACTGCAACATTCTACATACGACCAAGAATGTCACTTTCTGTCGATTTCAAAAGACAACTGATTCGTTTGGGTACAATGTGATGGAAGGTCTCAGCGACGGAGTTCACAGGTTTGTATAACTTATTGATCAGTTATTATTTTATTTGTAGTATATAAGCATCGTGATCGTGGATAGAAAATAAATATTTAATAAGAACCTAATACTTAAAAAAAGGATTAATATGAACATGAAAGCTAGCATCATGCGGGATCCAATTGTTTACAAATTATTCCGATCGGCGGCGTGTGTTTTTTGATATTTCCAAAAATCCTTTTATACTATATTAGACAATGTAAATAACGAAACTAGCTAGATTATTAAAAATGGTCATTTATGTTATTGTATGTGTTATCTCTAAGAGATAGACATATACCATCAGGGACTTTTTAAGGTGTACATTATTTTGATCTATCTCGTCAGGTTCAACCAGCGTGCCAGCCTTTTAGCTAGCCAAAAATGTGTTTACTTACGACATCACATTGAAAACCTTAAAATTATCATTATTTTTCTCTTATTACCATGCATATGCATATATTATATATATAAACATTCCTCTTGAATTACTCTATCTATTGAAAAACCGCATCAAACTTCGTATTAAAAGCGTAGTTTTAAAGATCTAAGCATACACAGCAATCGTTTTATACTATGTAGCGAATATAAATATTCATTCTCATAGAACACTCATATCTAATAATTTTATCGCATTAGTGAAAATCGTATAACATTTTGAGTTTATCATGTCCAGACAGACGCGGCATGAGAATTTGTTTTATAACAAGGAAAATATCCTCTACAATATTATTAAGTAATTCGTGTTTTTTCACTGCTTTAGCTTTTGTATTTTACGGCTATTTTTATAGCACGTCACTTATGTACTGAACATGAACTAACTTCATTACTTTTAGTTACTATGGCGACGGTTTCTTGGCGAAGCACTGTGGCATGACGATAGAGAATCCAACTCAATCCGACTACGGTGCTTGGCGGTGCTCAGTTGGTTCCCAGCAGTGGGCTGGCAATGATTTGGTGCAGCAAGCACCTTTGCAGGCTTTGGTAAACGTTCCAGCTGCACTGAGATTAAGTAAGTATGTTATTGCTATTTCTAAATGAATTGCCTCATCCACTTCGGAACTTCGTGTTATTTGATTTCTCATTAGCTACATTCTCAACCGAAAAGTGAAGTGAGTCTCGATTCAACAATCAAAATGTCTTGGACTGTTTGTTGCTCAGTTTGATTGCCATTGATAAATAAAACAAGTAATGCCATTTATATTCAATCTAAATGAATATTAAATCCCTTTATAAATATGGCATGAATTTGATCATTTACGTGAAAATATCTATATATATTACATATAAAAAATATATTTTATATTAGACTACAAGATGCTTTTCGCCGGTTTAGAGCTTATGGCATCGGCCGTGTAATAAATAGCATAGGCCTTTAGAAATGTTACATTTGATAACATTTATTAGTATTTGATATTGTTAAAACAAGACGTATCTAACTTTTAAATTATAATAAATACAAAACAAAACGTAAATACGGCGTGGATGCACCTTTACGATTCTTGTTAGGCAACAACGACAGTCGATTGTCATGTGTCTGAAGTATTGTTATGAATTAAAGAACTTATACACGTGGACATACGAATCTGTTTAAGTTTAAAATTAGTCGAAAGATTTCGACAATCGTGTGCATTCGAAGAATATTGCGAAGACACAAAATGTTTATGTGGCATGTTTAGCAAGTTAAGTATTCAATTTTACAGTGAATAAAGATCTAAATTTAAAAAGTTGGCTTAGGAATTATAAAGGCTGTAGCCAATTCTTTTTTTCTTATGCTTCAAACCCATAGATAAAATCTCTTAATAATGATTGGTATAATGGATTCCCAGGGATCATCTGTAGTCATAAGTACAGACCATAGACTCCCATTTTGTTACATAACTGCCGCGGCTCTCCTATAATGTAAAATGGATTTCGAATGATAGTAGCAGGTTAATTATATTTTTTTCGTCTATGAAGTCCACGAGTGTTGTCAAAGCTACAACACTATTATTGATATTTTATACAGAGGTGGTAGGGGGTGTATAAAACTTTGCGGTTTCTGAACTTATTCGAATGATTTTCAGTATAAAGGTTTTTCTTTGAAACACTGAAAAATATTTTTACGAAAATCATCCCTTAATGGGGGTGTAAAGTTAGTTTGAAAGTTCTACAACTTAAGGCGGGTGAAACTACGATGTGAAACTAGTTTACGCATGTACAGTTGTAGATTTGGACTGGACTGTACCAATTAGTTTAAATTATACATTCATTTTATTCTAGACTAATTTAGATTTCAGGGAAGAATCTCGTCAAAGAAGTGATAAAGAGGAGACGACAGTTTTCGTTCAGAAAAACTTGAGTTTTACCATAATGTGCAAAGCGCAGTTTTCGCTAGCGTACTGTTGGTTTCGACATCCCAATGGATCCCACTTCTCACCGACCGCACAAACATCTGAAGATCAAACTTTCTGGTAACTTTTCAATATTATCTATCTTCAATAAAACAAAGCGTATAAAAATATGATTTCACTCTTTATCTTGTGCGCCAAAAAAATATTTATGTGATGATATGTATTCAAGTTTTATATTTTTGCTGTTTTTGATACTGCTACGGCTGATATGATATCAGCCGTAGTACATCCACTGCTAGGCATAGGCCTACTACTATTTTTGATATCCGTGTGCATTTTGCTAATATACTTTCGTGGCTGTATGTAATAAAAGCTCCGTTGGTAGGTATACGGGAGAAAGCCTTCAATTCGGTGACTGTGGTATAACGTTTTCACATGCCGACCCTGTGGATGAAGGAGCCTGGGAATGCCACATGGGTGTCGACAACCAACCGGGAATTGAAATAAATGAAATTGTGCATGTTCGAGTCACCGGTCCCTTGGCGGCTGTCAAAAATGAAATCAACGTCGTGGTAGGTGAAGAGGCGACGTTATATTGTCAAACTGCAAATGGAATCAAACCGTTGGATTATTGCAGATTTTTCACTCCGAGCTTAGTCGGACTTAGTATTGATACATCAGTGACAAAGGAAAAGTAAGTATTTTATATATTTTTTTTAACTTTTTCTTTGTGTGTGTTCAGAAGGATCAGCATTGTGACAGATGAATAGACATGGCATAGGCCACCATGTCCTTAATTGTCACGAATAGTAATAGAAATTACCAAAACGAATTATTTATTTTAGATAAAATAAAAAAAATACTCAGGCTTCAAGGCTCGTACCTGTATCTTTCTCTACTGCACTACAATTATGCTATCTAGTTAGGCCTTCGGAAGCCTGAGATAGGATGATAGTTCTGAAGTAAATATTATGTTTACTGGAAGATTATACATTTTCATAAAAAACAATGTTTTTTTCAATAAAAAAATAAAATATATGTAATTTCAATGCATAAAAAACCTCTAAAGTAGACATTTTATCAACTTATTATATTTAACGTGAAATGCCTATTTGATAATAATTATCAATCATACCTGCTCATCATCAAGAGTACTTAGTAAGCATAATTTACCTTCCTCCCCTGTGCTGTGTTTATTTTTCATACTATTTTAATGAACAATCGCGTCTCCGCTCCCATGGCACCCTATAGAAGTGAAGTCCTTCAAATTGTCTTTAATCAGTGTCTCCAATTGACAGCCTCTCATTCTGACCATACAAGGAAAATAATCCGACTTGAAGGCTTCCTAACCTCGTAATAATGATTTTGTACATGTAATTTTCTTATCGTGCAGTGCTATATTGGGCCGGTATTACTTCACACCCGAGCGAAGCCTAGATTACGGCGACTGCTCGCTCACCATTACGGCGGTGGAAGAGGAAGACGTTGGCGAGTGGACTTGCGGCGCGCTTATTAATAATGACATCATGGAAGCCAGTGACGTTATAACTGTCATGCTCAGTGGATCATCAGGTAATTATTCTATCTATGGCATGCATTCAGTTATCACAAACTAATTGAACTGAGGTTACCTGGCGATCAGTTCATTGCATCTTTATTCATTTTTGGGTATCACGACCTATCTATCTTAGCAATTTTATTTGAAATGTTTTTATGATATGTGTATCTGCAGTCAAACAGTTAAAACTAATGTATTCAGTAATTTAAGCTCTGAACGGAACATATAATTAAGAAAAACTCTGATCTCTCTTATCTTTCCTAGATAAAATAAATAGGAAGAAAGATGAGCATGAAGCAGTTACGTAAAGTTGTAAATCATGGAGAAGTATATTTATTACCATTCCCAGATACAGGCCGACCACCTCTTTCCCAAGCCGGTATAGTGGGCATGGCAGCCGGGGTAGTCATTCTCGTCGTTACACTCGCTGGCGTTGTTTGGTATAAGGCTGGCTTGCCTATACCAACATTTAGGAGGAACAGACCCAGCACACCAAGTGACAATGGTATACCTTTTGATGTGATGTCTTCGGAAACGCGATCTGATGGTGGTACGAGTATGGAAAGTACGAACTCCGCAGAAATGATGCATGAACGCAGTCAAAATAGCAGGGTCATTGATCCACTGGGTGCCATGACACCCTAAATAATAACATATATCTTCTGTCCGTATATAAAAAAATATGTTTAATAATAATAATATGATGTTCTTTTTTATTATGTTGTACCGAAAAGCACGTTCATATAAAAGGAATTTAGGAAATTGATCTGTCAAAAATTATAATTTGTTTTGATAATAAAAAGGATGACTTTAAGTTTTCTTTTATTTTATTTCCTATTACAGTGTCCTGACTGTGAATATGTGGTCAAGAGTTCTGCTTTGGAATAGTCGTCTTCCAGACATATATAAATAATATTTGATTTCAGATAAATTTAGACCAAAAATTTTCTTTTTTAAATAGACTTATCACAAGCACATTTAGATTGTTTATTTTTAAAGGAAAAGTATGGTTCCTCTTATTGTAGTCCTTCAAAGTTAATATAAGAAAATTGCATTGTTTTCATTCAAACTTCCATTGATACCGCACAATCCTGGTGTTGTTGATTGCTCTTTTTCTTGTTGATTTAAAGATTAGCCCCTATTTTGTAATCGTTGCCACTTGCTTATCGTATTTTCCCACATATAAGTTAGCAGGTAGTTTCTAAGTTAGTCGTTTAGTAATTTGACGGGCCCGATGCAGAAGACACGACAGGCAGATGTTAGTGATACTATGCGTCAAGGGTTGTGGGTTCGATTTCTACCCAGAGCAAATATTTATATGATGATATTTGTGTTTGTTCTGTGTCCGAAACACAAGTGCTTTAAGCGACGGAGTCAGGTCAATATGCGTAATAGTAGGTATATGATGTTGTAGGAATTCATTAATTTTGGTATAGAGCTTTGTGAGTTTAAAGTTAAGCTTACACCTGCTATTCTATCCAATTTTAGGGGCGGTATAGAAAATAGTTAACTAAAGTTTTTATTTCAATTCTGAGTATTTCCTAGTAATTTGAAAACCGTATTATAAGATTATCAGGTTTCATACAAACTTTGCCAACCCCTTTAACTCTTTTCATTTACTTTTTTTGTATTTACTTATATTCTTTGAAGACTGATAAAGCTTAAATATTTTTTCAAATGTTTAATACCCATTTTTACCCACTTGTAAATGATATGCATTTTATAATTTTGACACTAAAAAATAAAGTATATCTGTACTTGTAATGTATTGTGCACTTCTTAATTAGTAATGTGAATATAATGAATATAAAGTATTGATCGCATTATTATATATATAATATTATATATATTATATATATAATATTTAGATAAATTCATATCGTATTGCTCAATATGGAAAGCTAAATCATTGCAATTATTTTGATGAAATAAAAATTTTCTTGTCTTTTTATTGGGGTGGTTTACATGGCGCATTTAGGAAAAGAATAATTTATTGTATGTAAAAACTATTTAATATCACATTAAATTTAATAGAGATTACAATCAATCTGTCAAATAAATTATTACAGATAACCATTCGACCCATATGACCTTGTGCCATAATTAAATTAAAACTTAATACAATTTCAAACACTCCACATTGTTATTACCGGTGCGCATTTTTCATTCGATAATTTTGTTCAACAATTTATATTAAAGCTGGAAGAGACAATAATCCTGTCTATAGTACTACTATTTAATAGTAGTTTTTAATCATAAAATAAATCCTGATAAAGAAATTAAAATCACGATAAAACACTTACTTATAAATAGGAAATACTCCTTTCGATTTTTTTTCGCTGGAGTGTATTTGACAGTCACATAAGAAATGGACTAACAAACGGTAACGCCTCATCGTCATCATCTGAATCTTGTAGGTTGATATATTCACAACGAATAATTACTTATATCATACAGTTTTTTTACCTATATCATTCACTTTTAATGATACAGCGCAACTTAGACAATTAAACACATTCTTTCCATTCTTATCTTGTTAAATTTGAGGTGTTTTAATTATACTTTGTCTCCCAACACAATATAAAGCTTCCAAACATGACATATTATTTCTTCTGTGATTTTTTCCAAATCGAACAAAACGCTATTGACAATATTACGAATCGGTATTGTAGTTTTCTTTTGCTATCAATTACGTTTATTATAATTCAATGTTATCAATGTAAAGGGAATGCTTCTAGTGGTATTTATTTAAACAGAGCTATATTATTACTTCGATGTCAAAAAGCAATTAATGCTGGTTAAATAACCATTGCAGTTCGTTGTTTCTTTATATTATTTCCTGCACAAGCATTTGCATATACTAGATCATTGTTTGGGTAAATCATTAGATGTTCATTTTAACACCTATACTCAAGTTTATTGTTTATCAATACAAACATTGACTATACCAATTCTCACAATACTTTTAAGAAGAGATTCGAAGTTTATTGAGGTAATTGCGCTCCCAGATTCTAAATTTTCTGTCATCCCCTTTATCTTAGTGTCAGTCTGATCATCGATAGAAATAGAATTGAAAATCGAATAATACATCCTATTTTATGGACGCTCTTTGTAACCGATTACCAGTCGCGATATAGGAACGTTGGCGAAGAATTTGTTGATAGCCTTCACGCACGTGATCACGATCTGCTTGATCGCTGGTGGTGCTAAGTCGTCCATAAGTTGCCTCCAGTTTTGGTTCGCGAATTGAATCGTAGTATCCGCTGCCAACAAAAATATGAACTAAATACATTTTTTATATGCCCAAATTGACAAACTATGCTTTGAGGTACCGGTAGAATAGAATTGTACCTCCCCGTGTACAGATAGCATAAATACTCGAAACAGCGTAGCCCAAATGCAGCAAGTCCGCCGTGAAAGCTACGCTCTGCGATTAATACCACGCCTGCCAAGTGTGGAAATTAAGAGCAAAATTCCTCTATTATACAGAGGCCTATTTCCAGGAGTAGTCGTTCCACGGCTATGATAATGAAGTCGACAAAAAAGCATATGGTCGGCAAGATAGTAACTATCACCACAGCCTATAGACGTTTGTATTATCACAAGGATATCACTAGTGCATTGCCACCCTGCTGCCATGTAGATATTGTGTCACATTACCCAGTAACTTTATTGCCTGGTATAAAAAGAAACTCACCCAGCTGTTTGTTTCCATTGAAAAGGTTCTTGAGATCGAACGTGGTGCTTTCGATGTCGTACTTGTAAGTTGGCGTGACCAATTTGAAATGATCTTTTTTGTTCTTTTTGGTGTGTATGAGTTTGCTGTTGATTTGTACTGAGACGCCCTCTGTTAAATAATAAGTTATACGTATCTAGGTATAATAGTATATTAGTAGAGAACAAAGCTCTTGGTATGTTTTTGAACAAGATTTATTTACAAGCAATAGTAAGACAGAAAAAAGTGAACATTTTCAGCCCAACTAGGATTTAAATAGACATACCAAATAAACATAGAACAAGAAATTAGTTAAGGTTAAAAAAAAAACCATAGGATGCACGGCAAATAAATAAAGTATAAAATATTTTGTAAAAATGTCTGTACTTCTTCTTCTGGACACAATAATAAAAAAAAATCGAAATGAACTTATGATATAAAACGTATGATTCCATAGGTAAGTGCAAGTTTTTATTATCTCTTCCTGCTTCGCCCTGTTTTGGTTCTTGCTAACAGGTTTTTAAAATTATCCTATTAGGTTATTAAGTCACTTTAGTTCTTGGAAATTTCCACAACCACACAACTGGTTGATAGCCTTCACATCCATGTGAATATTATGAATACAAGTGTGTATATCTGTCCGTTTGTTACTCTTTTACGTCTAAACTCAAGAATCGGTTTATAAGAAATAAAATTTGGCATGTTAAAATCTTGACTATCAATATTTCCCCTTGCCGAATTTCATCCAGGTCTGTTTAGCTGTTCCCATGATAAGGAGCAACAGATATACATTACAACTACATACACACAAACTTTCGCCTTTATAATATGAGTGAGGAAGTAAGAACAGTAACTAAGTAAGGATGTTAATTTTTTTCAATTTACTTTCCGTCAACCTTTCTATGACGACAGTAATTCATTAAATATTATCTGATAAGTGATAGCAGATTATGTGCTTACGTTTACCCAACTGCATATTTTGCAATAAGTCGACATTATCACAAGAAAATCACTAGCGTGTTGCCAACTTTGTGACTTGAAGATAATACCCAGCAATTTCGCTACCTCTTTCACCCTTCAACCCCGAACATCACAATGCGAATACTGTTGTGGCGATAGAAATAAGTGAGAGCGAGGTACAAATGTAGACGACCTTTGTATGAGGTTTACTTCTAGTGATACGAGTATGCAAATATACTCTAGCTATAAAAATAGCTCCGACCCTCACCAGTCTCCCGATGATTTCTTTTCTCGGGGTTCTTGCTATGATCGAATTAAACAAGCAGTTGAGCTGGAGCCAGTGCAGAATACGTTAATTGATTTAATAAAAATATAAAATAAGAAAAATAAATAAAAAAGATAATTTTTATGTTAATATGGCGAACAAGCACACGGTTCGTGTGATTTTAATCATAAATAAATATAAAAGCTTCGTTCGTGTGTAGGACGCGAACGAAGCTTTTATGGGACCATATCGCAATGCAATAGCCGCACAATCCAGAACACAGTTTACCATACAAATAAGAATTAGGCATCAACCTTATATAGCTACTTCGATCGATATATGTGAGATAAATTGTTTTTAGTCACTGAATTTTTTCTTGGCATTGTAATAAGGATTTGTAGTAACATCAGTGTCAATCAATCAAAATTGATTTACCTATACCAGTTACTAAGCATAACCATGTCAATATACTTACGACATTCAACTAAAGCATCTCCTTTGCCTTTAATAGGTAGGATAAGAATTCGTCCATCGACCTCGTACTGAGCAGTCAAACTGAAGTTGCTCTTGAAACCTAAGGTGAAATCCTCGTCATTGTTGCCTATTTTTACTCTGAAAAGTAGAAATAACAATAACAGTTAATAATATATTGTAATACACGAAATTTGCATAAGTTGTAACTTAATCTCAATGCATTGTTTGGGTAAAACAAAAAAGGAAGAAATCTATACATATATATTTAAACAGATAACTTTACTGGATACTACGAACAGTTATTTATAATATGTCTTAAGTTAAATAAACTGCGTTTTAAAGCCGTTAAAATCTACTAAATACTCTGATGAAGGAACCACAATATGTGAAATATAAAATTATAACAAATATTTTGAAAGTTTGTTATCTCTTCCTCATGAAATAATTAGTATCATGATCTGTCACTTCTCATTAAAGAATAATAAAAGGTAGACATGCACTGCAAATATACTGTATTTGACTAGCGTTATCTACAAATAAAAGTTAATGTTAAGTAAAGACATCAAACAAAAGCGTTAATTCTATATAGATTTTACAATATAGAGCAATCCTATAATACAGCATGATCTTTCCAGTTCAAATTCCTGATGACGTGTTGATTGTTAAGAAAAACGATTAAAATGTTGTTTCAAGAGCATGTGAGGATGTTAAAAGTTATCCTCGTAGTTGAAAGTTGCCTTTCCAGTCAACGTGTGTACTGTGTGAACTGCAATCGAAATGCGCTAAGTGATAAATATTAAGAACGGTAAGCAACAGATCAGTTTACCCAAATCTGTCATATTTCTACAGTCGAACCTTTATCATTAAATCAAGGTTTCTTTATTTAACTTATTGCACTTCAAAAATATAATGTACACAAATAAACTAAGTTAATTAGCCGTGAGGTACCGTCAAGGGGAATCGTACCTCCCCCTGTACCCGGTGTCGTAAGAGGCGACTAAGGTACTAGAACTGAGTAACCGCCAGATGCCAGTATATCAGTAAAAAACTGTGCAGCTCAAATGTATAGGTTGGGGATGGACAGCAGAATCCCCGTCGCGAATCTGCGCACTGCAATTGCCAACAAGCTTGTCCTCGCTTGGGAAGACTTATGTCCAGCAGTGGACTTCCAATTGCTTTCCAATGGCAATTGGCTAATGGATAATGATAATGAATAATTAAGGTTACATTAATAATTCTTAAATTCAGTTCGGTATAATCCAAGACAAGTCTTCCAAAAGAATACTGCATTTTTTAAAAGTACTTGAATTGTAAACACATTTCAGACGTCGAACAAATTCTTTTGTCTTTCGTAGACAGTGTCGCCGCCCCGGTGTGTACTACGGAGGTCGGAATTTCACAAAATAACATTATAGCTGATTCTAAAATAATATGTAATCGAATCCGTTTTTTTGCACAGTCTATTATCAATATTGTAAAACAATAATGCTTTCGTTAAACTATTGTCTACAACACAATTAGTATTTGCATACAATGTGCTAAGAATTCTTGGTATTGCGCAAGCTGATACTGCCTAGGACAATAAAAATATATTAATCGATTCAGTATTAGCTAGGACGTATAGAGCATTTCCGCTTAAGTTCGTCATGTTTTTTGCATCTCAATTATGTAAAGGTAATCGATATAAATTGTGAATCAATTGTTGTCTATGAAGATAAATACTCTGGTAAGTAACTTCACACACACAGTTGTTAGTCTTGATTTAAGTCGTCCAGTTTACCAAGTTCTTAAGAAAAAACCTGAACCAATGACGTTCTCATGTTTTTTTGTTTACTAAGCAAATGTCGATCGTTTTACTCGTAATCACGTCTATTTACTTACGTTTTCAATTGGTATTAGATAGTGATCTTTATCTCTTGCATATTGAGTTTAAAATTGGTTGTGACGTTTAAAAAAAATGTATAGATTGATCTGTACACTTGCTCACACTAAAAGGTGGTTAAATGACAAAACCCAGTTTAAAGTTCGCAGAAAATCAAAAAATACTTTGTATTTTTTGTCGAAAACGTAAAAATATTTTCACACCAATGCTATATTGATCAATGTATTTTTATAACATAATTCAAATGTAAAAATTAGTTACACTCATCAATCTAGCTACATTATAAAATTTAGTCTAATCTAGAGTCTAGTCTAAGTCTAATCTAGATATGGCATTATAAAAAGAGCAATTAGTGATTTTATTTTATTCACGTTATTTCAAGTATAAATAATAATTACGAAAAAAACAAGTTTAATTTAATTATGTGTCTACGTAAACTTTGTCATAAACAGTACTGAATAAGAAAGGCCGAAACGTACCTTGAGTTGCGTTTGTGTACAATTAGTATAGTTTAGTAGGCTTGATCTTGTTTAATTGAACTTGCTAGTCTCAGGAATTATGGAACAGATATGAATCATTCTTTCAGTTTTAGATAGCCTAATTATACAAGGTATTGTTATGGTGACTAAGGTACCGACAGATGGCGGTATATCCATCCGAAACAGAGTAGCTTAAATGCGCAGGGCGGGGATGTATAGCAGCATCCACATCGTAAAAGCTGTGCTCTGCGATTGCCTACACACCTGCCTAGCACAGCAATTGTGGACAAAGTTCGTCTTTGAGCATTGTGCTCAAATCTTCCATGGATTCTGCCATGACCGCAATTTCGTTGACAAATCAAAGGTGTGTGATGAATTTGCCATTAATATTGATGCCAAGTTCTTGCCATTCCAGGAGCTTGAAAGCGTTTTCCAAAGTGGCAACTAAACAGTTTCGAGGATTTAACGTCTCCCTGTCTAACATCCCTTTTAAGAGAAATCGCCTTCGAACTCTGCTCCTGTACTCGGACTGATATAGTGGCGTTGTCATATAGAGCCTTCAACACTTCTATGTACCGATAGTCCATATGGTATTGCTAAGAGATTTAAGCACAGCCCACGTCTCTACCACATACACATACACATTTCGCATACACAAAAGCTCAGCACACTGGCTTGTTACACTCTCCCGTTTCCTGATAACATATTTTTAATCGACATATTCTGATACATCTTTGGATTAAAAAAGTAAGAAGTGCAACGTATGCAATATTTGAATTATTGCAACAATCTATTCTAATCTACTCATTACTAAAAAAACACATAGTTAAAGTATACTTATGTACAAAAATGCTTTATAACAGTTTTAAAACGCGGTTTATTTAAACGTATCTGTTTTATTTTTGAAACAGTTTTCACGGTTGACTGTTGAAAAGATTACGTCGAAAGTTAAATACCGCGTTAAGATAAATCCGAGTAGCGAATGCGTAAAAAAAAAATAATGTACATTAAAATTTTATTATGTAGCTTTAACAACCAAACACTATATGACTCGGCAGGAAAACTAATCAGCAACCACTTAAGCTTACTTACTTCAACTCCGTAAGAACACTGCTGCTTATGCCGTGCATGGAAGCCTCCGTAAAGTCCAAAGTAAGTCCATTGCCGTCGATCTTGATGTCATCCAGTTTCACCGGGTCCAGCGATGGAACCTTCAGCTCAGGCACGCCTTTTGTAAAGTACGGAAGACTTGCGATTATCTGCTCTTTTATGCAATCTTGAATTTCAGGATCGTCCATGTCACACCGTTTTATATAAGGTGCTAGAAGAAAAAGGAGTTGATTTTTAAAATTATGATAAACAAATGCCTTCGCATGTGTATGTTTTAAAGAACCCCCTGGTCTTCTGGATGTTTCTATTGGTCACACCATCATGCGTGCACGGCTAAACCGATTTCGCTTATCCTCTTTTTGTTGCGTTTGTAATAACAGAAAAAAGTTCTTATTCAAGAAACAAAATAAGACGAGAAAACTTAACAACTGTATAAGCTTTTGACATGATGGCGTTTGACATAAATGTCGGTCGTCTAACGCGTTTATTAGAATTTCTATCCGATAAAGGGTAGATCAAGTGCAACAAGTTGGCAGCAATATTCTACGCTCTACGATTCCTACCTCGTAGTCTAGCGTTGGTTAACGCAAAAGATATCCCTAATCTGTATATCTCTTAGATAAACTAATGTCTAGAAATCGATGTCCTACTATATGATTATAATTTCACGCCGTGGATTTTATCTTACGTTTACATTTATTATTGCCTCATTTCTAACTTTAAAATAAAGTCTAAGTTTTGTTAATAATTAAGTTAATTAGTGCAGTTGTTATGTGTATAAATCTAACTCATATACCCTGATTTAGGCGATAAGTTCCTTGGTTAAGAAATCTCAAACATAAAAGTTACATACAAATTTAACACCGAAATATAACAGGCACAAATAAATATTTGTCTTGGGTGAAGTTCGAATCCACGACCTTTGGCACACATGATAGAAACACTAACAAATGCGTGCGTGCAAATTACAAATACTTGTTGATGACGACAAAGCCACATTCATAAATAAAATCTTAAATATTAGTTTCTCCTTGTAACAACATTGATTACTGAAATTAAATAAAAAATATAACTTAACCCGCAACATTGAAGACCTAAATATTTGCTCGTCCTTGTAATAATAAACATTGACAGTTGACACCTATAAAAAATGTTACCTGTCGAGTTGTTATACTCATCTGAATATAATTTATCTAAACTTCAAGAAGCCGTAACAAAAACAACTCCTTTTTAAATGCATAGTTAGTGTTACTGAGTTAAGAAGGAAGAAACCTATTGTTGTTATTTATAACAATTAGTGATTACCTGTGATTAACGATTACTAATTGTCTGTTATTATATGCAATGCACGAGTCACAGTTGTGTCAAGTAAAACAAAGAAAAATAGCAATGTCAGATTGAAATGGGTAACATACGTAACATAATCACAAGTACTATCTAAGGAGTTAGAACGCGGTATATTCCATTTTAGTATTTTAAATTAATTATTTTATTTATTTGCTCAGTTTGCCGTGGAATTACGGTAGAGTAGAATAGGTGTCGTAAGCGGTGACTGACAACCGGAACGATAGGTGGCGGTATATCAACCCGATACTGTGCAGCAGCATTCTCGTTGCGAACTTACTGTCATCGATTCACCACGCCTGCGCAGATGCCAATTTTGGGCGAAATCACCACTATCTGGGTCATTATGAAAATCAGCCGTGAACGTTCAATGGCTGTTATAATTGTGATGATTTGCTCTACATTTGTGATTATTTTCCAACCTGATAAGAATTAATACCATCTGTTAACAGAACTTTTTAATTATCCTTCTCGTTTGTATTCTTATTTACTCACAATTAAAAAAAAAATTATAATGAGTCATAAAAAAAAGAATAGGCGGCATACAACCTATTGTATACATAGGTACTATTGTAGTTCAACCGCTGACATCATATGACTAATATGATAATGATGATGATGAAGAAAATAAAGTAAATGTTATTTTTTTATAACATTACTTATCTGCCATTGAAAGTTCCGTCAAGCTCCTATCCTTATGATGATTATGAGCAAACAGACAGGTGAAATTTGTTTATAAGGTATAAAATATGTAGATAAATAGCGATTTTAGTAAATAGGTACAATTATGCTTCACAAAGCAGACACTTCAGTTTTACATAAAAAAAGAAATACGTATACATATTTTTAGCATAATTTATGTAGATATAGCACTATTAATGATTGAAACATGAGGAAAAAGACCTCTGAACTCTAAAATAATACAAACTTTGTGCTTAAACGCAAAAATAGGTTCTTGTGTGTCTTATCTATTTGAGATAATCCCGAGAAACCATATTCGGAGAACAAATAATAATTAAGTTGAGAGACTGTTGTTATAACTACTATGTATACATAAATATAGTTTGAGAGTTCAGTGGAGTCATAATGTGGGCAGTACGACAATCTAATAACTTTGACTTTTCATCCCCAAGGAACTCTTGTTATTTCGGAAAGAAGTCTATATCACTCCTTGACAGCTGAACTGTGTAAAGTCCCGTGCTGAATATTGAGACAAAAATCAGCACCCAGATTTACCTGTGTATGCGTTTGTGTTATTCCAAACTTTCTATAATCTCTGTGCCGAAAAACATCCAGATCTGTTCAGCCGGCGTAAAAGAATAACAAACGTCCATACGTCCAAACGTCTATCCCCAGAAACTTTCGCGTTTCTAATATGCAATCGCAGAGCACAGCTTACGCGATAGAGATGCTCCTGCTCATTCCCGCCTTGTGCATTTGTGTTGCACTATTTCGGATAGATATACCGCCATCTATCGGTTCTGGTATCTTAGTCGCCTCTTACGATACCTGGTGCTTACGGCTTTTTTTTAATATGAGTATATATATTTATATATATAAATATTGGTACATAGATATCAACTCACAAAATTAACTCTTACTGAAAATATATGTATAAATGATAGTATTAACGGTTGCAAAATAAAAGTAAAAGTAAAATAATAGTAAAGTTGTCTGTAGTTAGTCCAGCATCTTGTGTAACTCTATATATTTTGACACCCTTATTTAACTTTGGGTCCCAAAACTTATAATAATAAACATTGCTTACATTAATCTGACTCTAAGTTGTTTAAAGCATTTACGTTACAATATTAGACAAAAGATAAATCACAAATATAATACTTAAATGTAATCACCCACACAAAGAATAAACACCTTGGTGCACAAGAGGAACACTTAGAGCCGTATAAAGTTTATAGACATTGTACGTAATAAATTTTCATCCAATTGCTGTTCCCAATCAACATCATTGTTAACGTCCTGATACATAAATCTATAATGATACATATAATTTTGTAAATATTTCCTTTTTAAACTCATCGAACTTGAACTTCTAGGCTGCCTTGATAAGCATAATCTTGTTTCATGACCTCTATCACATCGGCCTTATGCTTTGAGTTGTATCAAAATTTTCGTACAATCGAGATTATTTTATCTTAACGATAAACGGTTCACAAAAACGATGCTTTGTGAACAAACATTGTAATTAACCAAATACGTGATTGCTGCCATGTTCCTTTCTCAGATTATTCTGCTATCCGTATATTATTTGGAAACAAAAAAGGATGGAGTTATTGTCTATTTATTTTTATTTTTTACACCAGATCTACAAACAAGCATGGAGTCCGCGTGATAGAAAGCGTCACCGCAACTTAGAGACGCATGTAACATCACAAGAGAATCACTAGCGTGTCGCCAACCTTGTAACTTAAATGTATTTTGTCACATTACCCAGTAATTTCATTGCCTCTCTCACCCTCTAAACCCAAATACAGCTAAGCAAACAGTCTTTTGGCGATAGAAATATCAACTATTTCCACCAACCAATGCAGACGACCTTTGTATGAAGAAATACCTCACCTCCTACCTCATGAGGATCTGATATGAGATCTCATACAAAGACATGTCTTTTTTTCATATTATAGTATGTCATTAGGTTAACCGAGAAAGTTAGTTACATCCCTAATTAGAGTTGTAACTAAATAACTATCATATTGTTTTGTAATAAATATCGTTCTGTTAATTAATAATAATAATAAACTTATACCGCATGTCTTGCATTGACTCGACTTCAAGATAAGTCGCCTCAAGCACTTGTGTTACGGACATTAAAAATATAACTAATAACATATTTCGCACCCAAATATAGAACAAACACAAATATTCATCATATAAATGTATAAATGTTTGAGATCTTGTAGGAGTTTATTATAATACATTTATTTATTAAATTTATGTGATCCATTTATAATTAATCCAAAGGTTGTGGATTCGATTCGTCTGCATTTCGACACTTAGGGCCGCATACGTGTCTAACTGTTATATGAAAGTTCATCAAAAATATACTATTAAATTATATCAAGGTTTAAATGGAAATAGACAACGTATTTGCTTTGGATATTCCTAATATACTAGCAGCGTTCCACGGATTCTCTCGCGTTAAGTTATAAAACATTAACACTAACTTTAACACGGCAGAGTCGACAAAGTAGAATAGTACCTCCTCCTGTACCAGATGTCATAAAAGGCGATTAAAGTACCGGAACTGACAAATGTAACTGGAATGCACAGGGCGGGGATGGGCTGTAGTCAACACGCTTACCTAGCACGGCAATTATGAGTAAAATTCCCTCTTTCTTGGGGAGGCCGATGTTCAGCCGTGGACTTCCAATGGCTGATATGATAAAATGATGATTACTAACTTTGCACTTTAACTTTGGGCGTAAGAGGCGACTTAGGTATCGAAACTGACAGATAGCGGTATATCCATTCGAAATACAGTAACTCAAATTGAACAGGACGGGGATGGACACTCTGTGATTACCACTTAGCTTGCCCAGCGCGGTAATTGTGGGCAAATTCCCCTTTCATGCAAACTCAACTGCATGATATGCCACTATACTCAACCAATGAAAAATTATTTATGCAGTTTCAAGATTGTCATGGATTTGACTTCCAATGAATATGAATTGTTTTGGCTGTTTTGCATTTGCAGTGCCTTTATAGTATGTTATGGTGTCTATTACACTAGAGAACTTTAATTTAGTCAAGTTAGAACAATATATGTGATATCTCAAATCAACTGAAATCAAAGATAAAAAAAGAAATTAATAAAAGATAAAATAAAAGACACATATCTTTGTAGATATTCCGTATTACAATGTAATACATGTTGTCACGGTAGGTACTAGGTAGTTAATATAAAAAAAAATAATATAGTACATAGTGTTATAATAATAATGCTTTTACTATAACTATTAGTAATGATCGACGTTCTTAAGTCAAAGGTTAAGTAGTATAGTGAACACGTTTTATCCATTTTCATGATTACACTCATATGGTATAATATACGCAATTACAGTCTATGTGAGTCGATATGCTGCTGTTTGCTTCACGTCTGTGGCTCTAGATGATTGGCCAGGTTCGTCTATTCGGTGGTCATAGATATGGAAGGTAGCGCTGTTCCGTTTATGTAAAAAATGTGATATTGTTGTAGTCAATCATTATATATCTATATAAAAAAAAATCAAATTAAATAAATGTTTGTCTTAAGCCACTTTCAAAGCGACCAGGCTAATTTTAGTGGGATTATAACAAATGAATAAAAACTAAAAGTGAGATTTTAATATTAATTTACAGATTCGCGCAAAATATCTATAAAATTATAAACGATTCTATTGAAGTAAAAAATGTGTTATGAACAAAAAGAGGGAAATATATAATGTATAATACAGAATATTGTAGCACTATATCTGTCTACTCAAATATAAACATCAAATCATTTACTGGTGTAGAGGTGTCGCTTTAAGGAAAGTGAATTAATGGTGTTAATCGAAAATGCAACACACGATTCGAGCAATGTCAAGGGCCATGTTGGTCAGTTTGGTTGATGTCACCTATCTATTAACATGCAGGTGGTAATGCTCGATTTTAGTCACGACAAAGGTGATCAAAAAGAATAATACAGGAAGTTTTACTATCTTAAATTAGTCAAGTGTTAGATTTATTATGTAAAAACGAACCGAGATAAAGAAACTAATAAATTTATGATCGAAATATGATCCAATATGATTTCCATATAAAATAAAGCACATATTACAAAGAGGATGCTGTCAAAGTATTATTCGGAACGTACAATTGTTCTATAGTAAAATATTTGTATGGAATGTTTTTTTGTATGGAATAAAATGTTTGGAATGACATTGTCAAAGTCCTGTTGTAATACAAACAATATTCCAATGTATACATTGGAATGTTGTACATATAGCTGAACCGCAGAGTCGAAATTTGTACAAAATCGCGATCATTGCCACTTTTTGCAAAACATTCTTACTATCAAAGGAACTAGTTGCCAATTTTAATCATGTTGCATAATGTTTGGTAGAGAATAGTTATTTTTAAAGCAGTTAAGATGGAACCACGGAATGAACAAATAAGTCTGTATTACTACCCTGTAACAACTATAAGAAGAGTTGCTATAAAAAATTAAATTAACCACGTTTTTAAGCCGTTAAAAACTGTTTCATCATGAATAGTGAATAAGTAAATGTTAGGAAATAATTAACAAATATGAAGTTCTAGCGAGATACGCTTCTGCTGACAATATTGTATATGTTTTGTGAGAGATTGATACAATTCTGACAATTATTAAGACCAATACCATTTAATATCCTATTACTTGGCAGCGAATAAAGTGGGACGACCAAGCGAATATTGGACACACAAGGACAATATTTACCTTTATTTTATATATTGGCTGTACAACCCTAGCCTGGTCTTTTTTACCTCTACTACTTCTCTTTGATTTGAATTTTTTAAGAAATTGACCAGTATTCAATGTCAATTTAGGGGCGTGTGCTCCATCATCATTAACTCTGTCAACAAACTGCAGGGTCCTAACTTGTGTAAGCGTAACCTCCAATGCTAAGTAAAATACCCTTGTCCAAAATGTTTAACATGGAATATATTGCAACACACATACTAGTATCCATTTGCCTTTGTATCTGCACATTTTTTGTTTATGATTAAATATACCCTCTTTTCTAACTACATTTAGATTATATTTACGTCTAGATACTTCACTGGCCACGTACTATCTACTACCTATACTATCTCAAAGTTTCAATAGAAACTAAGACAATCGAAAAAGAAAACCAATAAGGATACCTTCGATTTCGCAATGTTTTTTTATTATTTTGGTACTGGATATTATTGTTGGCGAGGCCAGCCGAGACTTGTATTTTAAAAATGTTAATTTTGATGTTAACACGATTACATGTAATTGACTTGACATCGATAAACTCGGACTTCGTTTGACCGATTAAAATCAAAGTAAGGCAATATAATGAAATATTTCTGCATCTGAAAATCTTTAATATATCTTTCGTTGAAGCGAACAAAGTCTTTTTTATAATAAAAATGTTACTTATACTAATAATTATAATTTAAGAAAACTCATGTTCGATATCAATATGATATATCTTTGATTTTATTTTGCCAGCTTCTATGTATGTTATTTATAGACAATAGACTAAGAATTACGTTTGTTATCATCGCATTATCCATTGACTCATCTAATGAGTCTCGAGTTCTACCTTTATGTATTTTTGTAGTATATTTGATGTGAATGGATGGGTTATCCTTCGTTTTACCGACATCTACATGTGATGTTTTTTTAACAGTAAGTTTTTTAAATGGACGTAACAAAACCAAAAGATCATAGACTATTTTACTTCTTTGAAAACGCAAATTACGTTCTTGTTTTTCTTTTAAATAATTGAAGCAGAATAATTTCTGATTTCTTATGAACTTCTAAACTAATGAACCGATTTTAAGATTTTTTTATATGAACAGTTTTTTCTAATTATAGATCTGAAATGGTTTATATTTTAATTGATAGTCGCATAAACTATAATACTTATATATAGTTTATGTTTTTAATTTTCTTTATGTAATTTTCTGTGTACAGGAAAGAGTTATTAGCGGGTTAGCTAGTATATTATAGTTAAAACTGTACTTACGTAAAAATCCATTGTCATCCCCAAGTGTGATGTAGAACAAACTGAAAAGCACCAAACTTAACGTCGACTGCATTGTGCTGCTCTTAACTGAGAATATTTTTTAAACTATAAACGCCGGTAAGTTTTAAGTCGAAGAGCCGAGCACCTACTGTAAGGAGCGTTGGCATTGAGCGACCTATATATGTGATTGAACGGTGCGAGCGTCAGCCGTTGTGTAGACGTCTTGACTTTTAAACTTTGGCGAAAAGTTCCCGGAAAAAGTATAATAATATTGTTATTGCGATAAAAGTAGACATAAGTATACCAATGGTATACGATAACTATATCAATTCATATGATAACTATAGCAGAATACCAAGCTATCATATATAAGCTATTTATGTTATATATATGTATAATAACAATTCAACTTGTGTTTAGCCATAGAAGATTCTTCTGTTCCTAATTTTAATCTTTTAACAGTAACGTCCCTAAACTATTGCACACCGATTACAACTCAATATGAACCTTATAACGTTCCATACAGATTAATTACATTTTAAAATTACTCGAGATATAAAATGTTAATAATTGAAATCTATGCTAAAAATCAAGGCATTTACTGAGGTTGTATTTATACAAATAAATACATACTAAGGAATTCCTTGTTTAAGGGTATAACTGGATTATGACACAATTTTTTAACAAGCATAACAATAACAGAAGATGGAATCTGGTACAGTGATACGAAGAAACATTAGCTAAAGCAATACAATTTTCACGAATTTTATTTGCTTCTTGCATATTATATTTACCGAATAAGTATAATAATATAATTTAAATAAATGCTTTACCTAAAAAGATATTACAATTGTAACATTTACAGATAATAAATATATGTAGATATATAAAATAAAGTGAACTTGTAACACTCGTATTTAATATTTCGTGAGGCGATTTTTTTCTTTTTATTGTGAAGTTAGCGTCACCATCAAGCGGACTATTATGCTTGTTGGTGGTAAACGTGATCGCAGCCTATAGACACTGTCATCACAAAGCTATTACTAGCGTGTCGCTAACCTTGTGACCTAAAGATACTATGTCATATTACCCAGTAATTTCACTGCCACTTCACACTCACCCTTCAACGCGAACATATAAATGTATTTCTTTCGTAAGTAATAGCTGGTGCTTGTCGGTTTTGTACATGCAATTATTTTTGATATACTATTTATACAGATACCTATACTAAATAACGAAACATAATGATTGTGTGAATAAGCAGCACATATGAACAATCCAAGTACAATCGATGGTACAATAATCGAAACAATTCACCAGATAAACAATTACATCGTGATTATATCATGTAACAGAGAATTGCAGGAGATGATTTTATAGAATCAATTACCTATACTCCGTGCACGTGTAAGTTAGTATTATTTTTTTAATTTTACGGCTTTGAAAGCAGTCTATTTGGTCTTATATATTTGTTCGACATTTCTGTCAAGTTTTACTATTCTTAATGAACGTGTAAATGTTGGAAAATATTACACTCAGTTTAATATAGAAACGAATAATATTTTTCGTCATAAACTGACAATGCATAATGCTATTGGTTACACATAAGCCATTATACCATAATTTCATAATGCATGCATGCCGCACATCATATGGCTGAAATTCATAGGGCATAATTAAAGAATGGCATAATTTAGATAAGTACATATATTTGTTGATTTAACTATTTTTAGTTCGATACTCATTACTAATACCTTTAAATGTGATAAAATATTACAATTTTAGGATTAAAATACTTTAATGTGTCGACGTCAGATAGTCAAAGTAAAAATAAATAATAAATGGATATTTATGCTTAATTAAGTTATATGTTTTAAAATATACTTTCTAAAATGAAAGGAAATAAACATATAGATTTTAACTATTACGCTTTTCATTATTATATCATTCAGGGACTTTGCGTTATTATGTTTATGAGTAATAAAAACTACGCTTAAAACTATTATGCTTTTTAATTTATATACCTTATGATATGTATCAATTGAAATTATGACAATAAGCATTATGCATTTCAAAGTGTCACAATCACCTTTACACTACATCTGTTCCGCGTATCCAAATAACGTTGTTAATTCTCTATATAGCGCTTCCTTATTTCTGAAAAGGTCAAATATGAGAACAAATCATTTATTATATATTTAACACAATTTAATTCAATTATTTTTATTTTCGGTCAGATTTTATATTACGTGCTAAGAAAAAATCCAGGAATCATAAATTATGTTCTTTTTTGGGGTTTATACTAAAAATTATCAAATATCATTAATATTGGTTTATCAGTTGTATTATGAAAACTTAACAAATGGATAGATTTAATTATCATCGATACTTTTAGTGTGGGTATGGTTAAATATCTTTTAATATTTGTATTCGAATTCAAGTCTCTCAATTCAAGAAATCTCAGAAGTGTTAGCAATAATTCATCATCATCATCATATCAGCCATAAGACGTCCACTGCTGGACATAGGCCCAGTAAAATTAGCAAACATTACAGTATCCAATAATATAATATGATAAAAAATACATGCCATAATTGGCTGACGATTGTCCTTTATTGTTTCACTAGCGGCCATGAGTTAATTATTTTTTTAAAGTAGATATATATTATTTTACATAACGTAATTGTTCAGTTTCATTAACATCATTAAGTAGTTTTTGCTCAATCAAAACATCGATAATCGTTCTGCGTTTTAATTACTATAAAAATCTCAAATAGAAAACATACCTAGTCATTAATATAGGCCCTGCGTTGATATGTCAATCAGTCAGAAAGTTTCTATTTTTATATATACAGATAAATTGGCCGTGAGGTGCCAAAGTAGAATAGTACCTCCCCATATACCAGGTGTCGTAAGAAGCGACCAGGTACCAGTACATTCGGCGGTATATCCATCCGAAACAGTGCAGCTCAATTGCACAGGGCAGGGATGGGCAGCAGCATCCCCGTCGCGAAAGTTGCGCCCTGCGATTGCCGAGATTGCCTAGCGCGGCAATTATGGGTAAAATTCTCCCTTTTTTTGGGAGGCCTATGTCCAGCAGTGGACTTCCAATGGCCGATATGATGATGATATAGAATATTAATAGCTTTTTTCTTGTTTTGTATAACATGTTATCTACCAATAAGTCCTTCAGTGAAGCTGTGAGTCAGAATATATGACTATAGAACATACTAGAATTTGAATCAAGACATCAATCTCTCATAATCAAACTCATCTATTATCAATTAAATACAATCCACGCCTATATATTTTAGGCGAATGTCTATGTCTGTCTGTAATGTTTGCTTCAATATTGGTCTGTTTGCTACTTTTCCTGTGCGATGGCAATTGTCACACAGTTATTTACTTATGCAGCTAGTACCGGACATTCTTTATTGTAATGTATTTTTGGTTTTAATAAATAGATTTTTTTTATTCTTTATTAAAATATATGTGTTATGGTGAAGTAACTAGTTTTTTCATGGGAATTGCTTGGAACCTAATGAAGAAAATAAGATAAAGAAAAGTCCGCATGTGGCGACGTAAAGTGTAATTCACGTGGTTGACTCACGTAGTCGCTAATTGATAATTATTTTACTAATAAAGTCAACTTAAAAAGAAATAATAAAAAAGAGCAGTAGTAGATAAGATAAACATTTTAAAAAGAGTTTAACAGATTATCGATTTCTTTATATTTCAATTAATGAATATGTTAATTTAATATATATTATATGACGTCCTTTCGTTAGACATATCGTTCTCATCTATCCTTCAGTCACCTCACACTTAGTACAGAGGGAGGGATTATTCTACTTTGTTTGTATTTTTGCTAAGACAGTACAATTACACTAGTTACAACAATCTTCATCAAAAGGTACAGAGGTATGATACTTGAAGGGCAATCATGAAAATGCAGTTATATCCTTTGTTTATAAATTTATTTGTTAGTCTTTAATTTGTAGCAAAAATGACAGTGTCTACGTCTATGGACGTAGCATAATATCTACTCTTAATATAATATATTATTAGGTGGACAATTTATTTTAATTACGCATTTTAAGTATTCTCTGACAATTATATGGTCAGTGATTACAGTAATACCACTTTTTAACAGCTTTATTTTCTCGGAAAGTATATTTTAAATGCTGAATCTTCGACCCCGGATTTTGATGTCACAGTAACTATAATATATATAATAATAATTTTATTCACACAACATCTAAACACTTGTGTTACGGACATCAGACAATAGAGGAATCACAAATTTAATAATTAAATACATGTATTAAACACCTAGACACAGCAAACACAAATATCATCAAATAAATGTTTGTGCACCGGGGTTTAAACCCTTCGTCATCCCCTGCTGCCATCTTTGTCATCTTTTTATTTTGCCTAATAAAAAGTGGCAGGTTTGGCGTTTATACACAAAGTAAAAACTGCATTTAAAACTAGACTTTATTTTAGACCTTATATAAAGATTATCTGTGTTGGTATGTTACTCTTACCTATTTCTACCGCTAAACAACCACGTTTGGATAGTTGTTTTCCAGTTTGAAGGGTGAGTAAGGCAGCAAAAATACTGAATAATGTGTGAAATTAATGGTTATATATATCTAGTTTTTTGACAAACTCTTTTACAGTGACAGCTATACGACTATGGAACGAGCTTCCGTTGAATATTAAGCAATCCCCAAACAAATTTATCCTGAAACGCTGTCTCCGTTCTTTATTTACTGATGCTACTTCTATAACTTTATAACCCTAGAAATATTTTCTAAATATTCACTGTATATTATATATGTTAAAAAGGCATTCACTGTATATGAATCTATGTTGAAACAAAGTTGAAAATAGGTTTTAAAGGTCTTCTATGCCACATGACGCACTGCTTCATATTTGTTCAGAAGAACAGTTGGAATACTATTATTGTAAGGAATCTAGAATTTAAGTTACGTAAAAAAACTATAATTGTATTGAGCAAATCCCTCTCCGTATTTACGCGGGTGGGATCTGAAAGAAATTTTACAAAAAGATAAATTATAGTCTGGAATCAGCTACTTTTCATTCCGGACATAATGAACAATTATCTTAAGACATATTTTCTATATTGTATGTTTTTCCATAAAACATGAGACTGATATATTTTTTGGAAAATGATTGTAAATTAACGTTTCATACAGCATAGGATATAAACTACCATCATCATCATATCAGCTATAAGACGTCCACTGCTAGACATAAGCCTCCCCAAGTAATCGCCAATAGGACCAGTTGTATGCGACCTGTGTCCAGCGCGATTCTGCGGTTTTAGTAAAAATTTTAGATATATAAACTATATCTTACATGAAATGTTTCTGCGAAAATGACGTCACGCCGGAGTAAAAAAATACCTCGCCTGTACAAATTTCGTAAAGGGCGATTGAGGTAAAGAAACCCACTGTTCTCATTGCGAACCTCCAATTTTTGAACGCCTATCCAGCGCGGTAATCATAGATGAAATTTTCCCTTTCTTGGGCAGGCCTATATCCTACAGTGATTTACGGTTGTTATGAAGATTTCCCGGACAACTAATACTTGCGTAGAACTATTAATTACCCGACTTTGTAGGGGCCGATTCAGATTATAAACTGAGATTTTCGATTTAGATTATAAACTGAGAAACAAAATTTTAAAAACAAGTATAACTTTGTTTAATTATTCTTATTGGAATTTATATAACAGTTATTTTACATACAATAATTTGAAGTCAATTTTCTTAATTATTGCTAATTATAATGATATGAAAGGAAGCCAGAACTAGTTATACTTCAAATTAAAAGTTATTATTTAGTTTGAGATCTAATAATAATGCAATGAATTCCACTTCAATTAATAAATAGTTCTCCGCTCTTACATATATTGTAAAGATCAGTTATGATGGAAACTAGTTTATAACGTCTTTTAATTATTTTTTCTTGCCTTATGTATCAATTTCATTCTAGACACAGTAATTTCGATCGATAAGACCAGAATACTTTTTTACTATTTACATATTATTATTGGTTTTAAGTTTATGTGTTGATTTTATATAATATGATTTATATGTGAAATCTTAGCAATGCAATTAATATTGATGGAAAATGAGGACGCTAAACACTACATTGCCCATATAAATAAATCGATCGACGCTACTATATTGACACCACTACCACCACATTCGCCGTTGGAAGTCCTCTACTGGACGCTAGACATAGGCCTCCTTACGAAAGGGGGAATTTTGCTCATAATTTCTGCGCTGGGTAAGCGTGTTGGCAATCGCAGAGAGCAGCTTTTGCGACAGGGATGTTGCTGCCCATCACCGCCCTGTGTATTTAAACTGCACTGTTTCTCAAGTAATACTTGAAAATATGTATATATATATACATGTAGACGTGTGTGTTACTCATATGATGTGCGCTGAATGTAGGTACTTGATCGGTGACTCATCGGTGTCGAACTATTTTCATTGTATAAATGGATTAATTAATAATTGTGTTATGTTGTAATTTTATACACGCATAATAGTTTTTAAGCTCAAGTTTCAGTTACTGTGTTTTGTTGTATGAATGTTGTTAATTTTAGGAACAACGAATTTGGCTCCGTGAATATTGGTCCTATTAATTGTATGTTCATAATTTGATTTTAAGTTGGCTGTTGTTATTCTTTTCAATAAAACATATAATAAAAAAATAATGCTGCAGAGATAAATCTAAAGTGAGCAGTTATCGTAAATCTTCAACGGTGTCATTGACATTTGACATGGACGTGTCGAAGTTTCCGCTTATGATTCTCGCTGAGTCAGATAAAGTACACAATAAAATTATCCTTCAACTCGCCATATTGGGCACTGACCCTTGGTTTCCCTTTAAGATACTTTCTCATTTAATTGATTAAATATCCAACATTGTTTATAATTAAGAGAATTAAGGTATCTGTACTAATTAAAAAAAGAACGTTACAAAATAATTACTTTCAAGATTCTGCAGTAGAAGAATCTTGGTCAAGGGTAAACTTTATAATAATAATAAAATATTTATTTCGAAATTAACATTACAATTTTCCTTTTATTTTTAAAATCAGCGTCCTCTACCCAAGGTACATAACAAAAGAAAAATACAAAACAATTAAAGTACAATAATTAAACAGAATCTAGAATCAAGGACTATGTACTGATAATAAATAATTTGATTGCTAACAGAATGTAACAATGTTCTTATATTCAAATTGGACTTGTTATAGTAATTTTCTGAAAAGTTAATTTTGACCAAATTACTTCAGCTAACTCAAGCGCCGTATACTCGTTCATCATCATCATAGCTAACGCAAAACGCGCAATGCTAGACATAGACCTCCCTAAGAAAGAGGATAAAAATAAAAAATATATCTTGCTTCTTAGTCATAATTGCATCTGAGTAACACTTGACTGTACTACACTATTCGGGGGGATAGACCGCCATCTATCGGTTCCGGTACCGCAGTCGCTTCTTATGATATATAGTACAGTACGCCATAGCTTCCTATTTGTATATGTGCTCTAATTGCTGATTACATCATTTTATTTCATCTGTTGTCATGTAGAGAAAAAATAGACAACCACAAGATATAGAACATTACTGCAATTCGTTTAGAAGAACATAATAAGAAAAGTACTTATAGCTAAGCGTTAGGAAAACCGCATAATATTATAATGACTTCTTGCATATGCAGGGTTTAGCTTATCAGGGAGAGTGCCTAGACTTATAACGATCGGTTCAAAGAATAATCGCATTTTATTTAATTACTATGCTCAGAGCTCGTGAGTGTCTGTGATTGTGTTATGAATGCAATGCGGTTTAGATTTCCGATTTGTGATACATTGTAGAGATAACTTACAATTAAAATTGTTCAACATACATACTATATATGCAAGCTCCTCTATCTAAAAATTACAAACGCAAAAATGAATACATATGTGTATTTATATTGTATTCAGTTATATATGTCCACTACTAGCTTCTTTTCTTTTGGCTCGCCTAGTAAACCTGATGTAAACTTAGTTTTAAGAACTTTCTGAAACCTATAGACTAGTTTTAAAGTAGGTAGGTAAAATAATAACCTATTAGTTCAAATGATTCTTATAATCCAGTAAAATCATCAGGGTCATTCGTCATTTGAGTAGCATTGTAGTTAGTAAATCTATATTTATCTAAAAAATATACTTTGTTTTACTAATATTTAGAAGAGTTTATGTTAGTTATTTAAATCAATAGGGGCAGTATTTCCGTCGCAGAACTACGGTCTGTAATGGCCCCAGCCATTGCCGCGCCTGTTTGCGCTAGAATTGGGAGCAAATTTCCACCATTCCGGGTGGCAGAGTCCGATAGTGGAAGTTCTACAGCTGCTATGATGATAATGAAGATGGTTTAATTATACTGGCGTTTGTTCACCAATTAAGCAAATTAGTTTAGGGAACCGTTTAAGAACACCAAGGCTGTGTGGATCCAGTCTTAGTGTTGGAATCACACTGGACCGAGATTGACCTTGTAGAGTGGAAAGTTGCGGGTTATGCTTTGTGCTTTGTGTTAAGATTATTACTGTTTTCCATAATGTAATAAAAATGGTACTATATTAAATAATATATGATATTTTCTTATCTAAATGTTTGCTAATTCAGATAAAACAGTAAACAATGTGAAGCAATAACAACTATTTGTTTATATCCTACAGATTATTCTTCACTGTTATTGTACTTTAGATATAAGCTGATTTTAACTTATGTATAATAATTTTAACTTTAATAAGAAAATTCTCAATTCACTAAGTAATTGGTTTTAGTTTTTTAGTTTCCAAAAAGTGCAAAACTTACCATTATCCTTTTTTAAAAGAGTATTAGTATAAATAAATTAGTATTTATTAATATTAGTATTTTTTCTGAATGTAACCATTACGTTCTAAAACTGCAAAAGTGTCTCAATCAATTCGGGGAAAAAAATATATCTAAACCCTCTCTTCGACCATTAGTACAAAAGTAAATTGTTACTAGTTGCAGCCTACGTGTGTTTATTGGAATCAATTTGTTGTATGAGCCACATAAGGTAGACCGCTTACAAGGATCATCTGCATTGGTACCTCACTCTCATCTATTTCTACCGACAAAGAGCCAGTGTTCGCATTGCTGTGTTCCAGAGTGAAGGGTGAGAGAGGCAGTGAAATTACATGGCAAATATGACAGTATTACCAGTTCACAGATTTGGCGACATGCTAGTGATATCCTTGTGATGACAAGAGCGTCTATAGGCTGCGGTCACGTATACCATATGCTTATTTGCTGACTTCATAATATATATATACTGATATACTGAACAAAGTTCATATTACGCTAGCCCAGTCAGTAATAACATACAGCAATTCTAAATGAAGGAGCAAGGAATGAAGCAGCTAAGACTCACTTCATTGATTTAGAACGGGCACAAAGCTGATCAAAGTCATGCGTTTATATGAAGCGTTGAATTTACTCCTTGTTAGAAAACTTTATATTTTTCAAATGACATTAAGCTACTACAAAACACTGCCACTAGACAACACAAATCTTTAGAAAAAACCATGCCATACTGTTGCTCTTCCTTATCCTGTTCGTACTCTATTCGCAACTCGCCAATTCATAGCTCGAGCCCTCTACGTGTATAACAAAGTACAACAAAGCCTGCTAATTTACCCCATGCGATTGTTTGAGTGTAGGAGAGCTCTAACTGAATCTCTGCCCTTGGTTACGACGATGTTGAAGACATCCTAGCTAGAGTCACTTGAAAACACACTAGAGATGTTTAAAAATCCTTCGTTTTACGGACACCATGAAAAGCAGTAGGTGGTATACTCACACACACACACGCACACACACGCACAGAGAGAGAGAGAGAGTGAGAGACAGAATGAGAGAGAGAGTGAATTGTATATGTGAGAGAGTGACGTGGGAGAGAGTGATGTGGGAGAGAGACGGGTAGAGAGGGGAAGAGAGAGAGAGATATATACACACACTAACTCATGATAATTAAGGCATTCCCTACACAAGTGTCTTACGACTATTTAATATACATATATATATATATATATACACACATATATATACACAGATAAGATCTATATAATATATATATATATCAGTAATAATGTTAATTGTACTTATGGTACATATTATATTTCGTGCTTTTTATCCTAACCTCCTTCACGGTCAATGTTAAAAAGAAGTCCACCGATGTCAAGGTGGACTTCTTACTCGGTTCAACTGATTGTTCCAAGACTGCCATTGACATTTGACATGAATGTGGTTTAAGAGAATTTCCGTATCCATGTTTGGGTAATTCCGGTACGTGTATCGGATTACCAGAAAACTTTCCTTATACCACTAATTAATTTAATATCTGTCTTCCATAGAACAGTATTTATATGAATAAACAAAATCGATTTGAACTCTTTGGTGGGAACATTTGCAGTTTTTGTTTTTAAACTATTTATTTTGAACATCTGTTTTTAACATTCCGTAAACTTATTTTTAAAAATCGTCGGGTGATGGCAGTCTAGTTCTAAGTCTAGTTTCAGTAAGATAGACTAGTAGACAGATAGTCTTGCTGCACGATGACAGCTTTCAACTGTGACTATCTACGCATCGTAGCCGTCAGAGCTACCACATTTATGTTTGGTGATTTTTAAAAAATATGAAAGAATGTGCATGTGCAAGAACTGCATTCTCGTCGGGACGCTACGCTCTGCGATCTACCACGATTTCCCAGCGCTGCAGTTATGGGCAAGTTCCCGCTTTTTTTGGAGAGGCCTGTCCAGCAGTGGACGTTTTATGGCTGCCACGATGATGATTATGATTCAATCGTGTAGTTTAGTCTGATTGATATATTTGATCGATTTTGATTGATCGATAGGTCTATTTATTTTTATTCTGATCATATACATAGGATAATTATTTTAGGTGGTGTTTATGAAATACTGTTTTATTAATACTAAAGTCAAAATAAACTTATTAATTTACAACGGTTGGACATGTAGAAAGGATCGATAAAATGGAATGACTGCACAAATATATAGACCGGAAGTGAATGGAAGGAATTAGTATAGGACGACCGAGGCGAAAATATCTTAAATAGGTAGAAGAGATATTAAAGAAGGGCCAGGTCAGAAGTACAAAGAATAAATGAGCGTGTATGAATAGACTTATGGGAGTAAGGGAAGCGAGAGAAGTTTGCGAAGATCGTAACAAGTGGAAATCTATAGTCTCTGCCTACCCCTAAAGGATACAGGCATGATGTATGTATATACTTTTACAAACACCTTCAAATCGTCAAAAAATATTTCTTCATAAAAGGGCCGTTCGAATATGTATTGTATACCTGAAACTAGTCTGTCGGCTCTAGACCTGTCCTAATTGGTTTACAGTTACCGTACAAGTTTATAAAATTGCATAACTGTGTCAACTTTCGGGAAGAAGAACCAGTACAGGGTATCTATTTCTTAATAGCTGCTTTAAAACAATCAATACGCTTTAATGAAATAACGCGTGTAATTATCCTTGATTCCGTAAGTACTCTATAACTACCCAAGTTTTATTACATTTATTGTAACCATTAATGTTCGAAATAATTATATCAGTAAGGTAAAAAATAAGAGTCTTGTTATATGCTATAATGAGAAAAATAATGACCTCTCTATAATGTTCGTTATATAGTTAGACAATTTTTAAAAGTTATTGTATATAGGCTAGCAACAGTCCGGTCAATCTCTACTTTATGAATATTCCTTTGCAATACATGAGTTTGCGATATAATATTATAGATATTATATCGTGAATTATAATAATTATCAATTGGACTGAGTGATTCACTAGGTAAATAATTAAAGTTTTGTATAAATTGGCAAATATTAGTTTGGCACATATAGGAAATAGGTATTTTAACCTTTTCAATTGGGACTTCTGCTCGAATTATTTCATAATTTTATTATCATCCGTGCGGTGATATTTTTATTGTGGTCTCAAAAAATAATATGTTAAGTTTGTGTATAAAAGATTATCTTTATAGATTCTTGGGACTGGTAAACAACTCGAATACTCCACTGTTTAAGTATATAACTTTCACATAAGGTAGACTTCATAAGGTCGTCTGCATTAGTACCTCGTTTTCATCTATTTCTACCGCCAAATAGCAGCGCATACCCGTTTGAAGGGTGAGAGATGCTGTGAAATTACTGGGTTATGAGATATAATATTTTCAAGTCACAAAGTTGGCAACGCGCTAGTTATATCCTTGTGATATTTCGAGCGTCCATAGGATGCAGTGACGTTATCAAGCGGTTTGTTTGCTTGTAGTAATATTTAGGGTACTCGTTTTTAATTTAAGCCAATCATATCAAAACCAGGATAAAGCCAGGTTGGGCCGCAGCTCATAATAAAAACATTTCGTCGGTTTTTAAGCAATGAATATTTTGTTTTTAAATTTATATCGACGTTACCATTACCTTACGGTAATCGTTCTCAAGAAAGACAAAGATGTTATGTCAGAAAGTGTTATCGTGAAAGTGGTTTATTACATTTATATTGTTGGAAGAAAAGAAATATAGATAAAGGGATATTTCTGAAGTGGCAACCCCGACGTGACATGAACACGCAGTTAGGTTAAACATTTAAACTTATTATCTTTCATTTCAGAGTTGTCGCTGTTGCAGCACTATATGCTTTTTTTACAACTATTTAAAATAATAAAAATAATCTTAGCTTCTGTCACACGATAGCGGCTATCAAGTCAAGCTTTTGGCTTTCACGTTTAACGTCATGAAAATACAATACACAATGAGTTCAGAAAAGCGGCCTTTTTAAATTTTTTGAACTGTTAACTAAAATATTTTTATTTGCAGTTCAATTATTGTTTCATGATCCTTCAAGTAGTGTATTTTAAAAGTATACAATTAATAAAAACAAATTAAAAGAATATGCTTGTCTGATTCTAAATTTTCATATATAGGTAGTTTATATAGTGACGCAGTAATACACACATAAATTTCATACGTTGACCTGACCCCGAGGTAAATAACACAAAGCACTCGTGTTACAGATATCAGTTACCAGGGGAACTTTAAATAGAAAACTTGAACACATATTATTTGCTAGGTGTCTAGGTGTAACCCATACAGACAGATACATAACAAATACAAAGCGAACCTATGACCTTTGGCACACAATTTAGGATCACAACCTTTTGCATCATCGGGCCCGTCAAATAAATCGTCTATTGCGCCTTTTTTATTGTAGCTTACCATCAATACCACTCAAAAAGGTAGATTAAGAAATAAACGAGCGTGAATTAAAGGAATAATGCGAGTGAAGGAAGCAAGTAAGGTATACCAAGATCATAACAAGTGAAGATCCATAATCTCTGCCTACCCCGATGGGACATAGGCGTGATGTATATATATTAACTTTTTCTTGGTCTTGTTAAGAGTGAGTTATTGGTTGTCTAAAATAAGGATTTAAATCTCTTTCAAGTACTTTATAAATCATTCGTCTTATTATCTACTTTGCAGTCTTAACTTATTTGACATTACCCAAGACAATTTAAACAGAAGGGCGGCTATAAAGTGCTGGATTTATTAGAAGTCAAGTGCTTTCGGCCCTATGTCTACTGAAGACCCTTTGTAAACGTGCTCTTACAATGGAGTTTTACTGTCACTTCTACCATAATGCAGCTTATGAAATGTGAGCTCGATTGGCTCAATTAAACGTGCTTTATATATCCTGAGCTATAAATGATTTTTAAAAATGTCTCTTCTACCATTTACAGAGATACCGAATTCCCGAAATTTTTGTAATGTTATCTCATTTAAACCTAGACTTGACAATTGCAAACATACTTAATATATCCGCTAAATCCGTGTGGTCTGTTCTTGTTTGTTGTAGCTGGTATACGCTGGCACATTCTGATATATTTATATGAAAGAAGATATAACGATATCACCAGTGATTATATAACTTTGATTTGTCATAATAACTTTTGACGCATAAATTGGACATCTTCTGACATTTATACATTGACGTATCAAATATTTTTATCTTCTTAACTTGTAGTGAACCCTACGTATTTAGATTTAAGGTTTAAAATAGGTCCAAAAGAATTGGCCGGTTTTTTGAAATAATAACAATACTATATTTGTGACTGGAAGTTTGTACTGGTAGTAGCTAAATATATAAGAAGCCAAATTAACCTTATTCTATTCATAAATACGAAAAGAAATGTCGTTAACTAGACGCCTACAGTATTTTTAAGGCCATATTGAAAAATAGGCGTTTGTTATCGCACGGAGCGATCAGGCGATTGCTTTGCGTGTTCGTAATGAGAGCAAAATAAAAACGGTTTATAAGTATAAAAATAAAGTTATTATGTGAAATACAAAAGACCGAAGAAATAAATGTTTTATGTTTATTTACAAAAATACAATTAGTTAAAAATAAAATAAATAGAGAAGGGCCAGATCAGAAGTATTAAGAATAATCGAGCGTGTATGAAAGGACGATTGCGAATAAGGGAAGCGAGAGAGGTATGCCAAGATCGTAACAAGTGGAGCTCCATAGTTTCTGCCTACCCCAGTGGGAGATAGGATATGATATATGTGCGTATGTAAAATGAATTTGTTTTTTGATCCATTTTATTTTTTATTTTGGGATCAAAAGTATTAAGAAAGTTAAGATTTATGGAACATTTATGGAATTTTTGGTCAAAATGTAGCATTAGTTAGTCGTAATACAAACACCTGTTTATTATTAAACCCCTCATTGGCTATACTCTGTTTAGATTAATGTCACTATCTTGGATCCAGTCATATCGTTTTAAACCACGTAGTATCCTGAATATTTCATAACTTCTGGTAGTCCGTGTCTATCCCAATTTCTTGTTCAAATACTTTTCCAAGTAATTATAATGGATATTTGTAGCAAACCCATGTACACCTATCATGAAATCAAATAATTAAATGAAGTGCCTGACTCAAGTCTTCAAATGAAACGAAAACAACTTACATATATTTTTTCTAAATAGAAGCGATACAAAAACTTTCATTGACGGGTTATTAAAAATAGTTAGAGATAAGTTAATAAGACACGGTAACTAAATAATGTTTTTTACTGTTTGAATCTTGCGTTTTTAGTAGAAAGAAAGAAAAACAAACATTAAATGTTATCTCAATAGATTTAACTAACGTTCCAAATTTGAAAATATTACGATTGGCTTATGATCAGATAATTATTTAATTCCTATATAATTTCTTAGGTTTAAAGAATTTATTCTCATAAGAAATTTACATTTCACTTAAAATTAGATAAAATATAGGTTTATACAATACTTATTCGTTAGTCGTTGTAGCTCGATGTTATATATCTTTAGCTTGAACTTAAAACTTTCTAAGGTTTTACATTATTTAATGCTTTCTGGTACCTTATATAGCTGTTGTACTCCTTTAAATCGGTAATATGGTCTTTTCACCGTAATTCGTTCTCGGAGTAATTATTTTTAGTTTATTTTGTTTTAGCAAATTATGTTTATTGCCTTTTACATTAAAATCTAAACTTGATTAAATAGTATTAGATAAGATATTTTTATTAAAATGAATGTGTTATATGTGTAGATTTGATTGAGATTTAAAAAAAATGGCTTATTGTATAATTGTTTTGTAGTGGTACCGATCGGATAGTGGAAAAATACTTTTATTATTTTATGTTGAGCTTACTGTAAAGAGTTTAAGTTGGATGGGTTTTCGCTTTTAATAATTTGATGTCTGTTGTGTAAATATGACTTAAATACATTCAGAACTGATTAATTTTACTATTATATTTTATTATAATTATGCTATTTTACTTTGCTTTATTCTACTGCGCCAAGAAATAATGTCGCAGAACTAGTAAAAAACATTCTCACCAAAATATGTCAAAAATAAAACGCTTGCTAAGGAATTCTACCGACGCAATGATACCTTTAAGCCGCTGAAGCGGCGAGCATTAGCGCTGTCACAAAAGCTTGCTGAAAGAGTTTTCAGTTATTCGCGCATCGCAACCGTGGGAGGATGTTTTAGCCGGGCCCTCCCTAGAATATTACGCGAGCTAAACTTCGTCACTTTGTCGTATATTTCGGAATTAAAAAGCGGACAAACATTTTTTGTTATAACATTGGTATTGTGTGAGTGATCCGCTATCGTGATTTTTTACAATTAACTAACGTTGTTTATTGTAATTGCTAAGTAGAAATATATAGTTTTATAATTTTGCTTATCAAGTGCCAGTGTTATGAAAGTAGTATTTTTCAATAAGAAATTATTCCTAACAAAAATGCGAAACTTAATCAGTACTTGCTTTGCTTTTTGAGAAGAATATTGAAATGTATTTTATTATTAATATTGATATATGTACATTATCTGTAAGATCTTAACACGATAACGCAGAAAAGAATAATGAATTACGGGAAATATGATTAAATCATTATATAGAAATTAAACACTAAAAGCTCTTCTAATTTAGTAGTCATAAATTGTAGGGTTCTTATTAATTAATCATAGTTAGTACAATAATTATTCCCTCCAGACGAACGACAAGGTAGTAAGTTTATTGTGTTCTCGTAAACTTATATAAGAGTACGGCATTGCAGGTTATTTACTTCCAGTGATTTAGCTTGCCAACGATATCAAAGAAAGTATCAGCATTTCATGAATATTTTATCTTTTAGATAAACCTGTATCTTTGAGACAAAATGGTGGCGTGTTTTGAATAATCTGTCCAAAGTTCTTAGGGGTTCTTTGTTTTACTATGAGAAACAAATTCCTTTTGATCTATCTAAGCAGCATTTTAAAAAATATGCATTTGATTTCAAATATTAATTGAAAGAAAGTAAATGTAATGTAAATGTGAGTCTTTTCATATAAAAAAAATTCTTGGATTTATAAAATGAAAAAAAGTATTTAAACTACATTGTAATAAATAATAATTTTTTTTTTAATTTTTATTTGTTGTAACCTTTTATAGATATATATCTTGTTTCTCAAAAAAGAATAGGTTAATTTTAATTAAATGTAATAAATACATACTAGTCGTAACCCGGGACTTCGCTTATGCTGAATTCTATATTAATATTTTTAACCTATATGCAATATATTTTTTATTTTATTTTTTACATTTAAAAATCGCAGAAATATCCGCTTTAATATATTATCAAAACTGCAATACTTTTAGTACAAAACATTCAACCTAAATAAGAATGAATATATACGTAATATTAAACATTTTACTTTATTGTTTTCTGTAACTTCTACTTTAAAATGTTTCTTTATATTAATTATTAAATGTACAGGCATATGACACTTGGCTCCAAGAAATTATTTATATATACTGATTGTAATTGACATGCACATTTTAATATGAAATCATCAAAGAAACTCTTTTCTAAATATTGTCCAGCATGGCTCTTTATCAGAGTTACTTTGCAATATGATTTGTTTATTTGATACTTGAGGAATGTTGTAGAGAAAGAATATATCACAGATATATTAATAGTTTATTCAGTACTGACAGGAAATACAGCTGTCGGAACAATGAGACGGTAGACTTTTTTGACAGGAGTCATATTTTTCGATAGTTTGTAGGGTAGCAGCAAATACTTTTAGTTTAGTCAGTAAATTCGAAGATGAGATACATGATTAATTTTTACTCAAACTTAGTTTAATTATAGCATTTATTCAACATGTAAGCTTTTCAGTTACTTTTCTTGTAGGTTTCTTTAATAGGTAACAAAAATATGTCATATTTACTATATAGAGGGTAATTTCACTTTTTAACAGACTTTTAAAAAAGGAGGTTTCTCGATTCGATAATATTTTTTTATCAAATGTTTCTTTCAAACCGTGATGCCATTATTCAGCGAAAGGTAAATTTATTTCTCTGACTTATTCCTAAAATATTTATACTGATTATTTATAAATAGATTTATTTAACAGTTAGAAATGAAGTAAAAAAATGAAAATTACTACCTGTTGTTCGACATATTGCGGACATAACTTACCTGTTAATATTAGGTTAACGAATAATTAAGTTTTTGAATTTAGTAAATACTCATATTTATATTATTAGTTTGATTTTTAAATTTAAATAATAATGTATACCGATCATCATTAAAAAAACAGTGTAAACTTGTCTGAATTACATCAAACATTTATAAAATACCTCAAACAAACAGGCAGACATAAACAAAAAAAATGTATGTACTGTTACACAGTACATACATTTTTTTTGTTAACAGTTAATTTAATATTTCAAACAGAAACTCCAATTTTATTTATATGTATTGATTTATCGAAATTTTTGTCGGCTAGTTTAACTCTTACTCTACTCCAGGTTCATAAGAGGTGACTGAAATACTGAAACCGCCAGATGGCGTAACATCCATCCGAAATAGTGTAACTCAAATGCATGGGGCGGGGATGAGTAGCATCCCAGTTGCGAAGCTACGCTCTATGGTTGCCATTACCCAGTGTGGCAATTATTATGGGCAAATTTCTCCCTTTCTTTGTCTAAAAGTAGACGTACACAGGCTGATATGATGATGACGATGTACAGCTAGATTGCAAACCTTATTTATTCTCAGACACTGTAGATTAATACATGAAAGATTTTAGTGTTAAGTGCTATTGGCCATAAAAATAATAAAATCGAAGATACATCTACGTTTTTATCAACACTGCTTTTTATTTATAAAATGAATCATGTTCAATGTCAAATTATTGTTAGAACTTTTTACTGAAAATATATTTCATTATTGATACTCTTGGCCTTCAAATCTATTAAAGGTATATTATTTAAAGAAGCCTAGCTTTCTACTTTCGACTTCGTCCGAGTAGACTTCAGTCAATATCGTATCCTTCGGGAATTTTTTCAAGATCAAAAGTATACTTTGTTCTTTTTAGGGTTGAAGCTATATGCATATTTATCAACTCGTATTATGTAATAATCTGTGGTTTTAATATCTAATTTAATAATATAATTAATGGATTATCGTAATCTATATACAAATAAATAAATAAAGACTGCATCAAATTTATAATTTTTTGTTTGTAATTGTCACGGCCAATTTTAAACCAGATCGGAAAGTTTGTTTGGAATAAATTAATTAAGTTGCATTCGGAGGATTTCTAAAAAATTCATTTAAAAACCATTTTAATATACAAATTATATTAATTTATTATAAACTACAGAGATGAAACCTAATCGAAGTATGATAAGAAACGCTAGAACTATAGATTACAGTTTTTAGGAAAACTGCTATTGAGTTCACTTTTGCTGTACTTGCACTCTTAACAATCGCACAAATGTTGGGCAGCGTCGCAGCGATCCTCGTATCGGGCGACTGCGTAATTAATTGCATTATCAAATGTTTGCATACAGATTTGTTTATTGAGATTGAAACTTCCGTAGAATAGTACCTCCCACTACACCAGGTGTCGTAAGAGGCGACTAAGGTGCCAGAACCAACAGATGGCGGTATATACAACCGAAACAGCCCAGCTCTTTTCTTATTCTTTGCAATTTACTTTTGCAAATATCATTATTATCAAATATTAGTTGAAGTTGAGTATATTGCACGTATTGGGAGCACTATGAACAATGCAAATGGTGGAACAAAAAAGATGTAATTGTTTATTTTTATAATATAGATTTATTATATAGGCCCGATGGCGCAGGTAGTGATCCTATCTTGTGCACCAAAGGTCGTGGGTTCTATCCCCACCCAGAGCAAATATTTATATGATGATATATATATATATATTTTGTTTCGGCTTGTTGAGTATATGTATTTAAGTAGCATATTTATGATTCCTCTGTTGTCTGATGTCCGTAACACAAGTGCTTTAAACGACTTATCACGGAATTAGGTCAATGTATGAGATGTTGTGGGATTCTGTATTTTATTTTAATTTCATAACAACATTGTTATTTGAGAATATAACAAGGTACGGATGAATTAACCACGCTAATCCATACTAATATTATTTATCATCATAGAAGCCGCCTGACGTTCACTACTCCTCAAGAGATTTCCCATAGGGCGGAATGTACTCGACTTGCAACCAGCGCAATGCTGCGATTCTGTTTTCATCCTTACGAGTGCGATCTACACTGTGCTTGCGGTGAGTGGTCTATATTTCAGAACCTTACGGTACAATCGCACTATGTGCCCTGCCCATTGCCACATCCAAATCCACTCGGCTATGCTGATTTTGTATGGATCTCCTAATTCCTGATTCAATCACGCTAATAAGGCTCATATTGAGAGACTACATTTTTGTACCATCGCTAAGATGCATTTGTCATTGTTGATAACGCACATTGTTGAGCAGTAGGCTGTGCAGACTATTGCCTTAAGACACTTTATAGTATACTTATATCATAAATACGAAATATGTCTGTGTGGTCGTCTGTACATCTGTTTATTACACGTTCATTCGTCAATTTATTTCATAAAATATGCTAAAGGGGTAGTTTTAACCCTGAAGCAAAGATAAAAACTACTTTTGTTGCTGGGAAAATTTAAAATGAACTCGCTCGGATGAATTTGAGAACGAAAGCCTTGTTAAATGTATTTATATAATAGTATTGTGATACGGCTTGAAGACTTTGTTTATAAAGAAACAAAATATGTTCTGAAATATTTGATTAATATTATTCTAAATTTCATGTTACATGATCTTCGTAATGGGCTTTAGGGGCTACCGTTTATCATAATTAAAGGCTACCAATTACATTTTTACTAAAACAATTTGGTCACGACAAAACAAGCTGAATTTCCATATTAGCTCTGAAATTGGACCCTAGCACATATAGGGCATAATTAATAAAGTTTGTCCGGCGCTTCCAAAACCCTCGTACCAGCTGTGACGACAAAATGGAGTGTCACAGCGATATCTAGGACCAACCAATTTATTTGGAGGGTTCAATAAGTTGAGCAAACATTTTATTCACCCTCGTCGTTGGTTCGATTGCGTCTAGTGGCGTCGCCGTTTTGGAGCACAACTGTAATGAGATATTACAGAAACTGAGAATATGGATCCATGGAAAACGGGGCAAAACAAACAAGTTTCATGTACAAGTCACGGTTATAATACGAGTTTTTTTTAATTATTTTGATAGATTGTTTTATTGTTGATTTTGAATGTTTAATTTAGGTTGATCTTGTGTAATATGCTTTACTAGCAGCGCCCTGCGGTTTCACCTGCATTAAGTTGTAGAACAAACCTAATATCATTGATGCCTTTATCGATAAGTGGGCTATATAATACTGAACTATTCAGTACTTATAGTTTAGGCCCCGGGTTGATATGTCAGTCAGTCAAGACAGTCAGCTAATCCTTATATATGTACTAAAATATAATATATAATATAATATATATATACATAAAACATTTTATTAAAATAACTTTGAAAATTACAGAAATACTATACTAACTTTGCATTCCCCTTTTACCCCCTTGAGAGATGATTTTGGAATAAATATATTTACGTGTTTCATGACTCTTAATTAAAAAACTTTATACTGAAATTCATTCAAATAACTTTAAAAAACAGAAAAGTTTTATACTTGTTTTGCACAACCGTTTTTCTGACATACTAATCGATTAATATTTAAAGAAATTATTTAGATCAATTGATTTAATAGCTGACTGTCAGATCAAAAGGCTCTACCTGCAATTTAATAATAAAATCGATTTAATAACATGTAGATTGACATTCACAAAAAGTTTAGATAAACGTTAATTTGGATTCGATTATTCCAAAAATATATATATGTCCTGATTACAAATGAATTATTGTTTAGTTTCATTATATTGTATATAGATTTATTATGATTGAAAATCGTATTTTAGACATATAGATAAAACTGGGTTGGCGTTACAAAAAATGTCTAAGTCAACCAAAACGAGAGTATAGGCTAAAACTAATCATACTAATGGACATAGAATGGTGGATCACTATGTTGACACGTCGTAAAAGTTATCCTCCGAGTGGCGGACGTGACCAAGGGTGATGTGGACGGTCGAGCCCCAAACAATCATGAATCACGATATCGAGATAGGAAAACAAAACACAAACATCCGTACAAAAACACTTTCCCTTGTTGTGATATTAATTTAAATGACGATAAATTTATTAGGCCAAAAGAGGTAACTAAGGCACCAGAAATGGCAGATGGCGGTATATTCATCCGAAACAGTGCAGTTTAAATGCACAGGGAATAGACAGTAGCATCACAGCGCTATGCGATTCTCGATTTTTCAACAACAATAACCCACCTTCTTGGAGAGGCCTATGTCCTTTTGCTGGTATGATGATAAAGTAGTTACAGATACTAAAATTAAAAATAAAATTACTAAAATCCATGCAACTATGCACATACAAAAACTAGGATGAATCTTTACTTGAATACATTATTAGAGTGTATAACTGTTTACTCCCACATTTACCGCAGCTTTTTGTTGTTTTTGTAGACATTATTTTTTCGTCATCATTTGCGTCAAAGAAATTTTCGACAAAGACAAATTGTCCGTGAAAACAGTACGATATAGTTATTACTGCCAACGTTTAGACAAGACGGATAAAAATAAATTGTATTTTAGACGAAGTAAACATATCAAATATTAAATCAAAGGGATTTGAAAAAGCATTTTTGGTACCTACTTAATTTACTGCGTTGAGAACCCGGTTGATAATAATTAAAGTAGGTAGTCGATCCGAATTATCATGCGTTGTCTACAATTTGAAAGAAAACATAGTTGGTGACACAGACTAATTAATAACACAAATAGATAAATTAATAAACGTTAAATTATCGCTTTTTTTCTTATCTACCTTATTTAATATAAGTACACAAATATACTTAACACCCTAATTTACGCTGGAACAATATATGATTAATATATTGGGTAATAGGCATTGAAAATTGTTAGATTTTATATTTCGAGCAAATTTATACTAGAAATCATTTTACCAAAGGAAGGGAAATATTTAAATGTAAAATGTATTATTCTTCAATGCATATAAATAACATAATTAGAAAACTGTTTATTCTTTATCGATTATTTCACACATAAATAGTGCATTCTCCAGAAAAGGGAACGGGTTCCGCCTGACAAGTAAAACTATTTATAACAAAAACCTCTTAAAGTACAATTATCAGAATGTGTGCCACTTGATACCACCAAACTAAGTTAATAATGTGATAAAGAGATACAATACATTTAACATTAGTGCAATACTGCCTGTGAGACAGACAATGTGTTCGTTATCACCAAAGAGGACCGCGTGACAAAATGTGTAAAAACGTGAAAAGTGTGACGTGGGAGACTGAGACTCTAATGGGGGCGCCCCCTAAATCGAAATGGGACCGTTTATGTCCGAGAGCGGCCTTATCGCATGTCGGCCTCTTTGTGGCCTTAATGCTCTATACAGCGGGAGGAGGTTTGGTAAGTTACATTAATTATCTCATTTATATGACATATTTAATATATATTTATTTCACTATACGAAATATAAAGCACAGCGAAAATAATAATAATTTATCTAGGCGATGCTTTTAATATAATTTCATAACATATTTACTTAGAAAAAATATACTAAGCTATTGAAATATTTCCTATATCAGTTTAAATCTGAAGTTGTTACGTACCTATATTGGGTAAAAAAATATTTGTGACCTACAACATAAAATTATTGTAATAAATTCTTAATATGTGTAACACAACATATTACGATCACGACGTGTTTTAATGGTATGTTTTAGAAATCAGCAAATTCATCTTCAAATAAGCATACTGGACTGTCTTTTATTTTCTCCTCTTCAAAAGTATCAAAGTTCGTTGAATCGCCTGGTGAACGGATTTTCGGCACGAAAGGTGCCGGGATACGATAGTTCAAAAGACTATCCCAATCAATTTCTCTGAACCACTTGTGATTCTTAAAATCAAAGACACCATCCTTTAGATTTCCGAATCGTCGAGTAATATCCACTTGTAATATGTGACCAATCAAGTCTTTCAAATCTGCGGTGAAATGTGGCGGACATCGATACTTTCCAGCTACAATCTTCTCATAAATTCGCATTGGATCTGTCGCGTAGAACGGTGGATGGCCGGCGCTCATTTCAAACAGAAGAATTCCCAAGGACCACCAGTCGACCGACATACCATAGCCTTTGCTAAGAATAATTTCTGGCGCCAAATATTCAGGTGTTCCACAGAGTGTCCATGTCCGGCCACGTATAAGCTTACAGAATCCAAAGTCAGTAATTTTTATGTACCCAAATCGGTCGAGTAAAATATTCTCAGGCTTTAGATCGCGATATACCAGCTCGCATGAGTGGAGATATTCTAGGGCCAACACCACCTGAGCACCGTAGAATTTGGAGGAGTATTCATCAAATTTACCCGCCTTCCGAAGGTGAGTAAACATTTCGCCGCCAGGGACGAATGGAAGAACGTAATAAAGATAAACATGGTCTTTAAAAAAATATTTCATGTAAACTAGGAAGGGAAAGTTTAATCCACATAAAATTTTCTTTTCATAGTAACTGTGTTCTATTTGTTTGAGTTTAACCAATTTCTCCTTTTCTAGCATTTTCATGGCGTAATATTTGGATGTGCCTAAATGCTTCACTAAATATACAACACCGAAAGCACCGGTTCCCAAAACATTGTTTATTTGAAAATCTCCGATTTTAGCATTACATTCTGATTTTTCGTTCCAGGCATCTATAAATTCTTGGTGCAGTTTATGTAGGTATTGGGAATACTGCTTTTGCTTTTCATTAGAATATCCACTATGAGATTGATTTTGGCGGTAATGATCCTCAGACATTGTATTGATATATTTATATAATCAAGATTTACAACAGTTATAATGTATTTTGTATCGTTTAACTACATCTACGCCACGAATTAGGCATAAAAGTCTGAAAGAATATTACGTATCACCAAGATGTCAAGAATTATATCTATCACATATATTTTTATTTCACTACAAAGGTTGATATAATAAAACAGTTACTAGAAGAAGCTTTCTGAAATTGCAAATATTGTTTTATCTTACCCCATAGACAATTAAGAAATATTCAATTTGTTCTTGTACAATATTTTATCAACTTATGTAATTTTTTTCATATTTACATAAGTTATAAAATGGGAGATTGCTATAATTCAAATTTATTAAAAAGTATTCAAAATATGTACCTTATTTATTTACTTACCAAAAATTGTATACAAAAATTACATCATTCCGTAGAAATAGACGTATAATGATAGATATGATGTCCGTCATAATGATAGATGTGAGGTCCGTCAATCTATGTCAAGTATAAAATTTTGACATGACAACTATAACAATTTATACAATGTATTTTGTACGTCCTTATATTCATTTCATACGTAATAGTTTTATTTTACTTGTGAATATTATTTACATTAATATACATATATGACATTAGGGTATGTCAAAGTCTCCATATACTTTAAAAAATCATCAAGATCATGTACGATATTTAGAGATGTTGAAAGAAGAATTTACAAAGAAGTTTAAAGATTTCCCTATATGTAAAATGTCGATAGATCATTACGATATAGTAAAGGCGATCGGCAGTGGTGCGTATGGAGATGTATATTTAGTAAGAAATAAGAGTGCATTAACCTACCACGCCATAAAAGTTGTCGAAAAAGAAGCGGTCGTAGAAAAAGATCATGTGAAACATTTGATACTTGAGAAAAAAATTCAACATTGTGTAGAGTTTCCTTTTCTTCTATCGCTAGAAGACACTTTTAAAGATAATTTGTATCTATTCTTTATATTGCCCTACATCCCAGGCGGTGAAATGTTTACATATATACAAAAGTATGGTAGCTTCTCAGATATTTTAGCAAAATTTTATGCAAGTCAAGTAGTTTTGGCTTTAGAATATTTACATTACTGTCAAATAATACACAGAGATTTAAAACCGGAAAATATTTTGATAGGATCCAATGGTTATTTAAAATTGTGTGATTTCGGATTTTGCAAAATTGTGAATAAAAAGACTTGGACACTTTGTGGGACGCCAGAATATTTGGCCCCTGAAGTAATCATGTCAAAGGGATGTTCTTTCCCCGTCGATTGGTGGGCAGTGGGTGTTTTGATATACGAAATGCAAGTTGGGCAGCCTCCGTTTTATGCTTCGGATCCTAACAAATTATACCAGAAAATAATTGAAGGATCATATAAATGTCCTGACACCGTAAGTGCAGAGTCCAAAAGTATAGTGAAAGGATTACTCCAGCCAGACCCAACTAAACGTTTAGGTTCCTTGAAAGGTGGAATTTACGATATCAAAAGTCATTCTTGGTTCAAGGATATCATCTGGCAGTCTATTTTGTATCAAAGAGCTGAGCCACCTTTTGTTCCAAATTGTCCTGGACCGGGAGATACAAGTAACTTTCCCGAAATATCGCAGACAAAGTTGAAATCAGCATCTAAGTGTCTTTACGAAAAAGAGTTTGAAGATTTTTAATGTAAATCACATTTCCTGAAGTATAAACACAATTATTAACCTCAAGAATCTTAATAAGAAACCGATTAATTGTTTGATCTTATTTATACAGTATTTATTTTAGCAATTATGATAATGCAGTGAACTAGTTGAACTGGAATAAATTGTGGTTTTGATTTACCCAAATATACTTGATATTTTTATTAAAAAAAAATTCTATTGTTTCGAATTGTATGTATTCTCGTTTATGTATTAACGTGCCACAAAATTCATATATTTACATACATTTATCATATGTTTTACCATCTACTATTTTATTTTATAATTAATATTGGGGTATGGCAAGAGAAATGTGGAACGGTACTGGACTACTACATAATATTTAAGTATTAATAGTAATAGTAAGAGGCGACTAAGGTACCAGAACTGACAGATGGCAGTATATCTATCTGGAACAGTGCAGCTCAAATGCACAGGTCAGGGGTGGGCAGCAGCATCCCTGTCTTGAAAACTGCGCTCTGCGATTGCCAACACGCTTGCCCAGCGCAGCAATTATAGGCAAAAAACCTTTCTTAAAGAAGTCTATGTCCAGCAGTGGACTTTCAATAGCTGGTGTGATGATCATGATAATGATGAATATATGGTTAAAGTCTTGACGCACTTTTTAGATAACGTCATATTTAATTTGGATATATTTATTTTACGAAATTAATTTTAATATATCACTAGAATAATATTACTTTTTTGTTGTCCATGATCAAATTGATTTTTTTTAATAAGTATAGGTCCATTTCTGAATATTCTTTAATACTACTTGACAACGTCATTCGGGTATTGTGAAAGATATATTTTGTTGCGTGATGTCCGAAATTAAATTTGTTTTATTTGTCACGATACAAAACGATTCATTATATTTTAAGACGAATCAGGAGGAACTACTACTACAGATTTTACTGTAATAAATTATTTGGATGGTAAACTCAGTCAAGAATACGCAGTATTATAGCCATGAAATACAACAAAATTATAAACAACAATTAGATAATCTAAAACAGGACTTTCAGTATCGTTATATGAATTCTGTAATATATGACAAGAAAGTAGAGGATTTTGATTTTATTAAAACCATTGGCTGTGGTTCATTTGGAATTGTATTTTTAGTGCGTGATAAAACTACATTTGCCTATCATGCGCAGAAGGCAATCGAAAAAAAAATTGTTGTTGAAAAGAGGAGCATCAAGCAACTGTTGTTGGAAAAGAAAATTCTTCAAAGTGCCAATTTTCCTTTTGTAATTTCTTTAGATTTTTGTTGTAAAGATAATTTGTATGTATATTTTCTACTACCATTTCAATCAGGTGGAGAAATGTTCAGTTTATTAAAAAAGCTTGGATTATTTTCTGAGCCGTTAGCTCAGTTTTATGCTGCTCAAATAGTGCTTGCCCTCGAATATTTACATCATTGCAGTGTTGTTCATAGAGACGTAAAGCCAGAAAACATATTGATTACCAGCTTGGGTTACATTAAATTAGCAGATTTTGGATTTAGCAAAATATTAAAAACTCGCACATGGACATTATGTGGTACACCAGAATATTTGGCTCCAGAGATAATTATGTCAAAAGGATATACATATTCAGTGGACTGGTGGTCATTAGGTGTACTTATTTATGAGATGAGTGCGGGATATCCTCCCTTCTTTAGTTCGAACCCTATGAAATTATATGAGAGGATTCTGGATGGTAATTTTAAAACGCCTGATGTAATGACACCATGCTGCAAGTCTTTAGTGAAAAAACTTTTAGAAGTGGATCCTACCAAGCGTTTTGGTTCTCTTAAAGCTGGTGTTTACGATATTAAGAGTCACAAGTGGTTTTCTGAAACGAACTGGTGCGCCCTGTTTCAACATAAAGTGATCGTGCCATATTTACCCGTGTCCTCAAATATGGTGAACACAAATAATTTTCCTGTCTACGACGATAATAAGTTAAAAAAATCACCAAATTGCCTATATGAGACAGAGTTTGAAGAGTTTTAGTTTTTGTTAATAAGTTTAGATATAATTATCTTATAAATTCATGATATGTAATTTTTAGCGTTTTAATTATATTATTTTGAAGACTTACTTTATACTATAGTTTTAAAAGAGTACTAAACTGTAACTTTAGTTGAAGATATTTTAATAAAACTATATATTTAAAGTGATTTTTAATAACATTTCAGTTTGAATTTCAAATAATAGGTATTTTAAACCAGACTTATATGTATCTAATTAGAGGTATTAATTTATACTGTATCAGATATTTTTGGTAGGTATTCCGAGCATTGGAGTACCCAGCAGAGATGGCCAAACAGGAGTTTCATAGGGAAAGACTGCTAACAGAAAGGTGGAACCTAATAAGGTTCGTGTCTGAGTACAACGGGAATATGACGCAGACTGCAGCCGTCGAGAAACAGCTAAGTGACCATTTAGCACTATACGAAAAGGTTAGCATATGAATAAACTAGTTATGTAATGTGTTATAGCACTTAAAAAAGCCTGCTATGTACATTAGGATTACTTATTAGATTGTGAATTATTCAATAAAATATAATTCTAGTAGAGGCATTTAAATACATTTATTGAAATTATATTTATAAAAGATTCTGTTCAACATTAATAATGTACTTCATACGTGGATAAATATCGGAAAACTGATTGGTCATCAGGTATTAGAAGAAGCTTCTTCAAGTGGCTTATCATTAGAAGTAGAAAGAAATTTTCCACCACTGGAAGAAAAATGGAGTATATTGCAAGCTGTGTTCTTCTCTTCAACAGTGCTCACCACAATAGGTGTGTACGAAGATGTAAGCATTACTGAATGATTAAATTAAATTAAGAAAGCAATCTATTAATTATTCTATACTGATAACAAATAGATGTTTGTGAACAAAATGTGTAGTTGAGGTCAGAGTGGCTATGGGGTTCCGGCAGGGTGGAATAGTATCTCTTCCTATACCAGGTGTAGTGAGAGGTGATTAAGGTATCAAAAATGTTATGCCTATGCCTTGCTATGTCTAGCAGTGGACTTTTTATAGTTGCTATAATGATTATAATGATGATGATACAGAGAGCTGAATATGTATATATTTTAGGGTATGGTAACATCGTGCCCGTGACGTTTTGGGGCAGGTTGTTTTGCATCGCTTACGCGCTCATCGGGATCCCTCTAACGCTGACAGTAATAGCTGATTTGGGACGAGTATTTGCAACATGTGTGTCTTTTATTGCCAAACAACTGCCTGCCATGCCACGTAAGTTTTTTGTTTACTTATTTTGCACAAATTATAACATCATATTACATAGAAACGGCGTGTATTATACCGTTTCTTTATTGTGTAAGTATATGTTTCTTAAATATTTTATTTTAATATCAAATAATGGTACAAAAAAGAAAAGAAAATATTGAAATCATATGGTATTATATTATAGCGTGTTCTAAGGTCTTAAATCGAACTTTTCTATACAATAATGAAAATATTTTTTAATTTTTTTTCCTTAATATCTTGGGTAATATACGTTTTTGTTTTAGAATGTTGCAAGCGAATATCAGATGCAAATCCAGCCGGCCAGAGGTCACTATACGCATTTGGTGCAGTGGGTTTTCTCTTTGTGTATTTGTCGGCTGGTGCAGGACTTTTTAAGATGTGGGAAGACGACTGGAGTTTCTACGATGGCTTTTATTTTTGCTTTATCACTATGACCACTATTGGGTTTGGCGACTTGGTACCAAGTAAGTTTTGTTACCGTGGACCGGAAGGCCGCATTTTTTGATTAAGGAAAGCCTATTAAATTGCGCCTATTAATATGGTATCGGTAACTTAGTCCATTATTAAGGAAACCAGAATGATTACCTAATTCTAATAGGTACCTTAAAATTTGACTCTTTACTAACATTAACAAAAGATATATAGAATAATAAAAGGAGGTTTTTAATAAACTAACAAATAACTCGCCTGTTGGTCTCAAGAATAAGATAACACAAAATTGACTCATTAACACGGAATATTTAACAAATATATAAAATCTTAAAGTAACTCTGAGGTAGAATTAATAAGATAGAAAAATCAACTATCAATAGTTGCTATTCCACAAAATTGTTCAATTTTCTTATCCGACTAAATGATTCCACAAAATTGTTCAATTTTCTTATCCGACTAAATGATTCCACAAAATTGTTCAATTTTCTTATCCGACTAAATGATTAAGAATGAAAGCTCGGATGACAAATGACACACATACATAATTGATAGCTGTTGTGCTAACGTAATATTATGGAGATAAATTAAGCTTTATGGCTTGTGTTTATCACAGGATTTGCTATTATGTGTAGGATTTAGCCGTGTAAGTTATTACCTCGGCCTGGTAAGTTAAACAAAGTATTTATTATTTAGAGCCAAGTTGGTAGTATCCAACGAAAATATTCGTAATGATCCAGTTGCAAGATATAATCGCAAAATCAAGAAAATTAGTGCGAGCTGCTGGAAATATTTATTGGTCCAGTTTAGGATTGGAAGGTTGCCAATATTTTAAATTATCAATACAATAATTTACAGGATATTGTTTTTTTAAGTAATGTCTCTTTTAGCTTATTTAGAAAAAAAATTACGATTTTAGAACAAGCTTTATTTATTTATTATTATTTAATATTTTATCATTAGTAAATAAAATATTGAAATACATTGTTTGATTATAAAATATAATAGATTACATTCTATGACTCAGCTATTACAATGTTGTTAGTTGCTATAGGCAACGCAGTATGTATCATAGCAACAGCATTGTTATCTTTCTTCGTGACTAGAAAGTTAACTTTGGTGAATTTAATTATTTTCTGTACTAAATACGTTAAATTCATAGTTGCTGCTTTTTCAGAAGTTTAACGTGTCTACAACGGCTTAATTATTGATATTTTAGAAATAGCTTGCCCAGGACAACGTTCGCCATAAGATGGATGAAACTTTCGTATAAAAGCTATCTAAATTTCATTGTAGGTAAAAATGAAAAGGAAAAATGTTGTGAAATCGCATTATAAAGTCGTTGAGGAATATTTGGTTTAAGGTTTGTGGACTCGTAAGTGTATGAAAGTATTATGATGTTTGTCATTTTTAACAGAAAGGCCGAAGTATATGCTGCTCTGCACATTGTACATCCTAATTGGCTTGGCACTCACTTCCACCATCATTGAGTTGGTGCGACGGCAGTATGCCAGGTCTTGGCAGCAGCTGCGAGCCTTGTCGGGACCCTTGGCAGATACGCTGAGGCGACTTGGCGACGCCGGCCGAGGCGTCGACGTTTCTGACCTGAGAAAAGTTCTCACCGTGGTAAGTTCTTTGACTTATTTTAGTAATGAAGATGATAGGACTCTAAACGAGTTTAAGAAAAGTGCTCTGTCCTAAAATTTTAGGTTTACATTTTTTATGGAATTAGTAATTCTCCTGGTGAGACACGTATGAAAATCTAGTCAATTATAGAAACGTGTGCAGCACCAAATATCGGTATTTCTCGGATTGTAATGCAGTGATCGTAGCCCACAAAGTCGATTGGACGAAAACACGCTACATATAACAGATTATAAGTCGAGCGATTTCAGAGATTAGATATAAAAGGGATAAAATAGATCGGTCACATAGGTAAATTTGGTTTTGGATAAGTCCGACAGTGCATTATGTCGCGTAAGTTTACTGATTCTTTTTCAAGTTTGTAAATTTGCAAAGAGAAAACAGAAGTGTAAAATTATTAATCGTTAGAACTAACCACTGATTTAGATTATGAATTACTTGAAGAATTCTATTGTAATTATTGTATTTTTGTTTATGATGCTTAGTTACAAAAATCAAATCTTAACATACTAAAAGAAGGTTAACTATTATATATTACCAAATTTTCACGTCAGTGATAACCTTACAGAAGATATTATACATAAGACAATAAAAAGCAAATAGTTTTTATTCACTGCAATATGTACTAAAAACTTGAAGCAAAACAATATTTTCTGAGTACTTGATACTAAAATATGAATCTAAGATTCATTTATGTAAGATTGTGTATATATATATATATGTACACATATATAAATGTGTGCTTAAAGCGTATATTTTCAAAATCAAAGTAAAACGTACACACATGTGTTAACCAATACTAGGTTGATACTTTTTTGATATACAAAAGTTGTATATTCTTGGTTGGTAAGTTTGGAAAACCGTCATGTGGTGTGACGTGATCCACATATTTATGCTACTGGGACAAAGAAAAATAGAATTGTTAAGAATGTTTGCTGATCTTTTTTAAGTCTATTCTGAATATTAAACTGCTCATATAGTGACAGATAGATTGTATACTGTATCGTGTCAATTTGATTTGTTAAATAAAATATGCATGAGTCCAAAGTGTACGTGCACGAATTAGTACCTCAAAAATTTAAGCATTGTTGTCTCTTGTGGTTTGTGGGGCGAGGCCAAAAAGGGGTGGCTAGGCATGTCAAAGACAAAATTACTAGTCTCCAATTCTAGTACTTCCAGTCTAGACGGACTTTTCGAGTGCCAAATTAATTGTGGTTATGTCTGCTACCAAGAAGGTTAATGTTACGGTTAGTGGCTTAATTTTTTATTAAATGTCATTGTGTCTTGGCGCTGTTCTTTGGCTTACAAAGTAACGGCCGAAGTATTTTAATATATCAGAAGACTGGAGACGCTGTGTCTGACTCCAGAACCTTAGTGCGTACTGTCGTTTTATAGCGCTAACCGGTCAAGGTCACGAGTCGATAAGGCGGGAGGGATGACCTAGACTGGATCTGGGATACATTTACAAACGTAGAACAAACAAACCCACTCGGTAAATGCATAAATAACGTTTGCTGAACCATTCGGTTTTAGTTTATGCACACGTTTTATTTATTTATAGTAAACATTAAATGTAAACTTGGTCTAGAAATATATACATTTTAAAATGATTCGGTTAGAAACAGGTTTTTTGTCTATTCTTATAGTTTGACGTTAGTGTCATAGAAGTCACATATAGCATGCAATCCATTCACCACGGTTGTAATTTATTCTATAAATAAATTGGTGCTGATGAGATCAAATTGGTTTTAAAGCTGTAGCCGAGAGATCAGTCGATTGTGTCGACAGGCGCCTGTCTTCCTCGTAAACATTCATCTTGACTTGAGTGAGATAGTGAGTGACGTTCTGTTTGTTGATTTTCACAAATAGATATTGGACTTTATGTTCTGCTAGCAGCGCTGATATCACTGATTTTGATTGAACTCAATTCTGAAGGTACTATTATAACAATAAATTATATACTGATTGTATTTGGCATATTTTAAAATTATGTATACGAGTGGATGTACAAGTAGGTAAGTGTGAGAATATTACCATACCATACCATTTTAAAATGAAGAAATTAACTTAATTTTTCTACTAGCATCGCTTTCATATAGTATCCTGTGTATAAATACATAATTAAATTAGCTTAAGTTGCTCCGTATAACATCAGCTATCTGTCAGTTAAAGTCCCGTAAATCGGTTCAACCAATTTAGAGATCAGCTGGATCAAACAGACAGACGTAAAGTTAAATGTATTCAATTCGACTTGAAAAAACAAATGACTGATAATAATTCGCCCTGGAAAGATTTTTTAATACTGTGCTTTAAAATGATGTCATGCTCCCAGGTAAATGTGGAATAAGTTTCGTGTCGAGGGAATTGTGAGAGCACTGGTCGAGGCATTTTACATTAGTGATGATGAGATCGTGATGCATCAGATTTGCGGCACATAAGCATAGACGCTACGTGTGAGTTTCTACGTTTCGCGAAACTACGCGCAGAATTTTACCCGTTTATTCACAAAAAGGGCAGGAATTTGCGTTTTAGGATATTTTTTTTTATAGATAACAACTACAATAATTTATTGTACGATTTTGACGTAAATTTATGAAAACGCAGGTTTTTCCTTGTCATGATTAATTTTCATTTAATCAAGTCATCGTCGAATGTTGATGCATACTTACTTTTATATCTGTTCCAATTGTATGTGGGAATTGTGACCAGTATTTTAGAAATTGCATTGTACTTATTGTGGAATTAATTCATCCTTTTTGGATTATGAATTTGACAGTTCCTAATGGATCGACCGAAAGCGCTAATTTACGTTTAGTCAAAAATGGGACGATGGTGATTCGTTTTCTGAGTTTTTTTGGACCAGGGTCCTTCGGGTTCATTTGTTTACGTAATGTATTGTGCTCTCTAATTAACTTGCTGCGAAATACCAGCGTTAAGAACTTAAGCATATAGGTTTATTTCTGTCGAAAGGTATAATTGGGTTCGGCCTTTTTGTTGTTTTTGCTTGGATAATACTGAAAAGTGTCCCCTTTCGCTTTTCCATTAATATCTCTTGTCGTAAGGTCGTGGCTATACAAGATATGCTGTTTCATATCGTGAAGTAATGTTTTAATTTTATTAAAATAGTATGTTAAGATAAAAGATAATATCTATTGGAAAAAAATTACTTATCTCAGGCATTAGGCGGCGACTCGAACCTGCATCTTTCCCATGCCGAGAAACTGCACTACCGTTATGAAATTTGTCTTAGTGTTTTGCTGAGAAAAAAGAATACAAGAAAACTTAGGTAATGCAGTCCCCCGGCATGGGAAATATGCAGGCTTGAGTCCCGCATAATGCCTGAGATAAGTTATTTTTTTAAATTAAATATTATAGAGACACGTCAATTTTTTTTGATGAATATTATCTTCAATTTAAAATTCCGCATAAATCCTTTAAAGTAATAAATGATGTTCTGAATAAATATCTTGGTTAGTTTTAAAGTGATGGCATACTTAATAGGTCCCATTATTCCTTGCCGAAAGAAGCCTATTGTCAGTAAAAGCTGGTGCATTTTACATTAGTACGACTTCTCAATAGATATTTATTATCCAGCGCGGTTGAACATTTTGTTCACGTCTGAGTGAAAATACATTAGTTCTCCTCGCTCCCAGGGAACTTGACTGCAGAAAACGTGTTTCAGTAAAGATTAATAGTTTTTAACGGCCAGTAATATATATGCGCTCTGAATTTGCACTTAGTTAAGTGGTTTTGTGCTGTGTTTAAATACTGTTTACTTTGGATACATATAAAGAATGACTTTAGGTGTTTTGGCACAGTTTTGACATTCCATTACACGTTTTATTGTTTTATACTATCTGTCTTTGCAGATTATCATAGATTGTAACAAACGATGGGTTTTAAATTAGATTTCATATCTTTGATGTTTAAGCGAATATTGGAAAAATAAGCAAGTATTGATGAAAGACTTTAGAATAAACCAAAAAATTAAGTAATTAGTTGAACTCAAAAGTGTAAAACAATTTATAATAAAATTATTTTTATATATATTTTAGTATTCAGATTATATGAAATAAATGCGAGGTACTGAGGTAAGCCACATATACTGAGTGGTCACTAAGTAACGTCTGTCTTATCATTGAAATGTCCGACAACACTGCGAAACTGGTAAAGTGCCATTTGCATGTTTTCTGACATTTTCACGAATCAAAACGAATCTTCATAACGAAATCAATTAGTCTATTAATAAAAACCACTCGAAAATATATTCAGTAGACAGACACTACCATTCGAAATTTAGGTATCATGAGGTAATAGAAACGAAGGAGGCTCCTACATGGACGCTAAACGTGCGTATTGGTCCAGACATTTAGTGAATGTTAAAATCACGATTTAAGAAGACATTTACGTGCGAGTATAATTTTATGTGTGTTGGTGTAGCGATAGAGCGCGGATCGAGGCCGCATTCAATGTCGCAACCACCACCCTTTTAGTTTTAGGGCGTAATAAAATCCACCAAATGGCTCACTAATGCTTACTTTATTCCTGATGCTTAAACTCTGGTAGTACAGACATCGCTTTTAATTGAATTGCACACTTTTTAGTCTGTTTGCAACAGTAAATCTGGACTTGGGACAGCTGGGAGTAGTTTATGGAGCGCGAAGTAATGTGCGTTGTACTAGAACAAAAACACTTTTCAGTAATAAATATGTTTTTCTTCGATATGAAATGTGGACGATTGATGTTATTTTACATTGTGTTTTGATATATTTGTAAGAGGATATTATAAATGTTTTTCTCAATATAATGTGACTTTATACTAAATATTATATAATAGAAATAGTAGAAACCTAAATGTTTAGGTTGCTGTGTTTAATGTCTGAGAGTTATGTATATATGTATAAATGAATTCCCTCGATCACGGAATTGAGCGTGTACGGCTAGACTGATTTTGCTATTTGTTTTGTTGTTAGTTTAATTATTTTGTCAGCTGATAGAAATTAGGATAACAACTATATTAGTTTGTCTTTTTATTAGACCAGGTTGATCAGCAAACATACGTCCGCGTGATAGTAAGCATCACAGCCTATAGACGCTCGTAATATAACAGGAAAATCACTAGCGCGTTGCCAGCCTTGTGTCTTAAAGATATTATGTCACATTATTCAGTAGTGCCTCTGTCACCTTTCAAAACGGAACACAACAATGCGAATTTTGCTGTTTGGCGGTAGAAATAGGTAAGAGAAAGTTACCAATGAAGACGACCTTTGTAAGAGGTATATATTTGATATTCTATCTCATGTATTTAATATTACTCTAGTAGCAATTAATATAAATATCAGTCATATATCGTCGTATCATATATCGGATTTGATTGGATGGATTAAAATATCGCTTAAACGGTTCCATAGGTGTGAATTATATTATTTTTTCCATACAAACATCGCGACCTCGTTGATCCTCAACGAACCTGGCTCTACCTTTTATATACAACAAATTAAATATATATACTACGGTCGTGGTTTCGATCCTCACCCAGGACAAATATTTATATAATGAATATATGCGTATGATATGTCTGTATATGAAATATTTATGTTAGTTTTATATTTTTGATAACACTGTTGTTTGATATCACAATTGATAACACAAGTACTTTAAGCGACTAAACTCGCAGTTAGGTCGAAAATGTTGAATGAATTAATATAAATAATACATTTCGATATAACTCAAAGTCAATCATAGAAATAAAGGCTATAAGTGACATTAACAAATAAAATCCAAGTTCCCCGTGGTCCCACCCCCCCATTTAATACATCAAACATTTACTGGTATAAAATTACAGTATCGGGTATTTAATGGAAGTAGTTAATTTTCAAATCACTGCTTCAAGTGAGTAAATCCGGTGACAAAAATTAGTTCACTATAAATTAGAATGAGTGTACAAAATAGAAGATGAACTGGGCACATTAAAGCCATTCCAGTTTATTATTCGATAAATCAATAGAACGGATGTTTTGGTGCATTTTTATAAGTTTCCAATCACCGGCTCGTAAAAAAATTTACGTCAGCCATATTTATCCGAAGATCACATAATGACAAATGACGTAATAGTCGACGATCTTACATTCCTGTGTTTTACGAGTCATCCTACATTTCCCTTATTAGTCATCTGCCATTTTTAAATGTCCCTACTCCAACGTGGCTGGCTTGGATATGGATCCATATGGATGAACTAGCTGTGCCCGGGGTTTCTCTCGTGTTAACCTGAAACCTGTAGCCTTATTTTCTCTTTATAAAATCAGCTAGCTGCCTGTTAAAATAGGTTCAGCCGTTTGTAAGATTGCAAACAAACAGGTATACAGATAAAAAAATATGTATTTTCATAGGCATTCTGTGGCAAGCTGTAAATTCGTAATTACAAACAGATACTTCAATTTTATAAAGCTGATACTATTAGCCTATCATGTTATTTGGAGCATTAACGAACTTGACAGAATCAGTTATGTTTTATAATGCCTATAAAATTATATAAATTGTTTTCAGGATATTAGAAGTTGTCTAGATTCTAACTATCAACACCCAGAAAGAGTTACTTCTACATTTGATCCAATTTGAGAGATATTATAGTTTAAGTCTAATTGTATAGTCGCAATTAGCTTTTATTGCAAATTACAGGCATATTTTTTTATTATTTTACACATATATCCTAGCTAATCCGACAGACGTTGTACTGGCTTAATAATATTTATATGTTTATTATAGAAAATAAACTCTCATAGTAAGAAAAAATATTATAAAACAAACAGTAGTTTACAAGTTTATTCAAACAAACACACTAACTGACTGACTAAAAATATTTGTGTAAAGATTTCTAAAATAAATTATTTGCGTGTTATAAAATTTTCGCTATTTCTATTTATTTGTGCTTAATATAAACTATACAATTATGAATACTAATACTGGCACCAAGGTATTAATATGAGTTGATATTTATAATTGCACTGTTTTGAATCGTATAAAATAATATAATTTTTCGTTTTACATTCACACGTTCATTTTCATAAAATTATATTGGAACAAGTTAATAATTCTAAATAGAATGAATAAAGTATTCTTATAAAGATTCTTAAAGTCAGTGTTTTGTTAACACAAAAATAAGATATTCTCGGAAGAGTATTAGAGTGCTCATAAACCCTTTTGCTAAAGAACATTTTCTTTAAGTGGCAATTAAGCGTGTACTCTCTGGCAATTTGTAATTTTAAAATATCTCGGTCAACTAGTATAAGAATGTTTATTGCCATCTTATAGCTTCTAATAAAATAAAAACTTTTTTAAACTGTTCTTTGTTTACAAAAAAAAATGAATTGTGACTCATATAATGACTTGTTAAATATTCTCAGAGGCCGAACCTTCAACGAAATCTTAAATGTGATTTTTCAATCCAATGCGTCTTCATCAGTGTCTTGAAAATTAATGTATACTGTTTTGGATTTCACACGAAAAGTATGCGTAATACTACACAATATCTTGACGTATGAGTCGTATGAGTCAAAGATGTTTTGTTTTATCTTGAGAATTAGTCGGGTAAAACGTTTCACAAGATGCGGATGTTATTTAAATCTGAGTTGAGTCGTAGCGTTCTATATAATTATATATATATATATACTTTTACTTTTACCACCACGATTAATCGCAAAATTTAACATTACTTGGTTTTTATTAGTAAAATTTTTATACATTGTTTATTAGCGGAAAGTGCAGTGTTATTTTCAAATGGACATTTTGATGAAAACGCGGTTTCATGTTAGTAAAATGTGGAATGCTTTAATGGAACAGGCAAGCTCCCTGCAGGCACGTAAAAACCGCATTACTGCTGTTGCGGTCGCGGCCACTTTGTGGCTTGCACGAAACCTATCTTAAAAACAAACGGGGGTATTCACTTCTAGATTTATTTTAGATAATCTGTGTAGAACCGATAATAGTACCCCCACTGTACCAGGTTTAAGAGGCGACTGAGGTACTGCAACTGATATATATATATATATATAAAAGATATATATATATAAAAGATATATATATACGAAATGCCATGCCTGCGAAAAACCACCTTATCTAGGAAACGGTTTCAATTTCAGTAAACCGCTTTCTAATATTGTTCAATTTTTTTTATCGTGAACATGTAAATGACAGGATAGTGTTTTAAGCAGTCATACGAAAATTTGTACTCTAATTAACTGAGTGTCAGTAGATACTCTTAATCAGTTACAATATATGTTATTGGAACTCCTATTTAAATACTCACTCCATCTTTACTTTTTGGTTTATTACAATGCCACATACAAACGAAAATTATAGCCGACATTTTTTTTTGTTACATTCCATGGGTATATCTTATATGTATATTTTTATATTATGTGTGTTATATTATTGCATTCAATTCGAATTACCACTTGACATCTCTAAGTTGTGAATACAAATTATTTACCAAAGAAAATAATAACGAATTTACATATTTAATAAGAAATAATGTTGTTGAGACAGCGATTTTGGTATGATATTAAACATTTCGCACTCGGGAGGTTCCTAATTCTTGTTGTTTTGTGTTTAAAATTATCAGTGCCTAATATAGTATGCAGTATTTTAAAAGTTTATTCACCAAGCCCCTTAGGTGCATAGGTAATAATTCATTTGAAAGAGAGTGCATTCAACTACAGATCCTAAATAGTTGATATACATCACTATACAGTATAAAGCAAATTCACTTTACGCTGTTTGCCCTGTATGCTTAAATCTTTAAAACTACAAAATAGATTTCATGCAGTTTTTTTAATAGATAATGATTCAAGATGGAAGTTTATAAGTATTCTATATATTCATAATATAAAAGATAAACACTGATAAATTTAGAGTGTTATAGCGATTACATTGTAAAAACTAGCTGAACTCAACGAAATCAAAATAATGTACCTATTATAGTATTCTAATATATATCTATCTCTCTGGTATAACCTTCAATAACCATTTTTCATCCTTGTCGCACCCGTGCGAAGCCGGGCAGGGCCGCTAGTGATATATAATGCATATGCTTGTACATATGGTCTATTATTTCATGTTAGTCTACTTTTTATTTTTTGATAAACGAAGCTAGTCGTAAATTTTGTCTCATCAGCACATCTAACATTACGAACTACACATTTAATTCATTTAAAATTCCATGTATTTATCTGTAGTCTTTCAGACTCTATTTTTACCGATATCACTTAGGTTTATAAAGTATTAAGTTTTATTATTGTTTTTCAGGGACCTGACAGTCCTCTCAAGAAGGTACCACTATAATAAAAAGGCTTATATAATGGCCGATATTGCAAACTTAAGTTGCCATGTCACAATAATAAAAGCAAAAGATCATGCTTTAACAGCATTCGTGTAAATAATTATGTTATTAATATCATTTTATTCACGTATTTTGGTTTTTTAATTGAAGGCTTATTACACGCCTAGTAGAATTTTATAAAAATGTATGTTTTGTGCAATATGATTAAACTAAGTAAAAGGCAATTGTTTAGTGCGGTAGTGTTCATACCCATTAGAAATTCATTTAGAATGCGAGAAAGTTTTTACAAATGTTAGGACTAATTCTAACATTTTAAACCAGACTGTTGTTTATTATTATTGTAGGAGCTTAAGAATTTATGAAATGCACTATGGTACAGTTTCATATTTATTTTTATATTTACCATACTATATTCTTTCACCATTCGTAGTTAAAAACAAACTTGAAATATTTAATTGAATACAAGCTTAAACACAAACTGAGCTTAATATAAGACTGTAATTGTGTAAAACGAGTTACAAGCTTGCATTCCGAAGAATTGGGTTACATTTCTAATTTTGTAATCCAGCTCTGTTGCTAAGTGTTTATATTTGTATGGAATTCACTTCACAGGTCACAATGCCCCGGTTGAGCGTCGGCAAAGACGGCTTGTCTGACAAGAAGCAGTTAGAATGGGAGGCGGCAGTGGAAGCAGTCATCAGGGATATCACTTCACCAACCACTCCCCAACAAAAACCTCCAATCGTGCAGATTGTCATTTACGAGTCTTCAGTTTAATAGTTAATACCTAATAAACTTTCCTAAAATAATCAAGAATCTCAAATATTTCGCTTCCATTGTTCACTCCTGTCACGTAAAGCTTCAGACAAATTAACGCATTATCAAAAGTTGGAAGCGGTGAAATCTTTTTATGAGCTGAATTCTTTGGCATTCTATTAAAGCTAGTGATGCACGCCATGCTTTCATTCTATCGATATGATTATCAACTCCTAAATTTTGTCTAAATTCCTGTTACTGTTAATTGAGTACCTAACATAATGTATATACTAGGAGTTAGATCCTGTACAAATGAGGCGCAGAACTCCAATGAAGATTACACGAAATAAAGCTTTGGAAAATATCAGCATTTAACTTAATGTTTAAGTAAAGTTAAACTTGTATTACGAAATGTCTTTAACAATCGATAGTTCGTGCCTATCGACACTATAACGCACTGATTACTAGCAAGCGCGGGTCGATCACGGAATTCCGCGTGACATTTTAACATTACGAACTCAATGCCTTTAAATTCAAGGCTCCTTGATAACTTATTTGCAACGTATGACTGCTGTAATATCGACCTGATTCATGGAAGCTTTCAAAAGAAAATAATAAAACGTGTGAATTGAGCAGCAACAGTTGAATTTGCGAGAGGGCTGTGCGTGCCAACTTCGAAAAAGTGTGACTTGTTTTTTCTCTGTGTATTGAACTTTTGTGTTTGACGTTCGCAGTGAAGATGTTTTACTGGCGACGTGTTGTCTAGACACTGTTGTGGTGTACTCAGAGTATATTCATTTAGGCTATTTCCGATAGTTCAAGGTTGGGCAAATTGAGTACGATTGATTGATTTTGAGTGAGCATGTTGACGGATATGATTGGATTTTGGGGAATTATATGTTTATTAGTTGACAACACATACTGTTCTTAATTCAAAGATATGTTTTAATTCTAATTCATTGTCTTATGTTTTTTCTGCTCTCTTTTCAAATGCTATGTTTATACATAAAGTCGTTTAGTGATAAGCTAATGTTTTTTAAAGTTTGGAAGCGCTGAAGTATTAAATTTAAAAATAATTAATGTCTTGGCTATAAATATTATTAAATAAATTGTAAAACAAATTTATACATCGTTTCATTTATATCCTTTCTTTGATATCATGAATATCTATTAGATACCTTCCTTTTATTAAAGTTTATATAATTAACGTATTAGAGCTTTTGTTTATTATTAAATTTACAAACAAGTGACTCAGTATATATCTAAACATTATGAAACATTAAACTATATATATAAACACATTTGTAATAATCTAACTTAGACTAAACAAAGAGTATAATCCTCAAATTTAGTTTTGGCCTTGGTCCATTTTGTTACTTCCTACGATCACTGCTGGGAATTTGTACTCAGTCTTTCGATTTTATAGCGTAATAAAATATATCCTAGTGTTTGTATTATTCATAATTTATCGCGTAAACACGCCGACTTCGCTCGGATGCTTGCTGTAAATATCGGAGATTCTCAGCATTTGCTCAGCAAATATGATATCGTTAATAAATTTAGACCTTTATTTAGTTTTATAATGTAAGAGCATGTTTTAAAACCTAATCTCATCGTTGAGTTATCTATATCAATATAATAAACCGGGGCAGTTTGTGTGTTTAAACTCACTAAACGCAGAAATGATTAAATAAATCTAAATAAAAACTATTTTCTTTACTATTATGATTAACAAGCTATATATATCGAGATATTTTATAAATCAAACTTCAGTAACAAAGAGGTATTAAAAGCAGGTACCTACGTTTTTAATGCCCAAAATGGCTGGTTCTGTCGCCAGTATTGCGGTAAACTGGTAATGAATAATAAAACTACTTTGTTAACGGCTTTAAAACAGGTTTTATATAACTACTTACATTTTTAGTTTGGTTACTATCCAGCTGCCATTCTTAAGTTTGATTCAATTTGAGGTAAATAAAGAAGTTAAAAAAAATGTTTTATTATGAGTAGTGAATGCGTAAGTGTTAAAAAATATTAAAATACTAGCTGCCCCCGCGAACTTCGTTCCGCCTTAGAGGGGATACCTAAATTTTCTAAGTTTCCGCGCAATTCTTTATTTTTTTTCTGTCATAAGAACCTTCTCCTTCCCTCGGTTCTAAGCTACATCTCTACAAACTTTAAGCTAAATTAGTTCAGCCGTTCTTGAGTTATAAGTGTAATAACTAACACGACTTTCTCTTATATATAGATAGCCGGTACCCGCGACTTTGTCTGCGTACTTTTAATTTGAATATTAGATATTAGATATGGATTAAAGGAACGGTATAGATTTGGATATAGCATTGAGTGGCAGAAAGTACTCAGGAAAATGTATTGGTCCCTTGTGTCCAAGAGACACAATGACCTAATGGATCGAAAAAAGTACCTAAATCTTTGTAGCGCAAATTTCTCTAATCGCATGCGTCCGACAACGTCGTCTGCCCTCACGTATCTGCCCGTTCGGGTAGGCATAGTTTTGTAGATTCGTGCGCTCCCCCACTACACGACAGCGCCGTTGCCGGCCGCACACTTCGGCGAATGTGCGCGACGACGACCGACGACCAATGACAGCGGCGGTGATGCAGAGTATTCGTTAGAAGGATTTTTTACTTCAAAGCCAATTTTTTTTTAACTTGATACACCCAAAACTTCTAAATATCGTGTTCTTAGGTTCAGTGCTTAAGATTTTGTATACAAAAAGTTTGGTTTCGTAGTTCCCGTTCCGAATCAGTTCCGTTCCGTTCGAATTTCGGAATTCCGTTTGTAGAAAAACTCTGCACATCCTAAGAGACCTACGTACCAAGTCTCATGGTTTTATCTTAAAAATGACAAACACCCATACAAACTTTTAACCCCTATTTCACCCCCACACTGGTAAAAAAGTTCAAATGCTAAAACAAACGATTTTTGTATCTTATTTAGTGCTTAAATACAAAATGTAATGTTTTTATCTTCAAAAATTACGAACTTCATACAAACTTTCAACCTTTATTTCATCCCCTCACAGTTCGAAATTTCAAAAACGCTAGAACAAATGTTTTATTATTTCTTATCAAGTGCTTAAATATAAAGTTTCATGGTTTTATCTTTTAAATTAAGAAATCCCATACAAACTTCCATCCCCCTTTTCAACCCCTTACCACCCCTATTTTGCAATAAAAAGTAGCCTATGTTCTATCTCAGGGTCTAAAGATTGTCTGTGCCAAATTTCATTAAAATCGGTTGAGAGGTTTAAGCGGGAAAGCGTAACTGACAGATAGACAGACAGAGTCACTTTTGCATTTATAATATTAGTAAGGATCAGTAGTTACGGCCCTCCCCGGCATCGTCCGGGTTCATAGTAAAATTTTATCCCTATACCGCGAGTTGTATTCCCGTTCTTGGGTTTCTAGCCTATGAACTTTCTTGCATAAAACAAAATATACTATATACTAATTTGATGCAGATGTTATAATGGATAGCTTAAAGAACTGATGATGATCCAATTGGGTAGCAAAGCTCTCGCATGGCAACTATGTACCAGCTAGTAAAGTATAACACTGAATCATGGTCATAATCTGAATAGAACCACAGGATCACGCTTGATTCGTACATACGTACAACCGTACAACCGGTCTTTATGATAATCTCTTGGGAGACCTATTCGTATTTAACAGGCGTTTATGTCGGTGGTTAATAAATTTTATGTACACGTTATAAATTTGGGTAAATATTTTTATTCGTTTAATTAACTTATTGAAAATAGCTGTTTCCACGACTTCGTCAGCGTTCTTATTTATACTTTCTTCTTTGCGTAACTTCGACCGTTTATGCAGCGCAAGCAACGAAACTCTCAAAACTCAGATGCTCAGCTCCTATATTGCAGACATTATCTGTCTACAATGATATCATTTGTATCAGAAATATCTGATCTCTCAGATTTTTTTTCATTTTAGTTACTTTTTTCGTAACAAGTTTTGAAAAAAAACTGTATAAATACATTTTTGAGAATCCAGTAACTAGCTTATTAGGTAATGTGACATAATATTTTCACTCCTTAAGTCTCACACTTATTGGTGACGAGCTAGTTGTATCCATTGGATAACATAACTGTCTATAACTTATGGTGGCGCTTATTATCACGCGGACAGTATGCTGGTGTCACCCTATGAGTATTAAAAAATGTGAAGATAAAAATTTGTCAACAGAATCAAGAATTGTTTGAAAGAAAGGTTTTCGTAGGCTAAAGTATTTTCTGCATGCCTCAGTCATTACTCTAGGTATGAGATTTATTAATGAAACATCTCACTGATAACAAAAGAAAAACGATTTCTCGGCGTAGATAATTCAGAATTTATTAAAGCCCGACTCACAATCTTAATTAGTTGATATCAGATAAGTAATAAGTCACGTAAAACACCAAGCATTAATTTCGGATTAGGCTTAAGCTCCTAGGAATCTATTTGCTTCGGGCCCTTTTTTTTAGTTTACAAAAATCTATTAAAGTTATTCTAATTCTATGGCTGTGAACTAAATTATTACTTAACAAATAAAATACGAGCATCTGGCTTGAAAAGTTCTCATGTGTACTTATGTATATTGTCCATTGACCCTGATAACCTCATAGGATTATAAGAGTCATTTAAACAAATAGGTAACTAAACGTCCTATTTTAAAACTAGTATGCCGGTACCAGATAGATCTACGAATTTAGTTTACAGTAACTTCATTACGTGAATCATCAGAAAAGAACCTGCAAGAAAATCTGGTGCTGATCAAGTTTCACCACTAGGCCTCTTAGTGGTTGGTGTTATAGAAGCCATTATTGGCGTCTTCGTCGTTCCTAAGGCTTGGTTTGTAAATAAGGCTTGGTTTCTGGAAGATTAGGCTCAGTTACTGGTAGATAAGGCTTGGTTCCTGGAAGGTTAGGCTAGGTTACTGATAGATATGGCTCAGTTTTTACTAGATTAGGCTGGATTACTGGTATACTAGGCTCGGTTACTAGTAGATAAGGCTCAGTTTCTAGTAGATTAGGCTCGGTTGCTGGTAGACTAGGCTTGATTACTGGTAGATAAGGCTTGGTTTTTGGAATATTAGGCTCCTAAGACTACCGCAAAGATATCTAAGATAACACGCGTGTGGCATCATGGAATGTGTAGAGTAACATAACACCCTATTGCGAATGGATACTTCATAATTTCAGCATCTGTTGTTGTACTGTTAAGTAGTTATTTTTATATTTAGAAGCATCCTTCTCGTGCGTGAGCTATTTCTGGTGAATGCGACCGTTGTGAGAGCAGTACGTGTCTGTTTGTGTCAGTGAGTCATTACCTTGCCGGTGCTTCCTTGAAATAGTTCACCAATATTGTTTTCGGTTATCGGAAACCGTCGCGACTCATCACTAGCTAATGGTGATACAAGATGCAGTCAGTTATGTATTCAGACAAACAAATTTTCTATAACTGTACTTCAAACTATTCAGCCTTAAAAATTATCTTGAAACTTAAGTATGAGTATAATAGATACCGTAGTAAATGTTTTCAATTACGTCTGAACTAGTTTTTTGAATGTATACGTTTAAAAAAGGTCAAAAATTATTAAAAAATATTCTTTCACGTACACGTTTTACCTTGGAGATGTCACTTACTGAAGAAAATTGGTAATTTTATGTTTTAAAGTATAAACTATCCTACGTTCGTAAACGCAAAAATAATTTAAATTTAGGTCATTTAGGTAAGAAACAGTGATAATACATAATGACATTTTAAATTAGTTCTGATCCAAACAAAGAAAGAATCTGTCTTCTCGTTCATCTAATAAAGATTGATGATTATTCTAGATGACAATAATAAACTTTAGAAATGTTCAAACAGACCCAATTTTTTTATTTATCTGAATCACGAACCAACATAACATAAGAAAAGCGAATACCCTAACGTCGAGGTAAACGATGCATTAGTAGATTCTGCACAGGAATATTTTTCTAGATGTCGCCCAATTACATAAAAAAGGCAAGAAAAACAAAGACTTCTGTAGTGCAAACTATTTTATTTGTGAGAGTCGTATAAACGACGAAATCGGTTCCATATAACTTTTGGTAAGTGTGCGCATATGAAATATTATACCAATACTGAGAGAAATGGCGAACTATGAATAATATAAAGAATCGTATTACTTTGTATGTAATATTTGTACGGCCTGGTTTTGGTTCTCTATTCATAAAAGCGGATAGTTATATAGATTTATTTTTATAAATTTTACATCTAACTACCTATTTTATGATTTAAAAGCGTCTCTTATTCGATATTATGAAGTGCCATTTAGGATAAACAAGCGTAACCATTAAATTAGTAGGCTTAATGCTTGTGAAATTGAGGTATTCCATGATTTTTGTAGTACAATTCATGGTTAAAAACTTAATTAATTAAAATGCTTATATTTATTGAAATTAGTTAATAATAAATTTTCCAATATTTAGAAAAATATATTACTATGAAATAAGATTACGCTCTCGAATTCCCAAAAAGAAAGTATACTCAACTACTGCCCATCCTATGCAAATATTTCATAATCTCTGAATTGATAGTTATGGATGAGAATCTTTACATATATAAGTTGTCATGTGTACTACGCATTTGCATCACTTCTTAGGTATAATTGAGATATTAAACTATTGCTCTGAATAAAATCAGGCCAAACTATGTTGGAAAATTGTTATATCTATTATTGCCGTACCTAGAGGTAAGTATATCATACAAAATATTTCAGTATTAAAAACGGAACAGACTTTTTCAAACACTATTACTTCGTGGCCCAAATAAAAGAATAAGAGTATTGACGACACTGTATTACGAAAGCCGTAATAGTTCTTCAATCATGTCATTCATCAATTGAAAAGCGGCTGCCAATCTTGTCCAGTTGCATTTGAGCTACGTTGTTTAGGTGAATGGATATTATGCTATTTCTCACCGTAGGATTCGGTATCTGCATGCAACGTTATTTGAAAAGTTTGAGCACATAAGTTTTATGCATAAACAAAGAAAAGAAAAATAATTTTCTTCAGAAAAGTATCACGATTATTATTGATGAAGTCAGTAAAAGTTAGTGCAGGTATAAAACAAAGCTAATCGATGAAGGGATACATAAAAGAACATCAAAGTGTCGAAGTTCAAACAAATTCCCGATTATGTTTATAGAACTAAAAATAACAACATACCGAGATTAACATCTGCGGGAATGGTTTTTTATGAAGTTCAATGGAGCAGAAATGCTTTATGCGTATACATTAATTTAAATTGTTATAATGACTTCATAGATAAAATGCTTACTAACATTTACGCATTCTCAAGTTTGACAAAGAAATTGTAATCAATATATATTTTTTTTAATAATACATATGGTAAGTTTATAATTACCAACGTATTACTCTACAAGAAACGTTTCTTGGTGCTTTTGTATAATTACAGTATTTTTGGTACCAAATTACAATACCACAACCCTTTATTTCCGTTAAACTCAGAGTTTATCAAGCATATAATCAGATTGTATAATTGCTCCGGGCTAATTACTTAATTTTCGTGACAAGAGGTTTGGATTGTTTTCCCAAATGTTTTCTGAAAACAATTGAATTGAATATTCGTAAGTGAGCACGCGTCGAAATGGATCAACCGTTAGAATTGTACGAAAAGTTCTTGAAAAGAGTTAATCTATTTTTAAAAGTGTCTGGTTCCAATTTTAATGAGCGCAACGAGAGGACCATTTTGGAACGTTTTTCAAATCGCCTGTTCTATTCCTTCAACATGGTTTGGATTGTCTCTCATTTATTTGGCGAGTTCGCATGGCTTGCTGACAACTACTCGACGGCTAGTTTAGTTAAACTAACTTATTTGATACCTTGTGTTACTTTGAGTTTGCTGGGATGTACTAAATCATATTTCTTGATTGCACACAGCGATAAAGTGAATGATTTGGTTACATCTATGAAGTCAATGTATGGCCAATATTCCACATTCAAGCCGATTAATTTAAACAATGAATTTAAAGGGCGAATGGTTTACTTGAAAGCAATAATTGATATAAATGTTTGTTTGTATGTGAGTGGTCTCATTTTGTTTATGGTCGGGCCGATTGTTATGTCATGGGTATTGTATAATGCTTCTGGTAATCTTGTGATGCAGTTGCCATTTCTGTCGAATTACCCTTTCGATGAAACCGATATACGTTATTGGCCAATGGCTTACATTCATCAAGTGTGGGCAGGTAAGTTAGCGTCTTTTTTTTAAATAACATGAAGTCGTGTTATTGTATAATGATCAAAATCATACCCGTAATTAAAATGAAGCGGTTTGACAATGCAAATTGGGTTTTCCATACAGGGTCGATGTGAATGTAAATATATGTTAAGTGAAACTTCTATATTGACATTGTTCAGAATAGTAAGATTTATACACATCGTAACTAATATTAGGTATGAAGAATATAACATTCTGTCATTTAAAATAAATATAGAGTTCTTATAGAACTATTATTTAATCTTTCTAATAAACAGATAGTACAGTTGTTAAGTAGCAAGAAAATAATTTAAAATATAATCAGCATAAAGTCGATCATAATTTCATAAACAACAAACATTTCAGAGTACGCAAATATTACCATGTTTCAGAATTTCGCATAATGCTCAAATGGCTATCAATTAGATTTTGCCCGCATACACATGTCGTTTCGCTTATGTACAAAATGCTCCTCATTCCTCTATTTTGTGTTATCTTCAGAAACGTTTTGATTTTCATGGCGACAATCACTTGAGATCTCCGATATCATCAGAAAATCGAATGTTGAAAATGCCTACTTATTCATCTAGTTCCTGTGCTTAATATTTTACTGTCCAAGCTATCCAGCTATAAAACTCGCTCCCTCTCCTAATCAAGCAGGCCTCTTTTAATCTATAAGCGTATGTTTAAGACTCATTTTATAACTGTACAGACTGCGGCATAACTTAAATGGCGTATATAGTATGTGTGAATATATTGAATTTGGTATATGAATTTATTTATTATATGTAACTATGCTTTTATATATATACTGTATACACCAAACTGCTCATTATCTCCATCTCTTTCATATGTCCATTCAAAGGTTGCCCGGAGCGATAAAGCCGTCAACTTTGACGGTAATGACAAATCAGTATCAAAGAAACCTAGGAAAAAATCAGACATGGCTGCTAAGGTCTCGGTAGCATAACGGTAGTGCAGTCTTACGGTATGGGAAGATGCAGGTTCGATTCCCGCCTGAGTCAGATTTTTTCTAGTGAATATGAATATATTCACGTTAATAGAAAAATATTATAATGATAATTTCCTGTGTAAATGTATGTGTACAACAAAAAATTAATTATTATTTTTAAAACGGGATTATTCAATTCACAATATACAAATACATCTTATACTATTTTGTAAATTATTTATTGCCTAAAAAATTCAGGATTCATCGCGACCTCCACTGTGCATGGACCGGATAGCTTCTATTCGCTGTCGTGCACATTTCTTCAAGTTCAATTCCGAACTCTTTATTATGATATAGAGAGAATCATTCCCGCTGACGGTGGTGACACGAAGTATCAATCCCATGATGAATTTAGAAGGAAATTTGTCAGAATTATCAGTAAGCATAGAGAATTGATTAGGTAAGTATAAGATATTGTAACCGTCTACTATATGGTTTTCCTGTGTGTCGGTCTGTTCATCACATGAAATTTTTTAATTGGGGATACAACAAAAACAACTGTCTTTGTTTTATTCTAAAGTTCAAGTTGTACACTTGTTTAATTTATATAATGACCGTTCACTTCAGTTACTTTAGGTAAACTAAAAAAAAACTTTTATTTTGCACTGTTTTGGTTGTACATGTTTTATTTTTATTTTCAGATGTGTCAATCTAATAGAAATGATTTATTCTAAATCAACTTTGGGCAATATAGCGGTGAGCTCTATTGTGATCTGCGTCTCAGCGTTTAACATAACGGTTGGTATTTTATTTTAATTAATCATTAAATATTTATTTTACTATGATATATGTGCATACATGCTTAAAATACTTGTGTTATGTTCATCAAATAACAGAGATATCATAAAATATTTATAATACTTAAATACATATTGTTAATACCCAGACACAGGAAAAACACAAATATCATCGTATAAATACTTGTCCAGGTGGGTATCGAACCCTCTGGCGATAAGATAGGATCAATGCCATCTGCGCCGTTGGGCCCATCATGTGTCAATTAGTGTTGATTTACACCAAAAATTTTAATATGTAGTACAATTTTTCGAATAATCCTTATTACTTTTAGACAATCGATGAGTTTTTGTTGATGACGCCATTCATAGCCTTTCTAATCATGTGGTTGCTGCAAGTGTTCGTGCTATGCTACTATAGTGATTTACTTATCCAATCGGTAAGTATGTATTAGTAATTATTTACTTACATAAGTTTGGAAACTACATTACAAAAAACGAAATTAACTTATACATACACACATTAATGTATATCTATATATATGAAAGAAGCTGAGTGATTGACTGATATATCAACGCAGAGTATAAACTATAAGGTTTCGAAACTTGAATTTTTGCATAGGGGTTTCTTTTATAATGTATATATCCCCTAAAAAGACTTGAAAATTTTGTCCCCAGGGGCTGAAACTGGGGAGCAAAGTTAGCATAAAACTTTGCTGTTTTTAAAGTTACTCATTCGAATGAAATTGAATATGAAGGTTCTTTATTGAAAGTCATCAAACACTGGTCAAATATTTTTTTCAAAAATAGTCCCTAAATAGAATAAAGGGGTTAAAAGGGGGATGCAAAGTAAGACTGGTAGATAGTTATTGTTATAAGGAGTAAGTACTTCTTAATGGTAACTAGTAACTGACTAGCTACTATCATTGTATTTATTATTCTCACGGGCACCAGAACCACGCAGGTGAAACTGAGCGCATTGCTAGTATCTTTATATACAAAAAATATGTGTTACGATAGTTTATATTTCAAATAAGGGTACTACAGTATTCTATCGGTTCAGTTAGTTAATAATAAAAATACATCTCCTTTAGCAACACGTCTACCGTTTTTTAATAATACTTACTTAACTTCAAAGGTTTAAATAAAATAGACTCTTTTAAAACCTAATGATTTCGGTTTTTGTCTGGATCTTGTTGCGTTACCTGCAACGTGAAAATGTTAACCTCAGTAGATACCAGAAATTTAATAATTTAAATAAGCAGTAAGAATATTATAATAACCATGTTAATTGTTTCAAATTATAAATTATATAATAAATAATTTCTTTAATAGATATATATGCAGTGTATATAGTGATATAAATTATAAAGATATAAAAGCAGTGGACTACGGTGCGTCTTGTTTCAATTTTTGAGAAGGTCTACAATAAATCTAAAAAAGATCGTAATTGTCATATGTTTCAATTAAGCAAAAATTAAGAAATAAATGAACCGCGTTTAAAAAGCGATAAAAAGATATCTAATTTTATTATTGTAATTCTACGTTTATTTTTATTTTTTTTTCAGAGCACAGAAGTCAGCAATGCGGTATTCAACAGTTTGTGGTACAAAGCAGACGCGGCTATGCTCAAAGATTTGCTTTTCGTATTGACCAGGTAACGCCAACAAAATCAGAAAAAAGACTAGACGCCTAGAAAAAAGATTAGATATGCCGTCCATCTTCGACTTAATGAATTCATTTCATGGTTACGTGGGATTTATTACGTATGCAACACCCATGTGCTTGTTTTCTTTTTCTACTATCTGTACATTTATCTGTACAATAAACAAAAAAATAGTCCTAGAGTACTAGATTACCGTGTTTTTTATTTTCGAGAGATCGAAAATTTTAAGCTTAGAATCCGATATGTGAATCGAAATCTATTAATCTGTTAAGCCCTAAAATATCATAGTTACTTTCTGATATGAGAGTAAAAATATTCTCAACTCTAAGGTTTGTGATGTTTGATGTCCTAACAATGTTCGTATTTTCAGTTTAAGTTTAATGTACAATATTTTGAACAGCTTAGAGCCATGATATCGTAAGCGAAAAAAAATCGTAAGCTACTTTTGATCTCATGAAAACGAGAATTTGCTCGCGATGGGATATGAAATTGCCGTCAAGTACCGGCAGAGTAGAGTAGTACCTTTCATTGCACCAGGTGTCATAATATATAGTGGAGGCGACTAAAGTACCAAAACAGACAGGTGGCGGTATATCCATCCAAAATAGTGCAGCTCAAATGCAGGGCGGGGATGAGAAGCAGCATCCCCGTCGCGAAAACTGTGCTCTGCGATTGCCAACACGCTTGCCCAGCGCGCCATTATGGGAAGAAAACCTCCTTTGTTGCAGTGGCCTATGTCCAGCAGCAGACTTCTAAAGGCTCGTATGAAGATAAGATGTAAAAAAAAGTCCACGCGTTCGAACTTTGGGCCATAACGATAGGCACTTATTTATTTATTTATTAAACTTTATTGCATAAAATATTACAAAATGTACAAATGGCGGAATTAATGGCAGTTGGCATTATCTCTCAGTCAACCATTACACGAAACAAAATATATATATATAGTGGTGCAGACAATATTTATATAGAACAGATAAATGTTACATACATATTTGTTTACAAATATGTTATATATATTTTTTATAAGCATAGTATTGAATAATTACGGTGTTATAACACTCGTTGGTTACAGATCCCAAAAACCTTGTAAATTAACAGCCATGGGTTTCACAGATCTCAATCTCAAAGTTTTCAGTAAGGTAAGTAAGTAAATTATATTTCTTAATATTTTTTGACATAATTGTAATTGAAAAGTAGTTTTTGATGTGTATCTTTTATTTGCAGATTGTCAGCAATTCGTGGTCATACTTTGCTCTCTTACAATCTCTGTACAACAAATAAGCAAAACAAGAATGCAACTTAAAATGAGACACGCTTAGTATATCAATGATTTATAAAACATCACATACATTGTTTTGACCCCAAATGAAGGTTGTTTTATGGAAACAAGAAATAAACGTACCACAAGTACTTTTATCCAAAACAAATAGCATATTTGTGTCTCAAATGGCGCAATTGCACAGTCGTCATAGTTAGTTATTATTGAGGCTGCTGCGAGTAGTTCTTACATTATTATAATGATAGTATTAGAAGTCTAAATAGTTACTATAAAGGTCTATATAAATAATAAAGATATACTAAAGACTATAAAATTTACTTACACCTGTCTGCTTAATGCTGTAAACTCATTAAGAGTTCACAAAATGACTGTATATAGATGTTTTAAAATAGGAGTGAAGATTTGGGATACGGGATTTCATACTAAATAACATATTAAACTCGTGTGACACAAGATTTTGAGATTAAATAGGCACATTATATTATAATGATGTGACGGCAATGCTTGCGTTACTGACAGAAAAGAATAGTACCTCCATCTTGTCAGATGTTTTAATAGACTAGAAGTTGAGGTTCTGGAATAAAAAGTGGTATGTATTTTACGGCTAATACCAGAAGTGCAGCGTGGTATGCGGAAAACTAAAAGAGGTTTAGCTGTAACAACTTTGTCGAATTCTTCAGAATTATTCGTTTTAATTTTAACTGAAATTACTGTAATATTTAAAAGTTTTGACTCGCACACCGTAAAGTGATTCTTTGAAAATAGTTCTGTTATAGTGACGTATTGATTTCCTAATTATTGATTGTGTCTAGTGTACCTGTCATGATATCGGCTGAACTTAGTAAACAAATAACTAGAGTTTGGTTGGACCTAGTTCTTGTCGGAATGATGCTGGTCAGACCTAGTTTTAATCGAAAACATTAAGCTTATACTAGATGTAATCAACATAAAGTGGCTATAACAAACTAACAACATCTGACTGGCTATAACTAGGTAAAGACGCAATTCGTAATAAAATCTCTGTAAATGTGATAGGGCTAGGTTGGCCAACCGCTTCCACGTCGCAAAGTTTCTTACTTTGACAATTGTGGGAAAGATAGCACGAAATATGAAGGTCTTTGTGTCTATTCATCTAATGTATATCTATAGAATTGAATAAAGTTTGGTTTATAATCTTGCATTTTAATCCTTACGTTCACCACGATCGATTGATATTTGGATATTTAGTAGTATCTAATTAGAGGTTCTGGGGCATTTTTCGTTTCAGTCTGTGACCAGTCTGGGTTACTTTCATAAAAGTCTTTGCAGTTGGGGTGTTTTTGGACTTTCTTTGTATGGTTTTTATTTATGTTATGAAGTCATTAAACATGCATGCGGTCCGCTTAATGATACACGTGATCGCAGCCTATAGAAGCTCGTGTCATCACAATGATATCACTAACGTGTCGCAAGCCTTATGTATTAAAGATACTATGTCAATTTACCCAGTAATTTAACTGCCTCTCTTACCTTTCAAACCGGAACACAGCAATGCGAATACTGCTATTAAGCAATAAAGGTGAGAGTGAGGTAGGTACCAATGCAGACGATTTTTGTAAGAGATCTACGTCTTAGTATGCTTTAAAACTTCCTGTTTAACTTCTTGATCATTGCCGTTAGGTACTGGCACAATAGAATAGTACCTCCCACTGCACCAGGTTTCGTAAAAGGCGACTAAGGAACCAGAGCCGACAGGTGACAGTATATCCATCCGAAACAGTGCAGTACAAAAGCAGAGAATGGGGATGAGCAGGAGTATCCCCGTTGCGAAAGCGTGGCTGTGTGATTGACCAGCGCGACAATTATGGGCAAAAAACCTCCTTTCTTGTAGAGGCCTATGTCCAGCAGTGGCTGGTATGATGGTGATGATCATCACCACAGTGTAGTTTTTCATTTGTAACATACCTCGTTGCGCGCCTTAATCACTTATTCATCTAGCCGCGTTCCGGCCCCAACAAATCACTAGCCGGCCATAAACAAACTGATTTACGATCCATATAATTGTTGTTTTGAAGAGAGCTTTTGCAAACAATCTGGAAATTAATTCTGACTGTGATGCAACTGTCACTTGCGCGTATCGGAAGATTTAGATTAGTATGTGAGCTTTGGACTGGTTCCCATTCCATTTGTTTGCATTTGTCTGGAATCGTAAAAAACATGTGTTTGTTTTACACAATTAATTAAATCCGATTGTAATTTATCTTTGCCGGTGGGTGTATTTGACTATTTTAAAACAATAATTCCGGAACGAACGAAAAACGAAAAGAACCGGAAGGAATTACTCCTTTTGATTCAATAAGCCCTGGAAATAAGTAATCTCCGGAAATGGGTCTAGATGTCATTGTAGGGTGACTCTTTCTTTAAATAAATAAATTCATGTAACATCTTATAAGAGGTGTGATGTAAAAGAAGATGTGACAACGATAGATAAAGGAATGTTGAGATGATTTGGACTGTAGAAAGAATTGATCAAAGTAGAATAACTGCTCAAGTATATAGAGCGGAAGTGAATGGCAGAGTTTTTATAGGTGGACCGAGGCAAATATATCTTAACCAGGTAGAAAAGGTATTTAAAAGAGACAGGTCAGAAGTGCCAAGAATAAACGAGCGTGTATGAAAGGACCAATGCGAGTAAGGGAAGCGAGAGAGGTATGCCAAGATCGTAACTAGTGGAGATACAAAGTTTCTGCCTACCCCGATGGGATACAGGCTTGATGTATCAAAAATCGTATCTTAAACATAAACCTGACTCCGAGTAAGTCACTGATTTGATTGATGAAATTGCTGATGTATTAATGATGATCATTTATAGACTTCTGAATTTTATTAAGACGTATTAATATTTCTTGTGTGTCTTTAAATTTAAAACAGGTAAAAAACTAGCAAACGACTAATCTATATCCAACAATATATAAATAATTTATTAAGTAGTTCAGCAAATAAAACTTCCAATTAAAGGTTCCAACAAAGAAATGTATAAATTACTGCATTGGAAGGTGCACGAGCTTATCAGCACAGGAATATCTAGAGTAACGAGCATCCTGGGTGTATAATAGATTATATAAAAGATAATTACGGACTGCAGATACGTGACTTGCTTAATTATTATTTTCATAGCATACATCATGTTATCCACACGACGTAGCAGATATTCGTTATACGTAGGTATATGTAATTATGTACGCCAAAGGTCGTGGGTTTAATCCCCACCCAGAACAAATATTTATTTGATGAACATTAGTGTTTGTTTTGAATCTAGGTGCTATACTAGTTTCATTATATCAGCTATTTGAAGTTCTTTGTTGGATATAGGCCTCTCCAGAAAGGAGGAATTTTGCCCTTGATTGCTGCGCTAGGTAAGCGTATTGGAAATCGCAGAACCTAGTTTTGTGACGGGGATACTGCTGTCCATTCCCGCCCTGTACATTTAAGATACATTATTTCGGATGGATATACCGCCATCTGTCGGATCCGGTATCTAAGTCGCCTCTTACGACACCTGGTACAGGAGGAGGTACTACGCAGCTCTGCCGGTACCCTTTAGCGAACACTATATTCTTTTATATTTTGAGTATTATACTTGTTATTTCTTTGATATTTGTAACACAAGTGCTTCAAGCTGATATCTTATAGTCTGTTCCAGTGTCAATAACTAATACGTAATGTGAAATTTAAGGGTTTATTTGCTCTTCTCGTATGCCCTCTTAGAAATTAATCTAACATAGCCATCTCGTTTTAATTGGCCTACCCGAGTTATATCCGGGCCGCATACAACCGGCCCTTTTAGGAATTACTTGGGGAGGGCTATGTCCAGCAGGGGACATCTTATAGCTGATATGATGATGATGATAAACCTTCCTTACCGGAACCTACTTGAATGTTTTTTCGATTAGTCAGTACGAATCGGTTCACAGTTAAATAGTCAGTGATGGATTGTAAATTAACGAAAATAAACACCTGACTGCTTATTATAAAGCAGTAACAACAGCATCATATTTTACAGTCAGCTCGTAGTTAGATAGCAAAATGGTTTACAGTCTTACGTTAACATTAAAAACATTAGTTTTACTAACGTTTCTGGTTGTATTGACTTTTAGTAGAAAGAAACATCTGCCAAGGGAGCCTTTCGTACAGATATCACGTAAATAAAATGTTAATTTACGACTGTAGGGAAGACGCTCGGAAAGCGAACAAAAGCCAAATCGCTACTGAATAAGCAAAATTAGTTTCACTGAGCACGGAGACGTTTCCGTGGGCGTCGTTATGAGACTAGGGAATGAAGTTTTTGCACGACACTTTTTTATCTTAAAAGATATATATTTCTGTTTTCTGACCTTGTTTTCCAAGTTTATTCAAAACTACTGCCCCTGTTCGCAAGAGTGCAATTTGAATAATTTTTTTTATTGTGGGTTATACGTAAGAGATAGGCATATGATACCAAGAATTTTATTGTTTACCTTTTTAAGGTATACAAGGTGTTTAAAACTAATGTAAAAGCAAACAATGTTTTTATTTAATAATGTTCTCCGAAAATATATAATACTCGCGCATAAGCTATCAGATTATTTTTAATTATAGTACGTATACATGAGTACGAAAATACTAGTCAATTTAAAAAATCATACTTAGATAATTATGTCTTTGTTTTATGCTGTTACTAATTGATTATTTGAACCAGACTTTGACTTATTGCAATATTATAAAAACGTTTATTATAAACAGTTTAACGTCCGGGTTTGCGTAGTAAAATTGTACGTATGAAATGTGTTTATTATACAATCGCCAATTCCTATAATAATGTTCGGTTTATAGCCGCCGCAATGTGACCTCAAATAAATCACGCGTCGCTTCGATGCCGGCTGTAAGTTGAAAATTTGCAGTAAAAACTATACTTTCATGCTGACTAGTGCTCATCCGGCGGTCGAAATTTGGCAGCTATTAACTTTCTTAGTTAAGTTTAAATTTATACATCAGAGCTATATAACATTATCTTAAAAAACAATTACTACATTTCGCAATCGACCGCGTTCGCAACATTTGAAGGATCATTTATTTTAACGTAATATATGGTAAAAACATAACTAAATTTCAAGACTAGAATTAATTTATTCGGAATAAAAAACAAGTTATGTCGTTCCGTGCCGTGAAGTACCCTCAGAGTAGAATTGTACCTCCCTCTACATCAGGTGTCGTAAGAGGCGACTAAGGTACCAGAACCGACAGAGAGCGGTATATTCATCTGAATAAGAGTAGCTCTGATGCACAGGGCAAGGATGGGCAGCAGCAGCATCCCCATTTCGAGAGATGCGCTCTGCGATTGCCAACATGCTTGCCCAGCGCGGCAATTATGGGCATCATTCCCCCTTTCTTGAGGAGGCCTATGTCAAGTAGTGGACTGCTATGATGATGATGACGATATGTCATTTAAAGCCTCTAAATTACTACTATAGAAAATACATGCATTCAGTTTTTTAGCTAAGGATAGAGAATAGAAATTAAAATACATACATCTTTACAAACTTCCACGATTGTAAATTTATTAAGATAGATATATAAATAGATACATGCAACATTTAGAAGTTTATTGTGAGAATATTTATTAATTTTCTTTTACGTAATGTCTACTCATATTATCTTACATATTCTACATAATTAAATATTAAAATATTTTTATGCAATCATTTGGTTTTATTGTTTGGCATAAGCAGTTAAATTGTCTTTAGTCTAACTATTTTATAGTTATTGTTCTAGTATTTGAAGACTTTTAGAAATTAAAATAACAAAAGTGTTTACAGGCTGAAATAGAACGGTTTGATATGGATAGACCATAAAAGACATTTTCTGACCAAATCATAGGCATTTTCAGAAAAGTCTGGTACGGTTTACGTTCAACCAGGATGCTTCTATATAAAAAGATTAACGAATGTATGTCAAGGTAGAAGCAAATGGACATTCATCTTATTAACTTTTTCTGGCACAAACTTTTTTGTGCCATTAAAAGAAAAATTATAAATTTATACATTCTTCTCAGAAGCGAGAACGAAGAGCTGTTCTTATGTGACATTATTCACTGTTTGCGCTTTGTTATTGCGCAAACTATGAAGATTTTTAGGCGCTTATAATTTAAAATTATCATTCGACTCCAAATTGAGCTAATATTTCACGGAAATGTTAAACATTACCTTAATTTGAAGCAAAGCGATCAAGCTAATATTGAAATGAACAGAAATGTAACAATAAAATACGCTTACGTTTTTGCAATCAGTAAGAAATTCAAATATATTCGTAGAATGATATTTGGCTAATATGTGCAATATTTTTGGTCATTATAAATTACATCTATTGTTGAAAAAAATCATCTTCTCATGTATCAAAATATTTCAATTGTACAAATGTTTACTTTGCAAGATCCAAAGTCTGTAGCTTCATGTCAGATGAATGTTGACTGTATAGTTTTAAAAATATCATACTTATACTAGTGTAGTACATATGTTAGACAACTGCATAGATTCAGTACGAGTCCGGATACAAAATGATATTGAACATGGAAACTACAATATTATAAAGCTTAGAAATATGTCAACGATATTTGTATTTAAATATTTGAATACAGACGATAAATACTAACCTAATAACATAGTAATATATTATTCATAATCACTATGTTTAATATTTAATCAGTTACTACATTTCAGAAAATAAAATTACATTTTGTATACTCATTTGTTAGTAAAAATGAGCCTCTTGATGTTTAATTTAACAATACGTTGAACTTGAAGCATTAAAAATAATGGGAAGCAACGCAACATTTTGTACAATAAATTTTAGATAAAACTTTTAGGTCATGGTCTATGGGAATAATAAACGTACTAAGAACTTTGTTTAAAAAGTGTTAATTAAAATATTATTATTGTACACAAAGTTGTAAAATGAAACGTTGCGATTAACATATATATAATTAATTTAAGGTTTACCACATAATTGCAATCCCTTCCAGACAACCTTAGGCTTAGTACAAAATAATAATAATAAAGCAATGCAAAAATGCAAACAAACAAAATATGCATAAGAAAAGTGTGCTACTAACTACACTGGTAGTGCAGTTTAAGAAATATTTTATAAAGTGTTTAGTGTAATACTAATACTATAAGAAACTGTATGAAATACATATGCTGTCTGATTTTGTTTAAATTAATTAGTGCGTCGCTTGCAACTATAAGGCAAAACTACGAATGATTGAAGAATTCATATTATTGTAAAGCGCCTCTTCATAGTCGCATAAAACTGTTATCAAGTATTGAAGATCTGAATTTCCAAGATTAACAACACACCTCGGAAATAATATTAAAATAAGAACATAAATTGGTAATTAGTATAAATCAAATTTTTGAATTATGATTTGTTTCGTTTGTTTAGTTTTTATTGCTAAAGAGTAAGTGAAGGGTTACTTTCAAATCTTAAACGAAAAATAATGGAATTAGTAACATTACTATTTCCAAATAGGAAGTAATTAATTGAACTCATATGTATAATAGATACGGCTCTGGTCATTTAATTAGGCATACCTTAAACTAATCTGTCGGCACCAGACGGGTCTTAAGACTAAATTTGCTGCAGGATCATTACGTGACGCGGATGTACCTGACCCCAAGAGAAATAGCCTAAATCAACTTGTATTACCGACATCATACTGCAGAGAAAAACAAATATTACATTCAAATAAATAATTAACATTCGTTCACATAACACGTGTGTTCTGGGTGAGGATTGAACCCATAACATTGTCATAAAAATGCTATCATTGGATTTCTGTAGTGAACCCACAAGCTACGAGCGAAATACATTCAACCTAAAGAAATTAACTAAACTTCTCGTGTCACGCCATTCCAATATCAAGTATGATTTGACGAGCGCCAGTACAAGGCCGTCGGAAATGGTGATGGCTCTTATCAACAGGAGTATCATATGAACGCAAATGTTCGTTCCCATCGTTCGGAACAAGTTTGTACGGGTGTGTCAATGCTAATTAACCGAGGTGTGCCCGAATTGTTGTGATTCTACACGTTTACATTTAACGCAGATGTAACAAAAAAGGCTGTGCAAACAGTCAAACTTTAGCCCAGTACTATAATTTATTTTGTTTTTTATTACATTGTAACGCTGGCTCAGCCTCACGAGATAGATCGATATATATATATATATATATAAGTTTTTAGAAAAGGCAGCTTATGCTTATTTATTACCCTATTTATATCCGTTCGAAGCCGGGGCCGGAACGCTAGTAATATACGGTAGAAGAGTACGGTAAAAATGTAGGATCAAAACTAGCACAATGACGATGTGTTTATTAAGTTAGGTATAACTACAACTATAACTTATTGTAATAAGACAGTTTGAGGTGTATAATAAATTAAACTGATGTATAAATATAAACAATCAACATATATAAAGGAAAACATAAACACACACACATATTCTCACGCACACACACACATAGATACATACAATACATACATACACACACACAAACACACAAAAAAGAACGAACAATATACAAGCAACAACTATAATTACAGGTAGTATTCTGTAGGCATCTCGGCTGAGATTGCGCGCGTCTGATCAACATAGGAAGCTCATTCCACAACTGAACAGCTTGAAGTGTGAAAGATTTCATGTAAAATATTGTGGAATGAACAAAATGAATGATGAAATCTAAAGCAGTAAATTCTCTGATGATTGCAGAGATCTTTCGTGGCTGTCACCTAAAAACACAAAACAATTTTTTAAGTAATTAGGGGAGGAAGGAATGAACGATACTTTATATAGTAAAGGAAGAATATGAGCATTCCTGCGAAGTCGGATAAGAAGCATTTGAGCTCGTTACGAAATTTAGATACATGGTCATATTTGCGTAAACCGAATATGAATCTAATACAAAAATTTTGAAGACGCTCAAGCTTCTTGAAATGGTCCTCAGTGAGATCTAAATATCACACATCCGCATAGTTTGATATAGGTAAAAGGAGAGATTGTGCAAGAGCAATTTTGGTAGCAATGGGAAGAAAGTTCCGCAACCTTTCTAGAGAGGCCGCCGAGGCAAACATTTTACGAATAACTTCTTTTGGCTGAGTAGTCCAAGATAAATCACTATCTATAAATACTCCACTCTTAAAGTTCTTGACTGCTTACTATAAGAGATAGAAATGCCGCCAAAAGAAGCTTAGGGTAGAGATTGACAATTGATAGTGGAGATCATCCGTGGACTGCCTACCACACAGATTTGAGTCTTGAAAGGACATCCAGACCTTATGGTCACTCCACTTCTTAATGTGGGCCAGATCATCATTGATAGCATCTATAGCCATACTAAGGTCATTGGTGTTTAGTAGTAAATTTGTAGATCGTCTGCATAAAGATGATACGACGATAGAATGTTATGTGAAATTGAGTTTATATATAGTGCGAAGAGTAATAGAGATAATATCCCACCTTGTGGAACCCCAGCAGACATTGAGCACCAAGACGATGATTCGTTTTCGATGCAAATGCGTTGCCGGCAACCGAACAAGTAACTATGAAACCAGTCAATAACCGATGGAGATATGTTAAAAGATCGTAGCATGCCAAGCAAGATATCGAAGTCAACGGTATTAAAAGAATTGCTGAAGTCCAGCAGTACCAATACCGTAACTTTACCGATATCGTAACATTTGCCAGTTGCGTGTTTATCTATAATTGTATACTAAATAAATACAAAACTTTAAAATTATAATTATTACATCAATAAATAATAAAAAAAAACAAATACAAAATAATAAAATTTAGTTATGTTAAATGTAAGTCAATAATATATATAAAAAAAAGAATAACATATAAAAACATAAATGAAAAATAAAGATGTTAATGCAACCAAATTTAAAAAGCGTTATGGCATTACAATCTTAAGTCACAAAACAGTGTAACGGAACGCCGACAGATATTGACAGACGTAAAAATAACAGTAAAATAATCAAAATATTAGGAGGTAGGTGTTAAAAAAATAAATAAATATATCTTACTGTAAAAAGAAATAACTGCACTCAGAAGCGAAAATTCCTGAAATTACTTCTTATGTGTCACAATACGCTTAGTTCTAATTGGCATCGTTGGCGCAGAAGTCACTACAACATCAGTGGTAGCTGCAGATTTCTTCTCGATCCCGTTGAAGTCTGCGGCGGATACGGGACACCGGATCTCAACGATCCGGTGTCCCGTATCATCTGAGTCAAGGACAAATATGTCTCCAGCCCGGGCTAAGCACCTTTCGACGCTCAGTTTCTCGCGCGCAGACAGGACAAGCTATGTCGGTGCTTCAAAAACTCAGACACTATAATTCCTGAGCCCTTTAGCAGGTTCTTTGAAAACCAGATGGCATCCCGTGATTCCATGTCAGAGAGTTTCACCAGCAATGGGAGTGGTTTTCGGTTTGTAGTAACTTTTCCCATCAGATGACAGCGTTTAATATCAGACGGTTTTTATTACTAAGCTTTAATCCAGACTTAATATTATTTTCCACCACTGCAGATGGATCCTCCCTATTCTCTTCCGCAACACCATAGAGCAGCAAAATCTTCCTCCGCTTCCGCATCTCCAACTGGTCGAGTCCCTGGGCCAAGAGTTCTACTTAGTTTTGTAAATGACAAAGCCGAAAGTTTTCGATCAATGTGTATTACCAGCGATGAAACCACGTTTGGAGATGGGGAGATCCTTAAAAGAATCAAATTTCCACATAGCCTGGCGGATTAACAATTTTAAGTGGCAGTGGATAGTGCACTAAGCACGCAGAATCAATGAACGATGGATTCTAGGAGAGGTTCTGGAATGGAGACCAAGTACCAGCAAGCGCAGCGTATTCGTAGGTCATCCACGTATAAGATGGAGAGACATTCTAAATAAAAAACGCATGATCGCGCTGGACGCAAGTCACATACAATCGGTCCTATAGGTAATCGCTCGGAGAGACCTATGTCCAGTAGTGGACGTCCTACAGCTGGTATGATATTATGTTTAACACCAATAACAATAATTAAGTCGCATTATAATTTGTAATCTTACTTATGACTTTACTTTACACTTTTTGTACTAGAAGTAGACTTCATACAAAAGGTCGTCTGCATTGATACCTCTCTATCAACTATTTCTACCGCCAAATACGAGTAGATAGCACTGTTCGCTTTGTTGTGTTTCGGTTCGAACGTTGAGTGTGGCAGTAAAATTATTGGGTTATTTGACATAATATCTTTAAACCACCAAGGATTGTATCGAGCTAGTTATGATAAGAGTGCGGTAGTGTTTACTGTCATGTGAACCATATGCGTATGTATGTCGATTTAGTGAAATAAAAAAAGACCGAGCCGTAGATCTAAAAGTATAACATTGATATTTTTATTTGTCTCGTAAAAAATTCAGGAACACAACCTATCAAAATTCAGAAGCCAACTAAAAATTCTTTATATATTTTTCGTTAGAAACTTGGGTAGGTACTTATATTAAAAAAGTATTACGTGACATAGATTAAAAAGCAAGGTGTAAATGCTTATTTTCAATTTGTTTATTAAAAATCTGAAAAGTATAGGGGAACCTGTTGTACCTTGGCACGATATGTGCCTAGAGCCACTACATTTTTTGAAATGTTCATGCCATTTTCCGTCTCTTTGTCTATTGTATAGTGAACTTTAACAAGACTTAGAAGCATGAAATTGAGATCATTTTAACGTTTTCGCTGTAAAAAAGTAAGATATTTAATATTTTTCTTAATATATTTCTTTCATTACTTCTGTTATGTTCTACATAAATTTTTAAAACCATTTGATTTAAACTAGTACTTTAGTCAAGTTTAGACTGTAGTATGCTAATTTGAGTTATTCATATCCTCTAAATTTCCATGTGGAAATATACATAAAAAGGTAGGGGTGTTGTACCTTGACCATAGTAAAACAGTTGTACCTTGGTCATATGATCAAGGTACCTACATTTAAATGTATTCTTGTTAATTCTGTTTAAGAACGTATATACTTATAAATTTGTTTTGTTTTTTGAACAGGTAAAAAGCCTCGTAGCAAAAACAACATCAAACGGACTCCAATGGCTAAAACAGCTTTTTCTAATGCTATAAAACTAGTAAAAGAAAAGAAATATCATTAAGAGGGGTTACCAAACATTTTAACTTGTCAAGATGTACTTTAAAGAGGCATTATGAACACTGTTTAAAGACTAGTAAAGTTTCGAGCGACCTTCTTGATAATTTAGCCGTGAAAAAAGTTTTTCCAGGTGACGAAGAGCTTTTGCTTGTGAATTACATACAAGAAGCAGCAAAGTTACATTACGGACTCACTTTAAATTACGTTAATAGGCTTGTATATGAGTTCGCTATGAAAAACAATAAAAAATATCCAGTTCAATGGGACAAAGACCGAATGGCTGGGGAGTACTGGTTACGTCTTTTCCGTAAACGACATCAAAAGCAGTTAGCTTTACGTAAGTCTGAAGCCACTAGCCTTGCATATATTAAATAAGCTTACAAAGATATTGATAGAGGTGTTGAAGCTGGAAATAATAAAAATATTTGCTATTTGCCGAGAAATATGGATATTTTTAATGAGTTCTAACTATGACCAGGGTACAACATAGGCGGATTTAAATACATTACCTCTGTTGTACCTTGATCCACATTCCAATATTTTTTAGTTTATTTAAAACCTGTAAAAATGATCTATGCTTTTGTATAATTTATATTATGATCTGCAATAGTTTGTATAACAGTTAAAATTTGTTTAGTCGCAATAGTAATAACCGTTATTTTTTTTAAATCGTTGAATGAAAAAGTGACCAAGGTACAACAAGTTTCCTTATACATCTCTTTTTGGTATAGCGATTTTCTTAAATTTTATAGCAGTACATATTAAACACGTAATCTAAAGATCCAGTTTTGGTGCGTTATTTCCATGTAAAACTTAATTTCCTTTAAAAGTACTACAGCCTTTTTTTCTAACTGTATCAATAAATCACCTATTAATATACAAGATACCCAAGAAAATTAATAACAACACGTACATTAAAAAATAACCTGAGGAGTCTTTTGAATGTTGCTGATTTGTCAAATTGCCGTGCAATTTTCTTTAGGGGCGTATTGGAAACTCTTACTTGAACCGAAAGTAAATGTTTTCAGAACCACTCAAAAGAGATAAAATTTAAAGCAGTGTAACTACCACATTCTCAGTTCTAGATTAGTATAAATAGTATGTACTAATAATATGTACAATAATATGTACTAAGGACGTTGCACCTAAATAACAAACGACTATCTTTAGCACTTGCTGTTTGTTACGAAACTTGCTGTACAGTATCAACGGACTCAAATAAACACTGCTCTCTTCATCTCAAATAAACATTGAGTTTGTGCAATACATATCTATTAGAAGTGAACGCAGAAGGGGATAGGCGTGCTTTTATGTATGACTGACAATTATAAGTACTATCTATATGATGTTTGCTTACATGCTGTTTTGCTATGTTTGGAGCGGCAGGAAATTGGATTGTGAAATATATGCTGAAAGCCTTTGAATAAGGTCCATGTCTGTTACACTAGTTAACTAATAATTGTAGGTTACGTAACGTATAATTGTTTGTCTTTAAAAGGATTCAGCAGAAACCTTTAATTAGGTAATATTATATGATACTTTAAGTGGTGTTCGTTTAATATAAAGACATTGTATGTGTAATAAAATATAAATTAAATCATATTAAAAGTAAAATTTTACTTTTTATTTTTACAGTGTAATTAAAGTGTTTTAATACTGTTAATGTTTTGGAATTCTTCATTCATACTATAAACTAAGGGGCAATAAGTCTAGCAAGAGTAAACAGTTCTGAGCTTATTACAAGTCTAGATTGCAGTTTCTTGTTTGCTAGGATCTGCGCCAACTTAATAAGCAGACGCGAGAGTTTATTAGATCACTTTTAGTTAGGTTGTAATAAATAATTGTAATATTTGCACAAATGATATAGGCAATGCCATACCCAAGAAAGCGGGAATATTGCCCAAAATTGATACACTGGCGTGGTGGCAGTCATAGAGCTACGGGAATTCTGCTGCCTATTCCCGCCCGCATTTGCTATGCTGTTTGAGCTAGATATACCGCCAGCAGTCGATTCCAGTACTTTAGCCATTGGTTTTTTTTATATTATGAAGTCAGCAAATTAGCATACGGTCCACTTGATGGTAGACATGACCGCAACCCATAGACGCTCACAAGGATATTACTTACGTATTGCCAACCCTGTAAACTGAAGATAATATATCACATTTGCCCAATAATTTCAATGCTTCTTTCACCTCCTGAACCGGAACACAGCAATGCGAACACTACTATTTAGCGGTAAAAATAGGTGAGTGAGTTATTAATGCAGACGATCTTTACAAGAGGCCTACCTCATATGACTAGAACCCACACACCCACGGGAATAGAATGTCGAAGCAACGAGATCTTAAAAAAACCTTTAATCATATGAAATAGGTTTATTCTGGTGTTAACAAATACAAATAAAACAAACACACATTACTGCCTTCTGTATAAATCAAAAATGTTTTTGTACCGCTAGATTTCTAAAGTAAAAGCCAAACATAATCCGCAAAATATAAGAAAATTTCAGAAATACTTATATCGTATAAACAACCTCTTATTGAAGCGAACCGAGCTCAAATATACTCGTATAATGAAAATGGCAATGGAAAGACATTTACACTCGATAGTTACAAATGTGTTGAACTTTACTGCGACGGGACGCCGCAATATGATTCCAGATCCGAATGGCTCTCCACGCCTTTTGGCTGTCTTCAACGTTTTTTTGTAAAATAGAGGGGGGAAAGCGTTTATGATTCAAAAGGCTAACACTCATGTTATATCCATTGTTGCATTTAAATTTGTTTGAGTATTTTTTTGGAGTTTCTTATCCTTCGATGCTTCCAATTTGATGTCACTGAATTTTTATTACAAAATGCGTATGTCAACGATACAACATACATCAACGATGGTTTAGTCTCAGAATAAAGTTATTTTATACGACACTGAAGATGTTGTGTTGTTAATGCAGTTTTCAAGAGAAAGATTGTGAATTGTTAGAATTCCGGTAACCAATAAATTAAGCTTAAGGATGATTATTTTGTAGCATAACCGTAGCAGTTATCAATCCAAATAGGACTTCGAAACATTTAAACAGAAAACGTCTCAATGCTTTTTCGGGAATTGAAATCACTTATTACCTAAATTTATTACGATATAAAACCCTAAAATAACTTTGGATGATGTGATTAAGAATATAAATATGGCTGTAACGTTTCTGCCAATCTTAATTTATGTAAGTTTTGTTTCATAGAGCATAGTGCATTTCCTTGGATCACATACAAATGTTCCTCTGATGCGCCACCAGAGGCAACATTTGTTATTTTATTGCATTACTTTGTCTCTGTTTGGTTCTAGTTTCAATTCCATGAGAATAGTTTACAGTTGTTTATTTTATTGTCGCTCTATTACTTTCCATCTGTTGTAAAGAAATATGCTGCAAAATATAAATAAATATACTAAAGGCTACATAAACTCTATGAATGTAGGATATTATATAATTCTTATCATATATATCAGCATCTTTAAAGTGGTGTTTCCAAAAAAAATAATTGCTATGAAATCAGACCAATACCATAAATGTTCATATACTCATAGAACACGTTTGAGATCAGATAGTAATTAACGATGATGACCATACTCGGAATATTCCGATTTAGAAGTTTCATATATAAATAATATAGTAGTTTTTTATAAGCACCGTCGTTAGCGTACACTACGCAATATTATAATAAAGAGGAAAGATTTGGACAAACTCTAAAGCTACATAGGCTATATTATATATTAAAAGAAATAGAGAGCGAAAATATTACTGTGAGTAAGGTTTGTATTTTTGTATATTTGTAATAAATATATTCCAAAACTATGTGATCGATTTCAAAAAATCTTTTTTTAAAGAAAATTACATTATCAGCAAACAACATAAGCTTATATTGCATCCTCACTTTCACAGGAGAAGACGAGCTACGGCTGAAGCCACGGAGTGCTACTATTTATTCATACGGACGTTAAAGTAGTAAAAACCTGTGTGTATTGAAAACATTAAGAATGATATATACGAGTTGTTGAACACAAGTAAAATATATTTTCGAGTACGTGCACACTTCTGTTCTTTTTTCCAACCCGCACTGCACCAATAACTTGCAAAGTACAAGTAGGTAGAAATATATAGGACATGTTTTCAGAAACGTTCATCGTTTTGAATATTTATTAACAATAACAATAAAAAATAATTATAATAGTATTTATATTGCCGTGAGGTACCAACAGAGTAGAATGGTATATCCCTCTATACCAGGTGTCGTAAAAGGCGACTAAGGTACCAGAACCGACAGATGGCGGTATATCCTTCCGAGACAGTGTAGCTCAAATGCATAGAGTGGGGATGGGCAGCAGCATCACCGTCATGAAAGCTGCGCTCTGCTATTGCCAACACGCTTGCCCAGCGCGGCAAATATGGGCAAAATTTCCTTTATCTTAGGGAGGCTTATGTCCATAAGCGAACTTTCAATGGCTGTAATAATGATGATAATTGTTAGATATGCCGTCGAGTATTTATATAAAAATATCGCTACCCCACGAACATAAACCTAAAGCATACAATATATTCTCGCATAGTATTATTAAAAACATCACCATTAACATTATTTACCTTTAGATTTTTTTTAAGATTATGAAGTTTAATAATAAATAAATATTTCGTTATATTTGGAAATGTTCACTTGTAACAATTTCTTTAATTTATCAAGTTTGTATATGGGTTATTATAAAATATGATCGTAATTAAAAAACCAATTAGTTTTTAAACATAATTTTAAAACATAATTTTTTTTTCGTCATAAGTATTTTTCGTAACGAGTCTAATGGTAAATGACCCAGACATAAGACAAAAAAGACTTGCCACAGCTTCCGTACAACGAAATAGGCCAGCAAAAGCCTGCATGATGTCTAGCTTATAACTATAATAAAACTATGGATAAATCAACATTCGTTAGTTACAGTTTACATTACTCACACACAAAATGTATCTTAAATCTATTAAAGTTAATTTCACACTTCTTACTTAAATTGTTAAATATAACTTACTCATATATACATCGTGTAGATATATATCAAGGAGAAGAACTTATAAAAATACTTAATTATTTGTTTTATTTTAAGAAAATTTTAAGACAACTGTTTTAACTGTCAATAAGAAAAAAATATTAATTTAAGATTGAATAGAAATTTAAAGAGATTCTGAAATCAAATTACTTATTCTGTATCATAAAGTCAACATAAAACATTTTTTGAATAGAATCTTAATGCATGAAAAGGAGAATTTTATAAAGCTTCTTACACGATAAGAATAATAAGAATAAAATATTACATATTAGACGTAGTTTTGCGATGAAGTTGGAAAACTTTACAGTGTTATGAATTTAGATTTTGATATTTGCTGTCTTATACTCGTATATTGTATTTTATGTACCAATACTTATTACCACCAAGGCATATTTGCATGCCGATCTTATCTTTGTAAGATATTTTAACATATTTTCAGCACATTCACTTTCATTGGAATTAATGTAACCAATACTCGTAGGTGGTAGAGTAGAAAGTAACCACTTTTGTACTATTGTGGAAATTGGAGCAGAATTCATAGTACCATCGTTCTGTAAGTGTCGTAAAGGGCGACTGAAATACTGCAACTGATAAATAGAGGTATATTCGTCCGAATGTGAATCTATTTACGTTTGTTGATTGCCACCTCTACTGCTACGTTTAGTAATTATACGACAAAATTTTGAAACCATTTGGACTAGGCATTTATAGCCGACATTATTTGATAAAATAGCAAACTTCATGTTATTTAAAACTAATAGGAAATTTTGCATAATTTCTCTATGCGATTAGGAATAAACCAATTACTAAAGTGTATCGAAAAACATTTAACAAAGCACACAGACATTCAAATTATTTTAGGTTAAATCGTTGTTCATTACTATTGTATCAGGTTTTATGTATACAGCTGAGATTGTCATCTATAAAAACACGACATTATTAAAAAATAACAAATCTGTTCCATATTTCAAATTAAGTGATATCAGGTAATAGAACTACTGAACAGTTATAGTCCTCTTAAGTTCACCCACTCCAGTAATTAAAGGCAACCCGATTTCTTTTTAAATTATGGCGTGTTGGTGTTTTTATTGGAATAAATAATACAAACATAACTATCTCACGGCAGGATCTAATTGTAAAGCTCATTCTAACAACGGAAAAGAAACTTAAAACTAAACCCAAACTAACTGTTTTTATTAATAATTTATTCTGAAAGTAAACTAAATTATACGAATTAAGATTTGTTGTTTCAAATAGTTGCTGTATGTGATAGTAGATTTTTGAACTTTATATCAGTCAAACTAACAAAATCATCATTGTATCAGCAATTGGAAGTCCTCTGCTGAACATAAACCTCCTCCAGAAAGGGGAAATTTTGCCCATAATTGCGACGGGGAGCAGCTACCCAACCCCGCCCTGTGCATTTGAGCTGCACTGTTTCGGATGGATGTACCGCCACCTGTCGGCACATCGGTTAGTCGGTTAGTCGCCTTTTACGACACCTGTTACAGGGGGTGGCTACTCTGCCAGCACCTCACGGCTTACTTAACTAATAAAATATGACCACGTAATTTTACATATCTTAAAATTTGGAAATAAATTTAAATAGATGAAGTATATCAATTGCATTTGTCTAATGCCAAATGTCATTATTATGAGCTGGGCACTCCCAAAGTTCTACTACATACAACTACAGATCAAAATATACAAGTATGTCAACATTTTTAATTACTTTTTGACTTGTTATACCGAATTGAAATGATAGATTTGCATAGAATGATCTGTTGGAAAAAGTACAATTAATATCAAAGTAATTTCTCTATAAATTCAAAGTATTTATATTATAATAAACTGAACAGATTTAAATATATGCACTTATGCAGTATCAATAGTGATATGTCCGGCTTTCTATTCACACGAGTTTTTGAATGGCTGTAAATTAAGTGTAAATTAATTAATCTTTGCTCAAAATTATTACTAGTGGTAGATCTCATACAAAGTACGTCAGCATTAGTTCTGACCTACTTCTACCGCCAAATAACTGTGTTCTGGTTAGAAGGGTGTGAGAGGCCGTGAAATTACTGGGTAAATGTGACATTATATCTTCAGTTCACAAGGTTGGCGACACGCTTACTAAATATCAATCTTTATGATGACACAATATCTATAGGCTGCGGTCACATTTATCATCAAGCGAACTGTAAGTTTGTTTGTCGAATTCATAACTTAAAAAGACAGAGAAAACAGGCCCTAGTACATTTAATAATAATGCACCTCCATGTAAGCAGAAGAGCCACCCAGTATAAGGTTTTCAGAAATTGCCTGAGTTATTATATACATTTCCCATTGGATTTTTTGAAAATGTCATGTAAAATGTATCTGGCGTGTAAAAGAAGTTGTGGTTTCGGATTTAGGTACACGAAAACCTGGAAATATTACCTTCCTATAATATTATTACAGGTGTATAGGAGTTAAGAATTAAGCACGCAACCACAACAATTATTATACAAAGCGTTTAAAATCACGATAATAAGCGAGTGTTATTAATTGAAAAAATGCGTTCTTACGAGAATATTCCGTAAATTAATACTGTGTGCCACGAAATTACTGCGTATTGACCGCTCTAAGGAAAACTAGAGGCAGTATTTACGTCACTGCTTATTTGTATGACTGAGATTTATGATCAAAACAATAGAAAATTCCATGTTCCGATCAAAACAAGCATCGCGCTTAATGTTGTTTATACTTCTGAACTTTTGTGTTATTTAGTCTTATTATTTGATCTATCTGATGATCTACTTTGTTATATCTGAATGTTCCTTTGTGAATTGGTTGAGTTTTCTAAGGTTTGTGTTTTGCGTTTATGTCAAACTCTAATATTTGAAGTTCTGAGACATTTTGTTTATTTTAGATAAAATTGAGACTTTATTTTGATATATATAATAAATTATAGGGATCATTTAATTTCATTGGATTTTAAACATATTTTCGATACTTATGTAAACTTAATGCAGAAATGCAATTCCTAAACTTTCATCAAGGAATATTCTTAACTACTTCAGTTTTATTTTCTATACTTCTTTATTCTCAATTATGCACAATATAGAAGCTCAATCCTTAATAACTGGAAAGTTATTTAAATTCGAGCTACCGCCAAAACAGAACCGCTGCATAAAATTCACAGCAATTTACATGAAAGGCGCGTTCCCGAAGCCTTTATTTCCTTTACTCTATTAAAAGTCGTTAGGTTTAGTAAAATCGTTTGTTATATTCAGGTCACGATACTTTGCACAATGGCGTCTACTGCATTTTGTGTTCGATATTAGCTTGTATTGTGTAAAATGTGCAAATTCATCATGTTTTACAATAGCTACGAGCCACGTTGTTTGTGCTTTCGTTCACGTTTGTTTCCGTCAACTTTTCTCTCTTTTTTATATATTGAACAAAATTATGACTATAAGAAAAGATTTTGCTTCATAATAAATTTGACGGGCCCGATGGAGCAGATAGTAGCGATCTGCCTTGTGCGCCGAAGGTCCTGGGCTTGATCCCATGATGGTGTTGAATATATGTATTTATGTATAATATTGGCGATTCCCGTGTTGTCTGATGTCTGCAACACAAGTGCTTTAAGCGTCTTATCACGGAGTCAGGTCAACGTATGAGATGTTGTCTGAATTTATTTATTTCTGTCATCACCATCATTTTGAGTGATTAATATTATTTTTATCGATTTAAAAGAGACAATTACGAGTTTCACGAGCCGCGTTATTAAGTTAGTATGAGTCGTTATTATGTTCATGTTTGTTATACTCTGTCAACTTTGCGCTTATTCTATCTATGTATATATTGAATAAAAATGATGACTATACATAACTGAAAAAATTATGATTAATAATAAATTCAACGCAGATGGTAGTGATCCTGTCTTGTGCGACGAAGTTCGTGGGTTTGATCCCTAAATATTTATATGATGATATTTGTGTTTGCTTTGTGTCTGAGTTTTGAATTTATGTACTTATGTTATATATTTGTAGTTCTTCTGATGTCTGATGTCTCCGACACAAGTGTTTAAAGTGACTTATTACGAAGTCAGATTAATGTATGAGATGTTGGGTGAATTTATTTATTTAAGTCATCACCGCCATTTATAGTAAGTAATAATATTTTTATCCTGTTAAAAGTGACTATGTGTGATTAAAATATTTTTTGTGTTTGAGTTTAATATTGGATAGGAGCCGTGTAGCAAGTAGACTAGTTAATTTTCAGTACTCTAGTGTTAAAGGTAATTTGGGGCGCTATTGCTACGGCAAGCATAATATGTTTTTGTGGGAAGCTAGACTTAATTAACTTTAGCTTTATAACAGAATTGTGCAGCGAAATATTAGAAGTATTATATTATTTGAGTTGTTTGCATATGTATTATCATCAGTATCAGCCGTAGGATAACCACTGTTTAGAACACAAAATATCCTTTTGAGACACATCAGTCGTAATACAGATTATATAAAGAGAATAGCTTCGTGACTGAGTTACTGCTAAAATCCCCGGTGTATTATATTTGAGTTACGTAGGATATAACGCCATCTGTCGGTTCTGGGATAACAGTCACCTCTTCTGACAATTGGTTTTTTTATCAAGTGAGGCGTTATTCATCTGTCTGTACCGGAAGGTTAATATATTTTAATTTTAACAGGGTAATTATTTTAAAAGTAACGAATTCCATTGTGTAGTTTTTGGCTTTTAGATCTATGCTTAAGAAGATAGAGAAATGATTAAGTTTGTTTACTGCGATTGTCCATAAAACTAGCGACAGTGTTTCTTAATTATATCGCATAGTGAAAAAGTGTTATTTAAACTTTAAAGCGGTACACTGCAAATAAATTCGTTTTATTGCAGAATATAGAACGTGCTTCCTCGGGTAATACTAGCGTCACCCGGTTTTTATATTTGTCATGTAAATCGCTTCCTGCTTTTATTCCGGGGAGATATGAGTACTACGTGCTTTTTACAAATAGCGTAGTTTGGTGTAACACTGCTTTATGTTGGCGGCTCCCACTTTAGTTTTAGAATAAGTGAGCGTGCTTTATTTTGAAACTAGTATAAACTGGCAGAACTGGCTGGCTGGCTGGAACTTGTTGAACAGTAAACCTTTCTAGTGTACAGAAGCCATTCTTTATATTTTTTTTGTTTCTTTTTGTGAGTTTTAATAAAACTACATCTACACTTTTTAATTTAGTCAAGTACTTATAAATTTAAAGATTTATCATACCAGCCATTGGAAGTTCACACTATTGGACATAAGCCTCTCGAAGAAAGGAATTTTTTTGCCTATAATTTCCGCTCTAGGCAAATGTGTTGGCAATCACAGAGCACAGCTATTGTGATATCGCGCGATATTGCGGGGATGCTGCTGCTCATCCCCGCCCTGTGCATTTGGGCTGCGATATATGACTATAATAGAAACATGTCATGATAAAATTTATCTTTTCCATTGATATATATATACAATAATTTTTCATATTTGGCAGTGTCGCATGTTATTTTAATACAACACTAGCCGAATAGAAAAAATAATTGGCATAATCTGATGTTTTCGCCAGCAATTTATATTTGAACATGCACTGCGTTTAGATCACGTGATATGGAATCATTAATCTTCGTCGACCACCAGTGGCCAGCTAATAGATAGGTGATCATCCGTCTCTAAGCCAAAATAACAATTTGCCCACGCCCAACCCAGTTCTCTTTGACATTTGCCCGGCCTATTTTTAAATAGAGGCACGGGTAGATTTATTATCTTTCTTTTGGATCATTCTTTCATGACCTATTGTTACCCCCCGTTATCGTGCTCGTAAGTTTCAGGTGGCTCGTGTAGTATGCGAATGCTGTAAACTAAGTTTTTAGACTCGTATTAACTGACAGATGACTTTAACCTTATATCATATAAGGAAAAAAATCACCTGTCGGACGAACTGATAGATATGTTTCGCGGTTTTACCCGCGCTTAGTTGTCGAAAAAATATTTACTTTGCAGCCTATTTCAAACCCTTGATTAAAAAAAAAATCTACGTATTTCACGACTTTCAATGAAGAACCTCTATACTGAATTCCATTCGAATTATATAAAAACAGCAAAGTTTAATACTAACTTTGCTTCCCCAGTTTATAACCTTATAGTTTAGGCCCTGCGTTATTTTGTTCTCTTTTATGTATATGTATATATATTTATATTAGAATTACTTACGATTTAAATATATTACTCATACTTTTTTAAATGAATTAAATCAAAATGTCGTAACTAATACCTATTTATATATTTTTAAATAGTTTTGTCTTTTTATCTACGCATATTATCAGGAAATAAAATTTAATTTAAAATTGTTCATGTAACATTTTATTCTACCTTGTAATCTTGGTGGTGATTTTGAATAATTAAATATTTTTGTTTAGCTGCAAATGACAAATTCATATGAAATGTCTGTTGGTTTACTACAATTTCAAATCTTGAATTCTAACCGGTTATGGGTTACTCTTAGTCCTAGTGAAGTCTAGTGGGGTGCGGTATTGAGTGCAGGTTAAGTTTATTTGATCATATTAGCGATTGGAAATTTAGACATGATTATCGAATAGGGCCGTAACTGTACACTGTTATTTAATTAAATTATGACATTCTTATTTGCGAGTGACATGCTGTAGCAATAGCGAAGAAAAATAATAAATAGCCTTTTTGCGTGCGACGCGCCTGGAAATTGGGTTGTGGTATTGGTTTTGATTATTCACTCCGTACTGTCGTATTTAGGTCACACAGGATGTCAGGATATTGCATTTGCACACTTTAATTGTATGTTAGGACTGACCTCCTTATTTATTCAAAACTAGACACGCCCGACTCGCCTGTTGATACTATTGCAGAGGAAGATATTATCCTGTTGGGCCTCTAACCTATAATCCCATGTACTCACAAAATACATTTCATGATTTTTCTTTTTTTGATAATATTACCTTATGTTTTTTCCCATACAACTTTTCTGTCCATTAAAATTAGTTTAATGATTACAATAAAAACAAAAAGTTATTTATCTTAGTCGACAGACGTATTAACATTTTATGTATATCTATTATATTTCCTCAGGTGAGGTACAGGCGGAGTAGAATGGTATCTCCCACGGCACCAGGTGTCGTACGAGAGTCGACTTAGGTACCAAAACCGACAGATGGCGGTATATCCATCCGAAACAGGGCAGCTCAAATTAACTGGGCGGGGATGGGCAGCAGCATCCACATCGCCAAAGCTACGCTCTGCGATTGTCAAACTTGCCTGTCCAGCACAGCAATTATGGGAAAAATACCTCCTTTCTTGAAGAAGCCTATGTTTAGCAGTGGATTTTTAATAGCTGGTATGATATTTTGTTATATGATATTATTATATAATGATTTCTTTATATATATAATTCTACTATAAGTGTGTATGACACTGAACTCCTCCTGAACGGCTTGACCGATTTAAATGATATATTGTTTGCGTTTGGGTGGCGCCCTGGTTGGTTTAGATTCACAAATCAGGGTAGATGGCGCTGCAGTCGGTATCTAGGTTATTTATATGGAAAACATCTGCCATGTCCACTAGTTTATACTTTTCAAATAATGTTTGGTAGGCAGATTGCTGTCACGGTATATTGTTAGCTGATAGTTTCTTAATGTTCTGGTTATCACGCTCGGACAAGCTCAGCGTAACATAAGATTTCATTCCACATGTTTTGACTGGATCGCAGGATCACTTTGGATGCAGGTTTCCGGGAAATCCCTTAGGAAGGCCTGTATCAACATCTGGATGTCCTTTGGCTGCTGTTTAATGATATTTGCTATTTCAGTTACCGGACAGTGCTAAGAAACTTAGGTGAGTTAAAAACGAGTCCCGAGTTACGACACTGCGGCTTTTGTTGTTTATATTCTTGATTTTGACAGATTCTTAAACGTACTATTGCTCCTTTTATTTAAAATTGGATTTTAAAACTTAAATAAGAAAAAAATAAGGTTCTTAGTTGTCGACTCTCTTTTTTTTGCACCAATCTAGATTATAACAAAGCTCCGAGACAATAGTTAAATGAAAAATGATAAAGTAGTTACAAATTTAACCGATGAGATAGTATATTATAGTTCTCCCAAAAACACCTTACTTGATATTTGCAGTCTACTCTTAGCTTTCGAAAATACAAGTAGCATGTAAGTAGCAAGTATTTGAACCTATAAAGCTGCATAGCTTCCTATACAGCTTTATACGTTACGCAGAAGTTGTTTTGTGGACAACACATTTTCAGTTTTCTTGCATAATACGTGGTGGATCTGCACAACAATATCGGTTTGGAACAAAAGTAAGTGAGCTCCAAATTTTTTTCATTTGAATTTTTAACGTCTGGTGCGTAGAACAAAATGTAAATGTTCAGCCTTTTAATTTGAAATTAAGCTTTGTAAACCAAACCAAAGATGATGAAATCAAGCAAACGTGATGTTATATTGCCTATAATATTTCTCGATAAGTGGGCTACGTAATACTGAAATTTTCTGATCTTATATTTTAGGCCTTGCGTTAATATGTCAGTCGGTCAGTCAGCCTTATATATATATATTTACTTTTAGTGGAAACTCTTACCGAGTTTCGTAAATTTGACCCAACTCACCTTTTTGCTAAAAGTCTGAGACAATTTTGCTTATTTTCGTATAGACGCTCGTGTAATACCCAAATCCGAGTTTGTGCTACTTACTTGCACGGACTTAACTATACTATAACCAAACTTTTAACATTGTAAGAGTTACAAGTTTGGTTATAAATCCCAAGCCAAGCCCCGCTTTATTGCGGTTCAGAGGAGCACTCTTTCTTTAGTTTGAGGACCAGCGTTGGACCGTTGATATTTATGACTATTCGTGCGTAAACTTTTATTGCTATTTTTATTAATTCTAGAACGATATAATGGAATTATCTAAACATTCGGTCTACTGCGAGTCGGACTCGCGCACCGATAATTCCGTAAAACATGTATTTGACTGTCGAATAGTTTGCTTATGTTGGTAATGAACTCTCAAAGTATCTCACTCTCACCTATTTCTATCGCCAAATTACAGTATTCGCATTAATGTGTTTTCACGGTGAGAGGTAGTGAAATTACTAGTTAATGTGACATAATATCTTTTTAACTGTAAAATTAACGCAATTAATTTTTCAACAGCAATCAAATTAATGATTTTCAGATGCCGATTTTCCAACTTTCTTGTCAAATTTAAAGACAATACCTACTTATTAGATCTAAATTTTAACTTCACACCCTAACACACAACCCGTACAAGAGAGTTTTGCAGTACGTAGCCCTAATAACACATATTTATAATTAGTTTATCGGTTGATAATCTTTTTAAATATTAAGTATGATAGTTACACTTTTTAAAAAGATCTATGCTGAGTTCTTCCTAGTTCTAATTAATAACAACTTTAAAAAACAAAATATTAAGACTTGTTTAAAAATATATATACCTAGTAAAAGTAAAGCCGTAAGGTATCGGCACAGTAAAATAGTACCTTCCTCTGTACCAGATGCAGTAAGAAGCGACTAAGGTACCAGAACCAGAGTAAAGAGTAGAGAGAGTAAGAGTTGTATCTGCATAATTTACTTTGTAGTACAAAGTGTAAAAAATATGAAGTAATACTTAGTGTTATAGATACATTAAAGCTTGTTAATTTTTTTTTATGAAAAATACATTACTTTTTATCGTCCGAGACAAATTTGTATTAGGGAGTAGGTCTAAATATGTCTCAATATAAGCTTTATTTTCTTTTGCAACGAAGAACAGATAAGCCCACTCCCCAATTTTGTCAGAAAATAAGATATTATTTGACGTGGATGTGGGTACGGCCGAGCCAATATATTTAGTTGGACGAACACCTCTCAATTTTCATTTGATCGTGACCATTGGAATATCTTTTTGCAACTACCAATTTCATGGTGTCTTCGCTTGTTAAATGTAATACCGGGTGCAATGATCCAATCAAAAATTATAGCTGTAATTGTTATATAAAATTTAAAAATTATAGAACAAACAAACATCAATATATATTATATGGACTATTTTATATATAGACGTTTAAATGGCTCCTTATTGGTTTTCGATAAAATATTTTTTTACACATGTTTTATAACTTTCAATGAACAACCTTTACAGTATTCCATTTGAATAACTTCAACAACAGCAAAGTTTCATACTAACTTAGTACATCCGTTTTACGCCTTTACCCTAAAAACCTTTTCTTAATGCTCCCCATTATAAAGGAGCCCCAATCCAAAATTTCAAGTTTCTACTCCTTCTAGTTTAGGCCTAGCATTGATATGTCTGTATTCAGTCAGTCAGCTCATATTATATATGGTAGATTACTTCGGATTAAAATGTGTCCATTGTTTATCAAATTTAGTTTTAACAAGGTTCTTATTGAATTTAGAAAAGAATTTTGGGTCTTTGTTTCTATTTTGCATTCATTTTAGTAATGTCAGCAATTTAGCCGTACGTGCTGCGAATTGATAGGTACAACGTACTAAAAGCCCATTTTACGGAACGATGCCGTTCTAAAATTACGGAAATTGTTCCAAATATAAAACAATTTGCTTCTTGTTTATTAACTAAAAACTATTTAAGGATTCTTCGACGGCATTTTGTATTCTTGTTTATTAGTAATGAAATAGATTAAATTTAACTTAAAAAACCTCTCATCTAGAAAACCGTGGTGTGCTCGTTGATTAGATCGCTCGCTTGTCTCTGTGCTGAGTGTTGTAATAAGCAACTGGAACCGACAGATGGCAGTATATCCACCAGACACTGCCGAAGCTAGCTTTGCGATTGGCAATTTTGATAAAAAATAGTGGCCTCTGAAAGCCCTATATCCTGAAGTGGTCCTCCTACGGCTAATATAATTAAACATTATTATCAAATTGTCTGTTAAAATGTCTGGCCATAAACGAAGAAAATTTAATAGATCAATTCGATGTGTACTACTATTTTATATAAAAAAAGTATATTAAATACTATATATGTCAAACATATAATAATAAAACTACATAGCAATATATACATATATAAAATTAATTTTTTTAGAAATCAACAAAAAGTATATTAAATACTATATATGTCAAACATATAATAATAAAACTACATAGCAATAAATATATAAATAAAATTATTTTTTTAAAAATCAACAAAAATGTGTTTAAATAATAAAAATTCTGTAGTCTTCTGTTCGATCAGTCATTATAGTGACAGGAAATTATACTTCACCATTCGCTTGAATGCGGCAACAGACTGCGCGCGCCTGACATTCACAGGTAACGCCTTCCACTAACGTATAGTTTTAAATGTAAACGAGTTCCCGCAAAAACCAGAAGAATGTGCAGGCGGGCTCAGTGTCAAATAATCTTACGACCTCAAGTATCTCCCAAAAAAATTTCTAAATTTGAATTTTAAAATTTTTGAAGATAAGATGGGCAAGAAGGAAAAGCCCGGAAGGATGCCAACTTCATAGTGCAGTAACAGGATTATAATATCTACGTGCTATCTACTATCGTGCAAACATGTCCATGACATGAAGAGACAGACGGAGAAAACATGAACAAAACCAACCCCAAAAATATATATTAGTATATATATAGCAGGATAGACTTTAACTGTTAATGCGGGACTTCAAAATAAATAATAAAGGTTTTATAAATGTGGTTTTCTACTTGAGCCTGACATTGGGCCGGGGGTTAATGGAAATTGATGTGAAAATACTCGTACGTTCTTGTACTCGGGGTAACAAAAGTGTCGAACATATTGCGATTCTGGTTATAAATTTAATAGGGAAATTTAATACTTTATTTAATCTATGAAATAGAAATTGTATACCCCTGTTTAAGAAAATTATTCGGTCTCGGATCGGAAGAGTATAAAATGTATCAGTGTAAAAGTTTATGGACCCATGACTATGAAACATAAATTATATAGAAAACTTAACACTCCATATTTTTCATGGTTATGGGACCTGGTTCTTTAAGCGCTTGCATATAAGGCTGCATTCTCCACTCTACTGAGTAACATAAAAATTCTTCGGCCAATATGTGCTTAAACTTTAGCCTTCAATAAGCCGAGCTTAAACCGTGGATTGAAAATTTCTCGAGTTCAGGCTTAAAAATGGATCTGAACCAATCGATTAAGATATAGGACGATTATGATATTGAACAGAAAATGAATGGTAGGTAGGTTTGATGTTGGCGCCTATTTAAGATAAAATACCTTACCTATACCTTAACTTTGATTTGGAGTTGTCCACGTTCAAGACTTCATGTGTGTGATTGCGTTCGTACTTCCCCAAGAAAAAGTAACTAGACGCGGACTCCGAAAATCTCGTGGCATTTTATAGAAATATAAAGCACTCATAATGGTAGAAATCAATGGGGAAAAAATCTAAATCGTTTATCAGTCTTGGAAAACACCTTATCAATAATCATACAAGGATGATTTTTAAATTTATAAAATAATATTTTACTCGTATTTTAAATGTTTTGTTTGCTTATCTGGTGCGGTTGTTCTTTATCTCTTTCTTCATTTTGTTAAAAAACTGCCGGATCGGCACAATACTAAATACAAAAAAAAATGTTACTTACTCAGTATTTCCCAGGGGAAACCGAAAAGAAAAACAGTAAGAAAAACTTTACAAGTGTCCTGCAAATGGGGTGAGGCACGAGGATAATACGAAATTTACCCAGTTAAAGGGCCCTACTTTTGTGCATCAACTGTTTGCCATTCAAACCTATCCAAAGATTTCTGTTCATTAAAGTCAAATTACATAACATCGCGAAAGAACTATCCTTAATTTAGTTACGCACTTTTTCAAGCACTATCTGAAGTTTGAGTTTTTTACTTGTTTGACTATGTATCTATTCTATCTATAGATGCATGTTCTCTATTAGTAAATGATATTTTATTTTAGTAGAACAGGTTGACAAACAAGCATACAGTCCGCGTGATAGTAAGCGTCACTGCAGCCTATAGACGCTCGTAATATAACTAGGATATCACTAGCGCCTTGCTAACCTTATGACTTGAAGATATTATGTTACATTACCCTGCCTCTAACTCGGAACACAGCTACAGGATACCATAGGTTTTGAATCGTGCGTCACTTCAAAATTGTCCTCTACGATTAGAGGTCTGTTTTAAAGATATGATTCGAGTATTTTTCATTCGTGATATCCAAATTATTAAGCTACTGTACAAACTTTGAGTGACTTTTTGTGTCAAAAGCTTTTTTAGGTTTATAAATATGCCTAAAGTAAATAATTTGTTATCAATGTTTGTCTTTATTTTACATATTAAATCTACGACGGGCCCGATGGCGCAGATGACTGAGTGATCCTATCTTGTGCGCCAAAGGTCGTGGGTTTGAATCCTACCTAGAGCAAGTATTTACATGATGATATTTGTGTTTGTTCTATGTCTGGGTGTTTAAGTAGTATATTTGTGATTCCTCTGTTGCCTGGCGTCCGTAACACATTGCTTTAAGCGGCTCACCACAGAGTCAGGTTAATGTATAAGATGTGCAATACGATGTGGGTTTTTATTATAATAATAATTTATTATCGTATCTGAAATGGTATTAAATTTTGGTCTGAAACCATATTAGTATTCACAAAAAAGTCTTTGTTTTGAAGGTACTTAAAAAATTTATTGTATAAGACTCATTCAATCACTAAAGACATATATGGGAGAACCGAGAGAGGTCTATAGTTACTAGGATTTGTTTTATGTGCCTGATTTATAAATATGGCAGACTTAATAACTTTTAATTAATCTGGAAAAATTCCATCTGTTAAGCATTTACTGATGCAGCGAGTATGTTTTTCAACAATTATTTCCTTTATACTCGTACATTATGCTTTTGTACTTACTCCATCGATACCAGCACTAGCATTATTATTTATCCTTAGTCTTAGTAAATTTATTATTTTTCTTAGATGGTGCAATTTCCTTTTCCATGCATTCATACTCATCTTCACCACTGAATTCAAGTGTTTCTTTAGAAGTCATATAGAGGCCAGCTTAATTCAAGGCTTGATATTTAATACCTGAGATCTCAAGAAAAATTTGCTTGTCGTCTGATAATAATTATTTAATAGTAATACTTGTAATATTTATGCTTAGCAACTATTTGAAATAATTCTAGCTTAATCCATCTTTAATACGACCTGTCTATTAGGGATTTAAGGTTTACTCGAAATCCCCACCGTAATCGAACGCTATCGGAGCGATTTATCTGTCAGCATTTGAAAGGAAAATTCCATTTCTCGATAGGAGCAACATTGCGATCCTTATGAATATGTCGTTTGTGATCGTTCGATACAGTATATAGGAGTAGCTTTTAAAATAAAAATACAATCCCCAGTTAGTATAATAAAATAATGCTATACCTACTTGTAGTCTATACTACAATATCTATACGTAGTTTAACATGAAGTCGCTTTCGTTGTCTCTTAGAACTAAACAACGGATTTTAACCCATTTTTCAGCTACATACAGAGTGATTAAAATTTATTTATTAGACCAGGTCGACAAACGAAAATACAGTCTACGTGATAATAAGCGTCACTGCAGCCTATAGACGCTCGTAATATCACAAGGATATCACTAACACATTGCCAACCTTGTGACTTGAGGATATTATGCCACATTACCCAGTAAATTCACTGCCTCTCTCACACGGAACACAGCAATGCAAACACTGCCATTTGGCAGTAGAAATATGTGAGAGTGAGGTTGCAATGCAGACGACCTATTGTATGAGGTCTACCTCATGTAATTATGTGTAGTACATAATATGATATAAACAAAAATATAAAAAAACGCACATTAATATAAATCTAATATAGGCTCAGTATAGACATATCATTCTAATGGTGAAAGAATTAAGTAAATTGGTTGGATAGAGTTTGAACTTATTCGTTCCAAACAAACAAACAAACAATCAAATATTTCCTCTTTATAATATTAATATAGATTATATGACCCCGTTTTACATAATTTTAAACAAAGTTCATAGCCGGAGTGGCTATGCTGACAAATATAAAGGTTATATACGGGCGTCGAAAACCAGTAGGTACGTATGCACCGACATCACCGCAGTCTCGTGTAAATGACGCATGACACGCTACACCGCTCGAGCTGCAATGCGAAATATGCGCTTGGACATTTGCTTGGCTTCGCTTTCGTGCTGGATGGCACTGGCCAGGAAATGGCAGCCATTTTCTGATAAACGCCGTGGTTTACGACCGACCGTTTCCACTCGTCGTACTTGAACATAAAAGATTGAACGTCTGGGGTACTAGATACAGTTGAAATGGATTCCGGACTAGTAAATAAAAGTTCTACTAACGAAATACTTTAAGACAAAGTAATTAAAACATAAACTGTAATAATTATTATTTTTAATCAGTTATTTGTCAGTTATCCGAGAAATTAATACGCGTCACGGTGTTACAACTGAGCTTCGCATCAATTGGTCCAGCCAACCCGGAATATTGTATATTTATGTTTAGTATAAATTAGAACCAGAATTAAAATAACAGCGCTGTTAATTTCCCTTTAATTTAAGCATCGTGAGAAATATTCCACGTGACTGAAAGAGATTGATGTTTGTATGTGATCTCATTAATCTTGTTGACAAATTTCATTTTGCTAAACTGACGCTGTTGTGTAACGCGTGTGTGCGTTTACGTACTTTTAATTTAAATAAATTATATTATAATATATCATAGCTTACTTTGAACTAATATAAAATGATTTCACATTACTTTAAACCCTGTACTGAGAGATAGCCTTTTACAAATAAAATGAGGACGTTGTCCAGTATCCCTAAAATATGATAATTTCAACAAAAGTAATCTTCCACAAGGCCATTTAATTGTTTGAAACATACATTTCATCATCGAGACGTTCCTTCTTGTTTGAAACAAGTGACAAAAAAGTAGGAATGTCGAAGATAAAACGGAGTCCTATGGGTTTGTTAAGCAAAAGAGGTATTTTAATAAATAAAATTTATCAAGAACGTACTCGTACGAACGTACATGTGAAAAATAGTCATAAAAGGAGTACCATCGGCACAAATATAAACTTCTTACTGGAATTATAAAAATAATTACACCTGAAAATTTTATTAAAAATAAATACTTGTCAGTGCAAACGCCAGGTGACGTTTCAATAGTTAAATTTGCCCAAAAAATTAGGAAATTCCATGAAAATGACTTACAATTTCTAAGTAAATTGAAGTACCAAAATGCCGCTCTCGGCAAATTTTAGACGTGGTAAGACTTCAATTATGGATCTTGTAATAAAACGTAACACACTCGTATTTCTTTTGTACCTCTTGAAATAAATCTTCTTGGAATTTAATCAAAGGATAAACTGCAAGGGTTGATCTTGATGTATTACATATAACAAAAAGTATAATAAAGTTGTAAAAAAAAAGAGTTTTATCAACATGGTATAAGATTCCTACGAAAGGTGCTTAGAATAAAAGAAACCCTATAAACGAACGAAAAATTATAACACATTTTGAAGTGCATCTGTAACCTTTTCATTATTGAAGGGATGAGCAGATTCTTTATAAAATTTACTATGTAGATAACTCAAACTGTATGGATGGGTATTGGCAATGATTATAGAAAATCTCGCAGGGCTCCACGTGAGTTCCGCGCGGACGGGCGGGAAGATAAAAAACAAACGCATAGCAAATAATCCTATTGCTGTGATCATAGCTAGAATCATAGATAAATTATTATTATTATTTCATACATTAACTTATATCATCCTATTGATTGGGGTAAAATAAACATTCACGCGGACTTTTGGCCAAATTGTGAATAAAGTACTCAAGAGACAAACATTTTCTGCATATTCTACAAGTGTTTAAAATAACCTTCTGTAAAATAACGTATCGGAGTGGGTGCATGTCTAGTATTTCAAGGATTTATACCCTTTGAGGATACAATGATTAGAATTGTGCGTACTGTTTCACCTTGCTCGCTTATGGTCAAGACGTTATGTTTATTTTTTCTGTGTGTATGGATAAAAAATTGTGTGTAATGTATTGCAATCTCTATGATATATACTATTTTGTTTTGTTTATTATTATTACTATGATCATCATAAACCACGTGAGTTTTATAGATAATTGTGATAATCAATGGTCTCAAATTCTTAAATAAGCTCGAATTTTAGCCATCTGCTAAATGAATAACAAGGTTTTTTGCAATCAGAACATACACTTTCATAAATATATGTGGCGATTCGGTTGCCTGGGTAGATACAACTCCAACAAGTGTCGTAAAATAACGATATATCTAGTAGATATAGCGTATCTCAAATGCAACAGGGCAACAATGGGCAGTAGCATCTCTGTCGCTAAGCTCTGCGATAATAATTAAGTGACAGACATGGTATCCGTGAAGAATAAAAATCGCCTAATTAAACGTTTAAAGGCTCATATGGTGATAATGAGTTTATATTTTTTTTTATTGAGTTGGATGAATAATATTGTATTAGTGGTCTTTACTTTTACTTCAAACATTAATTTTAGTAAGTTAACTCGTTTATTACTTTCATTTTATATAGGGTTATTTTGATAAATAAAATATATATAGCCTTTTACTACAGAAAAATATAGTTTTATATAAGTGGAGTTATTTAAAAAATAGTTTAGTTTTTGAGCCTCGTAATAATGAAAATACAAAACTGTTTCAGAAATGCTGGTGGCTCTAAAACAGGCAAAGAAAAACAAGCAGCAGGAATCCGAAATGGAAGCGGATAAGGAAGAAACTGATGTTGATATATCCAATATAGCCATAGAAGAAACGGGCACGTCTTCGAATCAAACTGATCAGGATAATAGTCAGTCTGGTTCTTTGGGATAATCAGAAAAAATAAACAAAGATGGCGGCTTATTAATGTTACTACAGTATTTGGTTGTCGGATATTTATCGAATCTGCTATTTAATAACTTATTTATATACATATTTTGTGATCGATACATGATCCATTGATATTGTTTGTTTATGTTACCTATTTATATTTCAACTGTGCATATATCAACTCGAGCGTTCTCCGGTTTCATTCGCGTTAAGCAGTAGAACTTACATACTGACTTTACACGCCCCTTTTGGGACAAAGGGATGATTTTTGAAAACATATTATACACGTTTTCATGAATTTTAACGAAGAGCCTTTGTACTGAAAGTTTTATACTAACTTCACACCTGCGTTATAAAGGAAACTCCTGTAAAATGTCAAGTTCCTAGCTCTTAATAGTCTAGGCTCTTCGTTGATATGTCAGTCAGACGGCTTGTTTTATATAAAAAGAGGTTTTAATAAAGATATAACCCAGACGACATTTTCAAGTTTTTCCTCTGAAACAATATTAAAAACTAGCAGGACTTTTGTTAATAAAATATTAACAGAGTTGTTAATTGTTACTCATTATTATGGTCTAGCCTCAGGCAATCATTACTATAAATTGCACTTATTACTTTGCTTAAACCACTATACTGTAAATTATAATTTATCAATAATACTAATAATCATTTTATTAATTATTCCGACACTGCAAAGCTGAATCCTCTCACTAAAAGTGTTGGCGCCTAAAATACCTGTACTTGTTAGTTTGATTTTTCCTATTTGTATATCAATGTTGCTAGCTTGCAAATTTAATTAAAATATAACTATAAAATATCAAACCTTTGCTAGTAAAATTATGGATTCATAAAAGAAACTTAACACTCATTTATCTAACTTAATTAGAAATGAGAAATATTAATTTATGAATTATACTAAATTTCTAAAGTGAAGTTGTTTCGCGCAAAGTCACGGGATCTTATTTTAAAATCTCATTCGATAACTTAAGTTATAACTATTTATATAACATCAAGCGCTCGATTTAAGTTACTGGTAGGTTACCTAATGTACCTATAGGGGGTGAAATTGATCGCGTCGACGCGGCGCGGCGGACCGATTGGCGCTAGGCGTTTGGCGTAATGCCAATATGCGACGCAATACTATCGCCAGTAACTCCAGTTTAACTTTTAGCTTTATCCTATTGAGTCATTATAGATAATGTGTTTACAACTTGCTTTGGTTTAATTGTGATTTGTCATGACATCTATATATTTTTTAGGACGGTGCGGTGTCATTAACTAGTCCGCGTCACTACAGCCTTTAGACGCGTGCAATAACAAGGATATCACTAGCGCATTGCTAACCTTGTGACTAGAAGATATTATGTCACATTACCCAATAATTTCCTTGCGTCTTTTTTATTTCTTAAACCGGACCATAGCAATGCGAACACTGCTATGTGTTCGTAGAAATAGGTGAGAGTGAGGTACCAATGCAGGCGATTTTTGTCTACCTCGTATAAAAATACATATTTTCTTACATTCATATTCTTTATTCTTTCTATATTCAAAGTGTAAGCTATTTGTTTCATATCAGTGGCAAGACATATCAGAACAATATAGACCTCTTTGTTCTAGGGGTTGTTAAGCCTATGAGGCTGTGTGCTAAGTTTCGAGGACGCAGCTGCCCAACCTCACCCTGTAGTATTTGACTTATGTACGCTATTTTGATAGATGGATACTTACGACATACGATCACTTACGACTTCTGGTATATATAGAGATATATATATTCTACACTAACTTACAGTAGGCTAAATTTTTGATGCATACGATATACAAATATTCTTTCTATTTATGTGGTATTCGACAATGTTATTAAATTGTAACGGGTGCAAGCAAAAGTATTAATAGAGTTTTTAGATAAAAAGCTTAACTTCATGATAATTGATTTTCAATACATAGAATACTGCGATCATATTATTTACTGCAACGTTCCCACTCTCCATAAAACTTAGGCTGAAAACATACCGAGACTACAAACAGTTGTAAATTTTATAACATGGGGATAGCTCGCCGTTCATTAACTAATTACGGGCTTAGTACATTTTCTATGGATACTAGTTTCTTTATATTTTTATATAAAAGGAGAAACTGATTGACCGACTGACACATCAACGCAGAGCCTAAATTATAAGGGTTAGTTCCCTGAAATTTTCCACAGTGGTTCCTTTAATAACGTATAGGAACACTAAAATAAGATGTATGAAAATTCACTCCCAAAAAGGGTAAAACTAAGTTTCATACTAACTTTGCATAAGTTAGTATGGGGGGGGGGGGGTGATGCTAGTAATATATATATATATATATATATATGTATTAGTAACCTACCCCAGATTTGCACGGGAGCAATGTCGACACTAATTTGGGGGAGAGCGAAGTGTGGAGTGATCAATAACGGTTTGTTGTTTGTAGTACGGGTAGGAACATGGTACATCTCGCGCTTGGTAATCGCTTTCAACCAGGATGACGTAAGGCTCGCAAGCCGCTGTGCCTTCGCTTTTTAAATCCCTGTATCATCTTCCATATCCATATTAATGACAAGCAATAAAGTATAATTTTGATCTCCTTGGTGCTACTAAGATATAATGATAAAGTTTTATTATTATATACTAATTTTTTTTTTATTTTAATAAAGCGCTTTATATTTCTATCAACGGCCGACTAGAATAGTACCTCCCTTTGTACCAGGTGTCGTAAGCGGCGACTTAGATACCAGACAGATGGCGGTATATTCATCCAAATCAGTGTAGCTCAAATGCAGTGTGGAGATAGGTAGCAGTATCTCCGTCGCGCTGCAGTGTAAAGCTGTAAACCACAACGCTTACCTAGCGCGGCAATTATGGGCAAAATTCCTCCATTCTTGGGGAATACTATATCCAAGCTTTTAAAATGCTATTGTAAAGCCATTAAAGTAACTATAGTCCTTTAAATATAGCTTGACTAGAATGACAGCTGTCAAACTGTCATTTTTGTAAACTATTTTGATGGGTTATGGGATCTTAGGGGATTTTATGGTGTACTATATTTTTTTATACTATAATGCCAATATTATAAATGACTCACGCGGCGCTTCTAGATTGACATCTTTTATTCTAATCAAGTGATATATGAAGGAGTATAATATAATTTTATGAATGAGAAATAAGTGTATCAGCGGCTTAAGGTATAATTTGTTTCGTTTTAGTGCCAGGGGTTGATTAAGCGATGATGGTTTCAGCCAAGGTCAAGACCGATTGATACTTTGTCAACAAAGGGCGTTACGTGCGAGCCTTTTGTTTGCTCTGGAAAACGGATACCTATCAGTTTGAAAAACTGGAGCTTTTTGTCCTACTAAATCTATTATGGCATGAATGACTTCGATACTCTGTATAGAATGAGGTGGTAATATATCATCTACCCAGATAAAATAGACAAGAAGTCCTTATATCATGAACTAGCTTTCTAGAGCGACTTCCCGTGTATAGACTTAATGCCGCGTCCCTCGGCAATTCATGTTTTCCCAGTATGAAAAGCTTATTTTAATATTCCTTCTAGATTTCAAGCTATCATGCTTATTCAAATAGCTCACCAGCTCAGTCGTGGAAGCAAAACACATAGATAGTGTAATTGCAATACACATAAGTCCTTCGATTAGTCCATGATAGAGAACTCACATGCAAACGAAAACGCGATGTTGTTGATTATTGAGATACCAAACAACATAAAATAGTGGATTGAACCACCAACACAATTTATGAACTCCAATAAATCCTCCACTAGTTACTTGTCTTTAAAAGTCTCTATTGTCTCTGCTAAAAGCAAAATGATACCCTTCCAAGCGACAGTTTCTACTCTCTTAGATCTTATGCTATCATTCCATTTATTTCATTTCGCCATTTCTGTTACCATTAAAATTTTCCGCAGTAGCTTTTCATTTCAGACGGACAAAATAATGTAGCGGCATAATATCCATATATACGTCAACTTTGAGTCTAATTAACTTGCCTAATTATTTTGGACATGTTTGTGTCCCTTCTACACATATTCTCTTCTACTCTACTGTATTATTAAAATTGTGTTTTACTGGCTACATACAATTAACAAGTAATTATTTGCGATGGGCAAAGTGACATATTTGATTATGGGTGAAATACGTAAAACGATTTAAATGCACGCCGCGGTAGTAAAAAGGAAAATATTCTAATAAATAACTGTCAAAATTTGGTGTTCTTTAAAATATCATAATCTTTGATATTTATTTAAACTTTTATTGTTATTGAGACTTGAAACGTCAACAGAAAAAAAGCCTAAGCATAGGTGTTATATTTTTTAAAATGTACCTGAAAATTTGTAAATGGATACAAGCTGTGAAAAAGCGAGAAACCTTAACTATATATAGTAGTCTCAGAACTTTTTATTTAAAATTATTTTTTTTTATAATGATGATTTTAGTATTGAAAATGCTAATAAGTTTTTATATTCACCAAAACCTATCAACACAAAGTGTGAACATTTAATTGAAAAGAATTTAAAAAAAAGACACGCGGGCAAACGTCTTGCGATATTCCTTAGAATATTTATTGCAAGAGGAAAGTTCCGCTACTTCATGTTTCTTATAACATTTTAGTGGTTCTTGTAATCAAGATTTGACTCGAGACCGGCTCTATTTTTTCTGATGGAAATGATAATATCCTTGACATTTTTTGTCAATTTTAACTTGACTTGTCAACTTTAATTCAAGCTCTATGTTACTTGCAAAATGAATATTATTACAGTTTTATTCGTGTCGTTATTACATTAAAATAGCTACTCATTTAAAACAAAGGTCTGACCTACAAATTACAAAGTAAGTTTCGAGGCCGTGTCTGTCATGTCATGAGTAGGAAAATCTAAAAAAAAAATATTAAAAAATACCATCTTCAAAATGTATGGTTTGTATGATGTCATATCATGGAAATGATCTGGGTTTATTTTCCTGCTAAAATACATGTCAAGGCCAAAAAGGCAATTAGTTTTGCGACAAAACTTGTGTATATACCCTTTTTTTCTTACGTTCTATGAGAGATGTGTTCTATAGTATTAAATTTTTTTTTTATTGATATAACATACATAGATTATTTGTTTCGATGGTTTTGTTTGTTTCGTTTTGACCCAAGACTTCATAACCGATTTAAATAATATTTTACTCCTACAAAGTTACTTCTTCAACGAGTAACATCCATTCTAAAAATGAAAAATGTTAGTAAGATTGTATTTTTGTACGTGTGTAAAAATAAAAACAAAAAACTATAGCATCAATTTCAAATAATCTTTTACTAATAGAAATTTACATTATATTACATTTATTATTTTTATCCGCATATTCTTTTCGAAATGGGAACTACATGCAACCGCGAGGCGCTTTCTGTACACGTAATACTCTGAAGTTTTGATAAAAACCTCCTCTACAAAATTTGTATATAATTTTGGGAAAATAGAAATGTTTTTATTTCTGTTACTAAATGCATTTGTGGATTAACCTTACAACAGAATGAATATTTAGATTCCCTTTGTGGTATACCAAAGGGCGGCACCGACAAACGTAACAAAATGTGCTATAAAAAATAACAAGCCATAACACATTTTATTTATGTATTGCACTTTATTACCACCGCATAATACGAGAAAATTTGGCAAGCGAATATTTCCCAATAACTGGGCAAGTATATATTCCTTTTTATTTTTTAAGTCTTGTTCTCTTTATCTATTGTATGTTGTATTATAAACTAAGATATATAAAAACTAAATATTAAATTTCACATTTGATTTCAATATTTTTACCGCAATTGTATGTTGTTTTAATTGTTATCAACTTATTAAATAATTTATGTCAAACGATACATTCCAGAATCCAGTCCACAAAAATCCAGAAGTTTATTATACATTTATTTAAATAGAGAAACGACCTCTTTCGACGACGCAGATTTTGACGTAACATTGAAAAATAAAGCATGTTACACGTTTGTGATATACCAATCATAATTATTATTTTGTGTAAATTAAAACGTGTTTAATCATTAGTGAAAAGTTGGTACGTATTATAAAGTGAGTCATGATGTCAGAGGGAGGATTGCAGAAGCGGAAGCTGCCAAAACTTATGGCGTGTATGACTAAAAGTAGTCTGGAGAACATGAGGAACAGGGCACTCTTTTTTATGGACTCGCTCGATGCAAAGGGGATACGTCGGTAATGCTTGATTAAATATGCTACCATGCTCACATTAAACTCTATTTGTGCTGAGGTTTTTTTTAGTAGACATTAAACGGCTAACACACACACACACACATAGCTAAACTGTAGCATAGCTTATTTAAATCTTACCAGAATATGTGACTTAATTAGATCTCATACAACGGTTGTACTCATTTGTACCTCACCCTCACTTCTACCGCCAACAAGTAGAAGTAGAGGCAGTGCACAAGGTTGACAACGCGTTGGTGATATAATTATGATAATACGAGCGGATAGTAGGTGATAACAGCCTGCAGTGACGCTTATACTGTGACCGTTTTCGCCTATTGACTAGATATATATTTCATTTTTGAAGTTTTTTACTATATTACTGCAAATTTCTATCTACTAGATATACATATTTTATATTTGGATAATCAACTTCTGTGTTTAAAAAAAATAGTTTTCTTATAAACTAGACAATTCAAATCTAGGGCTTCAATTTACCAGAAGTATTTAAGAAGAATTTATAGTTTTGTGTTTTGATGTTATTTGACAATGTTGTGTGTTCTTATAAATAGGTTATCTAAAAGTGGGTTAGAATTTTGATCTCTGGTTAGTGATAAAAATGACGATTTTCAGACGTTTATATCTAAATAACCGTATGAGCTGTGTTTGTGAAATTGAGGGTACTTGTTAAACTAAGAAGTTAATTAGCTGTACCAATTTTTATGAGTTTATTTTAAATAGATTTTTGAGTTATTGAGGGGTGAAAAGTGGCCCCAAATGATTCGTGTAAAAATACACACGGCTGCTGCGTCGCCAGTTCTTTTTTGAACTAGACAGAAACACCGCCAGTGCGGCAAATTATTTGTACTATCTTCTACTCATGCAGATACCTTTCTTAGCACGGGGTCAACTTCGTTAGGACACAAGGATGGGAGACATCCCATATAATGTTATTCTAAGTAATTATGCACTGACGAAATGTAACATTATATGTATATACAGTTTTTTATTTGTACCGGAACTAGTTCTAGGCGAGTGGATTTGCAGGCGTTGCCTAGTTGGTATTGCATGTTATGTGTTAGGTTCATAATAATATGCAGTGTGTAAACCACACAGTGAAACGGTCACGTTTGCTTATCTAGTAAGCTGCAAGCTTGCATTTAGGTTAAAGCGACTTGAATACTTCGCAACTTTGTATTTGCTGTATGTGTAGGTTTTGCTAGAACTGGTTAAGATGTCTACAGTTGTAAAACAATTTAATTGATTCCTAGAACCGCTGGTATCTGTTGCGATATCTTTTACAAGAATATTTCATACGCAGAGTATACAATAATTTTAAAAGTGTATGAAATATACAATTACCCCCACCTAATTTACATCATCATCATATCAGCTTTTGGAAGTCTACTGCTGGACATGGCATCTCTCCTAAAAAGGAGGTTTTTTGCCCATGATTGCCGCGCTGGGCAAGCGTGTTGGCAATCGCAGAGTGAGCTTTCGCGACGGGGATACTTCTTCCCATGCCCACCTTGTACATTTGAGCTGCACTGTTTCAGATGGATATACCGCCATCTGCCGGTTCTGGTACTTCAGTCACATCTTGCGACACCTGGTGCATTGGGAGGTACTATTCTACTCCGGTACCTCACGGCAAAATTCAAATCGAGACATATAAATAAAAGTTCCTTGAAAAATAAGAACATTGCATTTCTCTAAAAACATAATTATGATTTTATGAAATAAAGAGCGGTGTTGTATAAGTTTATATTAATCATGAAAGATATACATCGCTTAACGACGGATTATTTTTTTTAAATTAGGTAAATATGGGATGAGATCGTGGTTATTTATAGATTTCTGGGTTTACTTAGTATATTATCTATCTGGGTTTTATAATAAAAGATAGATAACATCAAATGACATATAACTCTTTTATAATAGATAGGACTTGAGAAAAAACGGACAGTACCTGTAGTACAAAATATATGGTTTTATTTTGGTTTTTTCTGATTATTTACGTCAATAACTTGTTTGATAAAAAAATAATTAAAAAAATTCAAGAATGTTTTGTACATGTTTCCTAGGTTACCGTCTAGTTAATATTATATTTAATTATGAATATTAGACATGGATGACAGTAATCTGTGCATACCTATGTGTGACAGTAAGTGTACCTATTCTGAATAAATAAATAGTATGACGTATGATGTAGTCAATTATTCTTAAAATGATAAAAGTAGACGTAAGAGAGTGTAAGAGAAAAAGAGAATGGGAGTAATTATAATTTGATTGATTTATTCATTTACTCCGTATTTACAAGATATATCTTTAAGATCATGTCTTATTGCAGCCTTACATTATATTGAATACCACAACGGACAGTTATATCAAATGCCATAAGGTTCCAAAACTTTCTAGTGTTTTTCTTTTATAAGAACCTTCCTGACAATGATAAATAAATCAAAAAGAGTCAAAAAGAAGATCTAGGGAAACGGAAAATATTTTTCATTCGTTACTAGCTACCCTGACAAATGTTATATTTGTGTTTATCATGAAAAAATTATTGTGCCTGTAAATTAAGCGATCCTATCTCTAAGTTGGATTAAATTATACACAATAAGTAACAATTGACTAAAATCGGTTCAGTGGCTTAGAAATTCATACCGGACAAACAACGTGACACGAAATTTTTATATATGTACATATATTTGAATTTAATTATCAACGAAATCTTTTTTTTTGCCCAATGTTTTTACTGACCTATTTTATCCGACTCTGGCCTTAAAAAATGGACTAGGAGATCCTGTACTACAATATACTTACCTAATATTGGCATCTGTTTACGATTTGGACTTATTTCCTTGTAATCAAATCGTTATAGTCTACATACTTTTTGATAAAGGAGTTGTTCAAGATAAACATTTAGTAATTGTAAAAGCATATTAATATCATGAGTTTAAGGTAAGAAGGTGCTAGAAATTTTCAGTTTCAAAATATCTAATTCGATTATTTATTTTTATTTTTTTAATTGGTAATATTATTATTATTCAATAGCACGTAACTAACGTGCTATTGAATAATATAGCTTTATTTGCTTTAAAATGTGAGTACCTTCTTCAAAATAATATATTTTTTACCATTTTTGCTAACATTCGCGGTAAGGAAACCGAAAGGTTGAAAAAAAAATGTCAATGATCGGCGTTTTAATGCTTTATATTTGTTATACGTAGTAAAAGTTTAAAAATAAAATGTAACAATTCAAACAATATTACCTAATTAATGCACTACTATAAGTTTTATTACACAATTGCAATCTTTTGTTTAACAATAGTTACGAGCATCTACTTTTTGTAATGTAAAATGATAGAAGCAGGCTTCTTCCTCAGATTTTTGTTTTAGCAAAAAACAAATTTGATTATTGTAAAATAATAAAAACCATCACAACAAAATTACAAAGCCATTATTTCATCTGTACACACGTAGACTTTAATTTTACAGGAGAAAGTTACCACTGCATGAGTGCCTCATCCTAGAGCTTCAAGAGTCAGGCTACCAGGAGTCTTCAGTGTACATCCAAGATCTTATCTATGATAATATCCAGATCCTTGCGGAAGATGATATTGGCATTGTCGTGGACTTGAGGAAACAGCCTGAGTACTTGGAGCATATTTGCGCAGGTCTAGTACAGGCTGAAAAACATCGAGACAAAGGTTTAAAATATATATTTTTCTAAACCCTTTTATTATTTTATTTGTACTTTTATTGAGACTAAAGTTTAAGTTTGAGATAAAGTGCATTAATTGACTTATCTATGTCCAAATTAGTATATTTCATAATTCTGCCAATATAATATTAACTTAATTTTAGTGCTGTAAACGTATTTTGAACGTTTTTAAAACTAAGATCGATGCTCTACAAGAGTAGGTACATGAAAGTGTTTGAAAATTATTATTTGTAATTAGGAAATAAGAAACAGAGAAAATACATCAAACATCCGGTTCCGATACAAAAAAAATATTTCTATAGCTTTGATCCCTTATAGTTTATTACACACTGTATTAAGTAAATTCATATGTCCAACTTAGCCTCACAAAAGATTTCTAGCGAAACAGCAATTGTATATTTGTAGCTATAGTAGTACATAGTTTCTACAAACATATATTTTTTTAAATTTACGCGTTCACTACTCTTAATAACACCATTTCAAATGCGGTATATTTAACTTTTAAATATTTAGTTCAACCGCAAGGTAACACAAACATCCAACTTAATATATAAAAAGGTAAATAACCTGCGATTTAAACTCGTTATAAAGTAATTTTATTTTGTACAAACAAAATTAATAATATCGTTTCTTTGTCTCACTCTACACAGTGTTGGGCCTTAACTGCTTGAAAATATCTAGGCTCAACAAACTCTAAAAATCTGATGAACATTTATATTCTCATGTTTTCTTGAATATAGAAACAGATTGTAATTTATTTATATAATTTTTTTGGTTAACTACATTTGACATTTTTTATGGCTGCATAATGATGCAGGAACTATTAAAGGTACCACTTCCTTATATAATAAAGTCAGCAAACAAGCATACGTTCCTTGATGGTGAACGTGACCGCAGCTTATACACGCTAGAGTCATTACAAGGGTATCACTAGCATGTCACCAACCCTGTGAACTGAATATACTATGTCACATTTATTAAATATTCTCACTAGTTCTCTCACCCTTCAAACCAGAACACAGCAATGCGAATACCGCTTTTTGACAGTAGGAATAGGTGGGAGTGAGGTATCAATACAGACGACATTTGTAAGAGGTCACGACTGGCTGTATTATTTTAATTTTATATTAGAATTTTATAAAGCAACGGTACAGTTTATATTAGTACAACTGTCATCGTTACCTCAGTGCTATTAAATATACCAAATAAAGAAATAAATAATACGCTATTGATGATTGTTATAAACCCTCAAAAGCGTCTTAAATGAAGGTACCGAAATCAGTCGATTTGCGTTCTTCAGTCACCTTTTACGACTGCTTGTACAGAGGGAGATTAGTCTACTCTTCCAGGACCCTACGGGTACTATACGACTCAAGCAGGTAGAGCCTACTATCATTTATTTTATTCAAATCAGCGGTTCTCCTAATTTCACGGTAAAAAAAGCGTACTACTAATTAATCCTCGTCAAAGATTAACATAAAATTACACTTAATTATCCACGTTACGGAATCTAAGTCATTGTCTCCGTAAGTTAAATTAACTTGGATCAAGTGCGCTAATGGGTTACCAGATTCATTTAACTTAGGTAAGCTTTATATCGTGTTCAGGGTATGTAGGCAGTTTCCTCATTATGTGGTTACGGTTAGACATTGCTACTTGCTAAGCCTATATAGGCACCGATTATTCCTATATTAAGTAAGAGCAATAATCGGTGTCTAATATACTCACACTATATACTAATATATTTACACATTATACTACATCACATACATAGACCTGACTCAGTGGTAAGTCGCTTAAAGCACTTGTATTACAGACATCAGATAACAGAGGAATCACAGATTTAATACTTAATTACATATTTTGAGCACCCCGATCCAGAACAAACAAATATCATCATATAAATATTTCCATAGGCATCACCTGTCTAGTTCCCAGGTGATCTCATCGCATTAGTCCTTTCATACACGCTCATTTATTCTTGGTACTTCTGGCCCTTCTTTAATACCTTTTCTACCTGGTTGAGATATGTTCGCCCAGGTCGTACTATACCAACTCTACCATTCACTTCCGCTCTATATACTTGTGCAGTCATTCTATTTTCATACATCCTTTCTACATGTCCAAACCATCTCAACATTGCTTTCTCTAATGTTGTAACAACATCTTTTACACCGCATTGATCTATTATCACTATTCTGTAATCTATCTCTCAAACTTACAGCATACATACTTCGAAATGCTCTCATTTCAACCGCATTTATATCTAATCGCATGTTTCTTCTGCCATACCCAATGTTCATAGGATTAATATATATATATATGTATGTTAAGCATTAGTTTATATTTTAATTATTTGAGTTTATATGTATATATATATATATATATATTTTTATTACTGAACAATAATACTTACAATAAACAGTCAGATGCAGGCTTCCAATAAAATATCCAGGCTCATACATCCATACATTCATCATACATTCCCGGGATCAAAAGCATTTGTCACTTTTTGTGAACTAAACATTAGTTTATAAACAGAAACCCTTCATATTTCCGGGATAAAAGTAGCCAATGTTCTTCCCGAATTCAAATTATACATAGAAATTTTCATTAAGTAAATTCAGCCGTTTAGTCGTGAAAATATAACTTTTAGGTCGACAGTAACACCTCCGCAATTATACTAACTAGATTCTAATCCGAATATGTAGCTGGAAATACTTTTATTTCAGATATTTTAGCAGAGGGATTACAAATATTATTATTAAATTAATATATATGTTTATCAGATAATTGTTTGTCCGGGATAGAGCGAACCCTTGCTGCAAAAGATGGGAGGACTATTGGATATGTTATCGAGTCCTTCATCGATATATTCATTCTACAACATATTTGTTCAACATCTATCTTATCCTATTTTGAGTTTAAATATTCCCAGCGGCAATTTTAGTTTGTTTGTGTGTTTAATTATGATTATGATTTTACCCGTAAAACAATATACTTATTTTCCCGGGATTACATTTATCAAATTATATACATTGCCAATTCTACACTATTTTACTCCACACCTAGTAATATATACATAAAATTATGACTAAATAAAATAGTAACAACAATATCCTAACTCTTGTTAGATTCAAGATGAGGAAATTACAAAATATATATATATTTATCGGATTACTCGATGATAATTATTCAAATGATATTGCTGTTTTCTTATGTCTAACTTGCATTTAATTATCAAGCCTTCACATATACCTTGCGTAGATACCCAAGGCTCTGTGGGACACAAGAAATAATAAAGAGTCCAGCTAAAAAATCTAGATTAAATTGTTAATTGCCATACGATTGTTTCAGGAAATACAAAACAGGAATGCCTATGTCTCCTTGGACTGGCGATGCATTATGCCGAAGAGGGCAAAGGTATATTATGGCTAGCGGAAAAGTTCTATTTAGCTTCGCTTGCTGTATCCAGCCAGTATATGGTGGACGGGGGTAGACAAAAGGCGTGCTGTAAATTTCGTTATGGCAAGTTTTTACTGGACAAGTGTGAGTATTTTCCTAGGCATCATGATCATCATAGTAGTAGTGGAACGTCCAATGCTGGACATAAATCCCACAAGAAAAAGGGGAGCTTAGCGTTTTAATAGCCGCGCTGGGCAGGCGTGGTATCAATCATAGAATGTGGCTCCGCGATGGGAATGCTGTGTCCATCCCCGCTTTTTTCCGGTTAAGCTACTCTATTACGGATAATTATACCGTCATTCGTGGATCTAGGAGGTAGGTACTATTCCCTTTTGCTGGTACTAGAAACATCGTAGGCATATTTAAAGGGTATTATAATATTATTTCGGTTTTTGGCTCTTTACTGTCTTATTATGCCAAGAACGGTTCGTCGATGAATCTGCTTGGGGTGTTGCAATTTCAAAACAGACAGTTGATGGTAGTATTAAAATATTTTGAGTTTGAGGTTTTTGTATAAATAAAAGAGTTCCAAAGGCATTTAATTATGCATGGGTTGTCATTATTTTTCTTACCAAGCACTCATCAATATGACTGTCAGTTTGACTCAGCGAGACAACGAATGACACAACTTGATGTTTTAAATAAATCATAATGTCAAATATATTTTGATTTTTTACGGATTTTTTTTTATATTCATAATGTATTTACACTCCTATGTTTAATAATTTTATTGGGAAGATGAATTAAAGACGCAATTGTGTTTCTCTGAAAATACAAAAGGTTTTATTAGACATCAATGTCTACGCTTAACCAATTACATAAAATACTACCGTAAACGATTCTCTCACCTGAAAATACAAAAGAAACAACATTTAAAGCCTTTACTTCAGAATCTTCTATTTACGGATAGAATCAATTAAAATATTATTAGGTTTTATTTCTCTTAACGCAAACTAAACGTCTAACAAAATACGCAAATGACACACGCCACAAATGTCACTCTCGTAGCTGTCGTGGTCATGTATTAGTCTTATACATAAACACGCATGGAAAGATTTAGTGTTAGAGGTCACATGAAGCGTCGAGGAATCTGACTAGCTCCCCGATATACTAGCTTACTGCGTAGAAACGATCACCCAAGTCTTTAGTAGACTCTGCAGTTAACGCGGCAAAATTTAAACAGAAGAAACATGACTACATTGAAGATAAGAGGGTAGTGATTACATATTTTTATTTTTTATGAGACTCAATATCCGAGTTATTTATCGATATGTTTTCACATATCTTGTAGTGTTTTATGGTATTATTTGGTTATATTTATATATATATTTGTAATTATTTGAATATGATTCTAAAAGTCTTGCAGATAAGAATATCAAAAGATAACTGCGTTAGATATGTAATTGGAGCCGCCCGTTTAATTGACGAATATTAATGATTAAATATATATTTGTCGGTATATAACCTGTTTATGTTGTAGCCGATCCTAACAAACAAATATATTGATATAAGGCTGTCTTGTTACCACAGAGTACGAAGCGTGTTCAGGGCGGTATGCTGGTTTTAGACTGGAAATACATTAATACTTCCGTATAAAAAATTAATATTTTATTTAATTTTCCTGTCTTGTTATATCAAAAGGAATAAATACTTGTATATATTTACAGTTGTCAATCATCTATTGTTTTACGAGAATTGGGTGAAAGAGGCAGTGTATTTATTGATATGATGTTCAAGTTTATAACCTAAACGCGCAAGTGATTTTGCGAACGTGTATAGGCTGCGGTGATGCTTAGTATCACGTAGACTGTATTCTGGTTTGTCGACCTGGTCTAATAGAAAGAAATATAAATATACTAAACGTGTTAGCCGTGGGGTACAGCCATTGTTGCATAGGACCTTCCTACATACTAGCTAAAAGGTCAGCAGCATCCTCGTCGCAAAGTTACGTATTACGATTGCCGCCACACCGGCCGTGGTAATTATACATTATAAATGACTTTAGTAGACTTATGTCCAGCATTGGGTGTCTAGCGGCAGATATGAAGATGACCTCATACATTTATTAAATAGCATAAAATATTCCCTTAAAATGAATAATTAAGTATGAGAGAGAGGCCGATGGCGCAGGTAGTAATGATCCTTTCTAATGCGCCAGGATTCGTGGGTTCGAATCTCACCTAGGACAAATATTTATAGGATGATACGTGTATTTGTCCTGTATCTGGGTGTTAATAATATATATTAAAGTAATATGTTTGTGATTCATCTGTTGCCTGATGTCCGTAACTCAAGTGCTCTATGCGACTTACCATGAGATCAGCTCAATGTATGAGACATTGTGTGAATATTATTATTAAAAATGTGGCTGTCCTACAGACTACATCATGATGATCATTTGTTTCAAGGAAAAAAAAATTTGCCCATAACTGCCGCACTGGGCAAGCGTTTTGGCAACCGCAAAGCGCAGCTTTCGCGGTGGGAATGCTGCTGCTCATCCCGGCTATGTGTATTTAAGCAACACTGATTCGCGTGGATATGCCACTATCTCACGAAAGAGGCATTTGCATAAAACTTGAAATTAAATTAGTATTTTTTAAGTATGGAATACTTAAAAATGTTAAAAATTTGTGAGTGACTCCAATATCCCCAACAACATTGATCATTAGGTAAGGTCATTGCCTTAGCATTTGTTTGTTATAGCATTAATAATAATTTCCTCCTCACAATCGCATAGTTCGATTAATGAACAACATTGCTGACGCCTTCTATTTGGTACCTCGTCATACACTCACAATTAAAAACTCAAGTTTCAAATCCAATAGTTTATATCAGTGTTAGTTCAATACAGCATATGTGGTTTTTGTGGATAAAGTCGAAAATGTCCTTCTGTAATTGTAGTTTGAACTTTATTTGTAACTGCTACTTACGCGGTTTTGAAATAATACTGACAATATGTAGATGATGCGTTAGATTTTTTTATTACTTGTACAATTTTATCTTGAAGTGTTACCAATAGTTACCAGATCTTCGGAGTATGGTCTAATTATCGGTAGTATAAAATAATTAATGAATTGATTGTTATGATTAATAAATGGTTTTAATTATAATTGATAATAATAGTAGCAGAGAAGAATAGTACTTTCCTCTGTATCAAGTGTCGTAAGAGGCGACCAAGGTACCAGAACCAACAGATGGCGGTATATCCATCCAAAACAGTACAACTTAAATACTACAGGGTGGGAGTGGGCAGCTGCTTCCACTTGGCAATGTTGTGATGGTCATAACGACTGCTCAGGCAACAGTAGGCCTTTGTCCAACAGTGGACTTTCTAATAAATTCCCACAAAATGTTAGAGATTGACCTGACTTCGTGGTAAGTCGCTCAAAGTACTTGTGTTACGGACATTAAACAACAGAGACATATATTTATTTAACACCTGACACAGAACAAATATCATCATACAAATATTTCTCCTGGATGGGCATCGAATACATGACCTTTGGTGCTCAAGATAGCGTCGCTACTATATCGGGCCTATCAATCAATTCATCAATTGCCATTACAAATGTGTTATAAAATATGTTTTGCTCTAACTACGTAATTACAGTAAGTGCGTAATTGATATCATAATCTTGATATTATGCGGTTGGCAGAAGTATCATCAGGACAAATAAATTTCAAGCTGTGTTACAAAATAAGACGTTTGCAAAATTTTGTTATCGCTAAATGTTAGCAGTTAAATGAAACCTTCGACATGAAACAAGTTTTTAGTTCAACAACTGGTTCATGTTTTTGAATGACGTAGGTAAATTAATTTGCATACACATTGACCTTACCTACTAGAAATTAATGAAATTCCTATCTCGATAAATGACGTTATTTAGTAATATGACGTAGATGATTTGATCTTGTTTGTGAAATTGGGCAAAGAATAAAAAGTACTGTCAGTAGGTTTAGACGGTTTATGTGACCTTATATAAATAAGTAAACATTAAATGAATTAATTCCATTAATATTTAATAATTGTTTAATTGGAATAACCCGTATAATTATGTTAAAAATTAAAAAATTCATAATTAAAAACTACCTAAAAACATCTCGTACATTAACTGACTCCGCGGTAAGTCGCTAAAAGCACTTGTGCCACGGTCATCAGACGACAGAGAATCATATTCTTCTTAATTAAATACCCTAATATAAAGCAAACATTAATATCATCATATAAATGTTTGTCCTGGACAGGGATCGAAGTTCGATCATCGAACCCACGACCTTTGGCGCACGTCAAAATGTTACATGTTCGTAAAAATGGTGTTTTGCCAATCGATAACTATCATTTGCTTTTTAATTACTAAGAATACGATCGTTGTTTGTTAAAAAATACTTTTCTATTTTTCTAACTTCAAATATTTCTGCATAATGGTTTGTGATAATTTATTTTCAACCACATTCAGTCTAGCTGTATTAGCTCGAGCGAACTTACAAACAAAAACGAGAAATGTATGTAATCAAATCAAATATAAATATATTTTATTTGATTACATACATTTCTTTTATTATCTATTAACTATGTACTTGAGGGCATTTCTCAGAAATTTGCGGAGCGGTGCAAAGATAGTATATCTTATGTGTTTCCTTAAATTTAATCTAGATTATTTTAATCGAATCAATTGAAAGTATTAAGTCGATCAATTAACCGTTTTAATATAGGTTTTTTAATCACACACAGTTAATAGTCGTAATGACAATGATATTAATAATGGTAAAACCATTAAAATTGTTCTAGGAAAATGCAATGTTCCACAGAAAGAATAACATTGTGGTTAATATCACAGTTCCAGGAGCTGACCCCGATGAACCGTTTCAGATACTGGCTGAGGTCAGGGATAGCTCCATTGGCAAGGTAAGGCCATTGCCTCGTATAATGTTTTTTGCTTTTTCTAAAAGTATAATAATTTATAAAAAAACATATCTGAATCTACTAAGCTACCCCAAAGAAGACAAAGAGCAAAAAATATGCGGACTAATATTTATAAAATGATTCGTCATCATCACATCAACCAAGTGCACTGTTGGACATAGGCTTACTCAAGATATTGTAGTATTCGTAGAGCGCAACGTCGTGATGAGGATACTGCTGCTTATTCCCACCCTGTACTATTAAGAATGCGCTGTTTCAATGGATATACCGCCATCTGTCGCCTCTTACGGCCTCTGGTACAGAAGGAGGTGCTATATTACTCCGCCGGTACACGGTACGAAATGATTAACCTCAAAATTTATCGGATATAAGACGTTATTATTATGTATATGTATATTATTATATTCATTATTGTTCCAAAAGACAACTTCAGTAAAGTAATTTCAGCTATGTATTATATTAAATTTTAGCTTAGTAACTTTATTTATGTAAGCCTTATAATGAATACACTTCGTATTAATTGTATAGCTTTTATAAAAAAAAGTTAATACAAAAATGAATACTCTCTAGAAACGGATCAAATTCTTAAATAAATGCTCAGAATAAACATGACAAAATTTACAAAGTATGACGGTAAACATCAAATGCTGAATAAATAAATCTCCTATCCACATATGCAAATTTTAGTCTATGACGATTGTTAAACGTAAACAACTTGTTTTTTCCGAAACAGGCTTTTGTAATATTTATGATTATGTTAAAAACCTGGCCGGTTCTGATAAAAAAAAACATATGCTATAGAATTTAAATAGCCATACTTAATCAATAAATTAGGTTAAAGTAATTGCTAAATCGACGATGGGAAATTTTGATAAATAGATAGGTATACGAATAATGGTCTCTAGTAATAATGATGCTGTGCCAGTTGCCCCGTACTAGATCCTTGTATTCATCGAGTAGAACAAAACGTGTCATAAACAAGAGTAACAAATATAAGATATATGTTTACGTATAGGATTGGTCGCTAGAGGAAGTACAGATGGAAGGTGACAAGGACTCACTCGAGACGGTCTTCGCTGCGAGTGCAATTCAGTTGCACAGAGTACTGTTGAATAAGGCCAGGATGATCAGGAAACAAGACACTGCCAAAGCCGAAAGGCTTTCCAGACTGGCAGAAAGGAGGGCTTTGGATGGTAGGTGTAGTTTTAACAATCACATGTTAGTAGAAGAGGTTACAGCAATAATAATCTGTAGACTTAAACGGTTTTGAAATTCAGGCTGTGTTTTATAAGGGATGAGGTAGAAAATTGAGTGAAAATATTCACTTATATAGCCAATTAATTTTGCAAGAGGCTGAAATTATGTGTACAATATAATTTTGGGTTCTTTTTCTTATATTATGAAGTCAGCAAAAAAGTATACGGACCGCAGATTATAGACACTCGTGTCATAAAAAAAAACATTACTATCGTGTCGCCAACCTTGTGAACTAAACATACTTTATCACATCTACCCTGTGATTTCATTGCATCTGTCATCCTTCAAATCGGAAAACAATTATGTAAACACTATTTGGCGGTAAAAATAGGGACTAATGCAGACGATTTTTGTCTACCTCATGTTCTTCTCTGATATTTGATATAGGATCATGAAATGGGAGAGTAATCGAAAACAGTGAAGTGAAATCTTTGTGCAGTATTTGCAAAATGTAACTGAAATTAGTTTCACTGTTTGTGTTAGGAACAGTGTGATAATAAAAAGATGTGGTGTAAAAGATGATATCAATACGAACTTAGATTAAAATGCGAATTATAGTTTAATATGTGTTTGTAAAGAGGATTGATGAAAGTATAATTACGAAAGTGACCTAATAGTTAAAACTAATGGAGCGGGGTCCCCTAAGCGCCTTCTCTAAAAATGTTTGGTGTAGTATATGGTCAACCGGCTCTCATGTAAGAAGAGATTAATTTATTAGAGTAAGCAAGTTATAGATATCAGGATCAAAGGTATTATCTGCTACTACATATCCTGGAGGAAAATAGACATGAGCTGGAGGGAAATATTATGAAGAGAGTTTCGGTCATTCAGATTTACGAAAAATAACATACGCAATACATTGTATCCGTGAAGCTGATACAGAGGAAATTACGCGAAAGGAAAACGCGTTTGATTGTGCGATGTACATTGCGGATGTTGTTTTTTGTATGCCTATAAGGGAAAGTTCAAAATTAAGTTTTTGCTTCTGTATAGAAAACGATAGATTATGTCTCAGTATTATTATACCTATTATTAATATTACATCTTAGAATAATTTTAAAAGTGTTAGCTTTGATGATAATATATTATTGAATATACGGCTTACGCCATTGTTAACCCTTTTTCGTCATTCTTACCTAAATATTGTTAGAGTTATATAAGATTTTAAATTAAATTTACAGCCGATGACATCAAAAAGACTGCTGAAGCTATAATTGAAATTGGAATATGTCAGTTAATGATGGACAATCTGAATAACGCTCAAAAAACATTCGAGAGAGCCTTAAAAATTTATACAAACAGTGGAAACATTGAAGGTTTGTGTGAAACAAGAATGCATCTTGCTGCGGTCATGCAAAAGTAAGTTTGGGTTTCTGCTCATCGTTAATATATTGGCCATATGCCTATGCGATACTTCTGTTGTAATGGCATTGACCCCTTTCTATTTCGATTAATTTTGGTTAGAAGTTTAGAAAGAAAAAAAGCATCATATTTTCTGTTTTTCAATCATATGTTTTAATAGTACAAAAACGATTACAGTTACAAAATTAACTGAGTGTTTGTTTCTTAGAGAATTCTTTACGTTTTAAATATACATTTATTCAAAGTATTAAGTAAAATATTTGATACTTTTTATAACTTAAAAATTATCGTAATTTATCCAAATATAAGATTGATCGGCGAGTGCATTCGCTTACCTCTCATGTCTAAGGGTGTTGAAAAAATTTTACTTATTATTTATATCTGCACAATGAGGAAAATTTGTATTTCTTTTTAAATGGTTCAATGTTCGTTAAAAATAATAATAATACCTTCCAAGGCAGCGTGAGATATTAAAGTTTAAAAATATAATAATAAAACTTTCTTAAAATAATAACTTAAAATAATAATAAATCATTATGAGAAATTTACACTTAGCCCAAATATACAGGGAAGTGAACAGTGGGCAGTGAGAGGGCGGTGGGCAGCGCGTAAGTGTAAAAGCGATACTTCTCATACCATTGCTATTGCTACTTGCGCTGCACGGCCATTCCATAAAAAATAGTTTTTCGTGCGGACATCAAGGAGCGGGCAGCGCGGTCTAACTATTAGCGAATAAACTGATCACACATGGTGCTGTCGCCGCAACAACCTTAACGTCAGCCATTGTTGCAAGACGCTCGGTAAAGAAGTACAAGGGCTGAATGTCACTCACTCGCGTCGATGTTGCTGTGGCAGTATTTAAGGCCATATTAACGGCAGAAGCAAAGATAGTGTTTGACTGTAAATAAGGAATTGTTTAAGTGTTTTATATGAAGTGTTGAATAAATGATTTAAATGGCTTTTTCTCAAATTATTATGGCCTATATAAGTCATTCGTAAGACGTACGTTTATTATTTACTCAGATGAAGGATACATATATATAAAGGGGTAATAATATGTTGATAATGACAAACATAATGCAGGTTAGGAGACTACGACACGGCAGCTAAACTACTTACTCAAATGGGTGCGTTGGCGATGGAAAATAGCCTACGGAGACAGTTAGGGAGAGCCTTGCAATTGCTTGGAGAGCTTCATCTGAGACGGGAGAGACCAGAGCTGGGCACTCAACATCTGGCAGAGGCATTCACATGCTTCATTGGCACTAGTTATAGCAGTGTACGTACGCCTTGCATATTTTAATAGAGGTAGCCCTCATACAAATGTCGTTTGTGTAGGTAACTTTCATAATCACCTAACTTTCACCTATTCCACCGCCAAATAGCAGTGTTTTTGTTCTGTTTTTTATATTGAACGGAGGAGAGGCCTTGAAATTACAGTTTAACATGACGTAATATCTTCAATTAACACGGTTGGTAATATCCTTGTGATAGAGCGAGCGTTAGCCATATGTTTGTTTATGAACTTAGTAGAATAATAAAAACGATATTTTTATCTCGGTTTTGGTTGGCAAGGGGTCTTGTCAGAGAGAGGTTTACTAAAGGGGGGTCTAGCCTTTGCCAGAGAAAAGTTTCCTAAAGAAGGGCCTATACTTACGAATTACGTCCTGGTCAGCTTTCTTTTAATTGACTCTTTTTCAGTTATTTGGTGCGTCGATGCGTCCATCTTCGATATGGGTATCTCGATATAATAAGATACTAAGAAACTTATCATTCCTTTAAATTACATCATGACTGGATTTATTTTGATTCTTGATAAGATTTTATTAAGGTCAAATCAAGATCTTATATGTATTTTCTTTTGTAATATTGTCACGCATTCACTACTAATAATAAGACTACGATTAAAAGATCTCCATATCGGTTGAAAAAAGGTCTTTTGTCAATCTAAAGAACGGTTGTAGGAAACTTACCAAAGCGTAGAGTAAAAAATTTAAAATGTTATTTGAGTGGTTTATTTACCATTTAAGATTTTTGTCGTTCGTTTTGAAGCCGTGAAGAATGTGGTTTATATCTATGCCCTTATTAGTAAATAAGATCTATGTAGATATTTTCCATAAAATTTTGGGTATGTCCAAACCCAATGTAACGAATTACGTAATATCAGAATATAATGGATTTTTTTTTCTTTGATTGTGTGCTAAAGTTTAAAATAGGTTTTTGTATTATTCACTCGTGACATTTATTTAGATTTTTGTCATAAATATAATGAGTTCTAATAAGTAGTTCTTATATAAAATTTAACTGTTAAAATAAATTTGTTAGAGTTCCATTTTTATATTAACAATGAAAATTAAATAATAAGAATAGCTTCATACCAGTGGTAATTCGAAAAGGTAAAATTGAATTTTGTGAAATTCCCCAGCGACGTGCTCTTTTAACTAACTTGAAGGGCACTCGGGATATTATAACGAATTGCAAAGTTTACCTTTATAAAATTTGTTACGAAAGAGTATTCATAAATGTTATTAAAAGGCTTGATGTTGCAACCTTGTACGCCAAAGGTCGTGAGTTCGAGCCCCGCCCAGGATACATTTATTTGATGAACATTTGTGTGTCTGTATCTGTTATAAAAATATTTTTCAGTATTATATTTGTAATTCCTTCGTTGTCTAATCTCCGTTACACAAGTCCTTTAAGCTACTTATCTCGAAGTCACATCAACGTATGAGATGTTGTGTGAATTGATTGTTATTATTATAACATGAAAACCCATGAAATTACAAATATCTTGGCATAGGTGAATAATATTCGATACAAATTATAGACGCAGATAAACGTCGTCGTCAGAGCAGAGTCTCAGGACGCAGGCGAGTTCATTTACACTCACAAGGCAAACGAGATATATGAAGAAGAAGCGGAACAGGCCAGACTTATGATGGCAGTATCAGCGGGTAAGTCAATATTTATTGTCATCAGTGTCACTGCATATTATCACTCGAATCATCACACGGAATGAGGTTTCAATCGCAAATTAGTTCTTCACGAAGTTACATATAATATATCCAGCGTGTATACGGTGTTGCGATAATTTCAAACAGATTTATCGTTCGTAATTATTTTATTAATGTAATAGCCCTGGGTTCATGGCAGAGTACAATAGTAGGTACCTCTCTATGTACCAGGAGTCATGACAGGCGACTGAGATTCTGGAACCGATGTATAGTAGTAAAGGTGGACCCGAAACAACATAACTCAAATGCAAGAGGGCGGGCATAGGTGGCAGCATTCCCGTCGCGGAGCGGACAAGTTTCTCCCATTTTTAGGGAAGCCTATGTCGAGCAGATCTACAGCTGCTATGATGATCAATTATACGTTAATAGTTTATTGTTTTGTATATAAATCAGACATTGGAAGAATTACAAATATAATGTGAAATAAATTAAATACATATTTAACACTCTGATTTAGAACAAATACAAATATTCAACATATAAATGATTATCCTGGGTGGAGATCACGAACTTTGGGCACAAGGTCACTACCATTTGCAACTTCGGACCAACTAGAATTTTACACTTATATATTTTTTCTGTACATTCTGATACGTTCAGTTTCTAATACATCGCAATACGGGCGCAATTAATCTATTTATACATTAAATAAAAGTATAAATAAATGTACTAAATCAAAAGCGATTGTGCCGACGTAAGGCATGATATTATAGTTATGGTAGAATGGCTACGTTCGATGGAAATTAGTTCCCAGTCAGCAATTCTAGTCGACAAATACACTGCTATTGCAAAATTTCGCGTTAATTATATTTATAAAGCACAGTCGTGGCCTAATTCAGATTGTTATGTAACATTTTCTGTAAATATGGTATTATCAAATATAATTTGATTTCGATAGTTTTGATTACTATTTAGAAGCTCGTATAGATATGACTCATTTACTTTTAGTTCATATTAAATACATCTAGAGTATAATATAGCAAATCTTAAGAGATTTAATAAATTATTTCTACGAAGTGAATTTACTGAAAAATATTTTGTACCCAATTATTATAATGCTTACCGCAAAAGTTACTGAACACACATTGTCGTCTAATAATTTAGGTACATATAAAAACCGAATCTTTAGTGTCGACGCGTGTTATTGATTTGATTATTATATAATCTGCCTAGGGTTGTCGCTCACAGTTCATGATTTTAATATTTTTTTAGTTTGGTTTCTTGGTGCAGAACTACTAACTTTATATACAAATAGACATAAATATATACGTCTGGCCCGATTGGCGCGGTTAGTATGATCCTGTCTTGTACGCCAAAGGTCGTGGGTACGATCCCCACCCACGACAAATATTTATATAATCATATTTTTATTTATTTTGTGTCTGGGTGTTAAACATATGTATATAGGCAGTATATTTGTGTTTCCTCTGTTGTCTGATGTCCGCAACACAAGTGACGTTTAACGAAGTCTGGTCATTAAATGAGATGTTTTGGGAAATTATTATTTATTATACATCATATCATCATCAGTTCACTGCTGGACATAGGCCTTACCAAGAAAGGGAGAATTTTGCCCTCAATTGCCTTTCCCCACGTTCTGCATTTAAGCTATCCGCCGAATATACGGCCATCTGTCGGTTCTCGTACTTAGTCGCCTCTTGTTCTACACTGCCGGAAGATATCATATAGGTACTTGAATTTCAATAAAACTTTTTATTTTACTGCATATATCTTAATAACACCTTTTTATATAATCTATAACAAAGTCAGTGTAGGCGTCTGTCTATCCTCCGATCTATCCCTGTTTGAGTTTTAGTATCCTTCATATAATTTATTTCGAATAGTTTATCGCCATAATGCAATAATTGGAAATATGTTTTTGAACGCCTTTGGGGCTTAAAATTTGGTACGTAGGTACTAAATTTTCTTTCAATCGTATTATTAACAAATAGGAGATCCTTAGTCTGCTCGTTGGAATGTATGATTTCCTAAACTACAATCAAATTCTGCAAATTACAATCATTGTATCATCGCTTCTATATTGACAGTTAATATTTTTTTCTGAATTACGTCTGATGTGTCAGATCTAAAACTTTTAAATATTTCTTGGATCAAAAAACTAGTTAGTATTGCAGACAAAACATGAATCCTTTTCTGGCCGCTTTTTATATCTACACTATAAGTGATAGCACATATTAAACTCGAATAACAACTTAGGAGAATTTGATACTAAAGTCCAAAACATTAAAGTGTTTGTATATTTAAATTGTATGGTTCTATTCAATAACAGGTTTAGCGCTAAAAAATGCGAAACCAAGCTTCTACAAATCAGCCGCACTTGCTAGGCTTCTTTTTAATTGATGTCGACCTGGTTTTCATAAAGCTTTCTTTCAAATTATTAATCAACGTCAAAGAACGAAAGTCAGTTTTTCTTTAGTTTATATTTACCACGTTTAGTTTATTATTTGTATTAGTCTATATTTACCGCGTTGGGCAGGCGTGGTGGCAAACCAAGAGCGTAGCTTCGAGTGGACGATTCTGAAAGCCTTTTTTTTTAATTAAAAAAGACTGGACAGACAGTAAAGGCTATAGAACGACCATTAGAGTGGTCAACGCGCAAAAACAATGATTGCGCGAAGACGATTTCAGTGCGGAGTACCTACTCTGGTCGCGGTTTCGTGGAACAATAACCGCTCGGCCTTGGATGGAGGGAATTTTTAATTACTGTCACTATATCGGTCGAGTGTAATTCTGGCAAGGAAGGGAGGGAATCCACTGCTCAAGGCTAGGGCTGTGCTGTCCAGTCTTGGTGTAGTGGAGTCTACATCAGTGCCCTGTCTGGAGGTTGCGGGCTCACACTCATTTTGAGTTTGTGATACTTTACGGCAACTGTTTTCAAGATTGGATAGATTTGATACTGACACAAAATATTTTGTGTCAGAATTTTAAAGTTACGATTACATTTCAAAATATAATTTAAAAAACTAATTGACCAAATAATATTGTTTTCCGAATAATACATGAAATACATCTCTGGGTCTGGCCGGTTCGGGCTTTTACTCTTTATTAAAATGTTTTAACTGTCATATCTAATGTTGTATAAAGCTGTCATTTTGCATTAAATATATATTCATAGAGTTCTATCGCCCGGCCATTAGTCAGTGAAATAGTAAAATTCTTTGAAAAGAGAGAATAAATATTGGAAATATTTGATGAATATCTGATTTAATAAATCACTTCATATACATATAAAATCTTCGGGTCCCGATATTCGTCCGTGAAAAACTACTAAACTGCTGAACTGATTTTAATAAATTTTTGCTTATTGTTTGTACAGTTTGATCCAACATGTGAGATATTCACTTGATAAACATATATACGAATATATAGTTAAGGCAGGACAACGTCCATCTGTTATAGTATGTGTATATATTTATGACGTAGGAACTAGTTCTGTATCTTATTAGTAGTAGTAGATATTATTTCCTATTTAGTTACAGTCATAAATGGTTTATTTGTTAACTTAGGACAAGAGTTAATGGCTTCCTACTTCAATTTACTGAGAGAGGCTGGTTGGTGCACAGTAGCACAAACTAAAGTTATTGAATGGAAGCTGTCTCACTCTGGCTGGTGGAATAAAAAGAAGAGCCACGACCTGGTCCCATGTATGTGTCCTGAACATAATCGGACACCCCTGGACGTATTAAGGTTAGCTGTGATTTTTAAACTTTATGATTAATAGCGTGCTCATGCATTGACGGATTTAATAGATAAAACGACCTTATTTTAAAAGTCGCAAGTTCTCGCGCAGCAATGTCTATGTCATTGTCGGTGTCATTTAGATATATTCTTAGATACCTGTGATGGATAACTGTGATGGGTATCTGTGATGGGTATCTGTGATGGGTATCTGTGATG
>JACJUM010003237.1:12120504-12145209 GCA_020976665.1 Heortia vitessoides
TATCTGTGATGGGTATCTGTGATGGGTATCTGTGATGGGTATCTGTGTATAGAGGATCTAACCAATGTTAGAGCCAAGTTTGTCAATTAAAAGTAGATGTTTTTAATGACAAAAAAAATTAAGTAAATGTAAGATATTTACTACGCAAGCCTCTTCAAATAAGGCCGCAGTTCGCTTTAAGGTCTTAAGGCGTTCTGCTTCTTTCTTCTTCTTCTTCTTTTCTACTAGGTCTACGTGGATTATATACGCTGATATCGCAATTGCCTATAGCATCAAAATCCGCGCAAGCCTACGTAGGAGAGACGAAACGTACATTGTTTAATTTGTCATCATAATAATGCTGTTCTTAATTTAAAAACCATCGTGTACATATATATACGAGTAATTGATAGGTATATGAATATACACGATTGTATTGGAAACTATATAGTTTATTGGAAAATGTTCATAAAATATGTATAAGATGACAAAACCTGTTTGTTTTCAAGGGAAAATATATGAATGTTAACGTTGTGTACCGCATGGATTAGAGGATCCTTTACGAATATAATTAGAATTGAATTAATATTAAATTAGTATTAATGTTTGTATAATATACAGGTATTTCTGAATTATTCATTGAATTTTATAAGCCGGTAAAGTAAACTTGCTTTAAAAAAGATTCTACATCATTTTGCTAGATGGCGCAGAAGGTAGTGATTATATCTTGTGCGCCAAAGGTTATGGGTTCGATTCCCACCCAGAACAAACGTTTATATGATAAAAATTTGTATGTTCTGTGTCTGGTTGTTAAATATGCAAGTATAATATTTCTGATGCCTAACTTGTCTATTGTCTGTAAAATAAGTGTTAAAACCGACTTATCTTGGAGTGAGGTCAATTATTTATTTAGGATGGGATTTTTTGTATTTATGACAACGACCTTGTATTGTTCCAGTATCTTGCAGAAAAGTAATATCCTCTATGCAAATAACTAACTACCTTTTACTTGTGCGCAAATAACAGCTATGTGTGTCTGTTTATTCTACCTCATCTATTTAATAGTTTTGATTGCTAGATTTATCTAACGTGAACAAAGCCAACTATTATACGAATAAGTTCCGAGTACCAGGTAGTAGCACCTCTATATATTAATATCATATTAATGCAATTGAAGTGTCTGTTCGTAATATCATAATAGTGGATTTTTAAAAAAGATATATGAAAGTATGTGTACCTACGTGTATCGTATGCGTTAAAGAAAAAAAACTATATGGTTTTTTTTTGGTTTTGTTCCGTTTCTGGGTGCTGAAAATATGTATTATAATATTATATTTGTGATTGCTCTGTTTTCTGATTTCCGTAACATTATATTATTGTTATATTATGTACCGGAGTTTTATATTTATTTACTACAAACTGTCTCCTCCGTGGGACATGTAGCAGTATATTGGTTGATACTTATGCTGACCCGCTCGGTATGTAACCTGTGTCATATCCTCATTGTATGTAGGTACATAGCGTCGTTTATGTTCAAACACAGCGTAAGTCAAAATGTTGACAATATGTACAATTGGGAAAACATTGCTCACGTTTCATAAAATTATTTTAAAACTAATTGCTTGTGCATTTAGTAGGTGCAAAATAGATTTCGTTTAAACAATACACGGTATAAAACGTTTATTGCTGCGTTAGAAATGTAATATCTTGTTATCATTGGGCTTAATTATTGAGTTGCCAATTTTGACATTTTGACACAGTGTTGGAACTTATGCGACGAAATGAAAAGGACTTATAACAAAAATATTTTTTTTTTGTCTGTCCGTTTCTGCCACTGGCAGATAGCTGATGTTACAAGGGATAAGTTTGGCTACTTACAATATCTATTATTCTCACAGGAACGAGAACTACATGGGTATACACTAAGAAAGTAACCTGATAAACGAATTCGTGTTCTACTCTCTTTCTGTCTGTAAGCGTGTCTCACTTACTTTCTCGAATTAACTGGTGATAATGACTAATCATCACTATCATCATCACAGTAGCCGCAAACGTCCATTGGTAGGCATTGGCCCCAAGAAAAGAGGAATTTCTCTATTAGTGCGTGCAATGGTGATCAAACCGTGAACTACATCATTACAGTCATTGGAAGTCGACTGCTGGACACGGGCCTCCCCAGGAAAGGTATTACCAATTGCCGCGCTGAGCAAGCGTGTTGGCAAGCGCAGAGCGCAGCTTTCGCGACGGGTAGCTGCTGCTATCCGTCGCGTAGTAAGTAGTGGGCAGCAGCCCATCCCCATGCTTTGCATTTGAGCAACACTGTTTCGGATAGATATACCGTCTTAGTCGTCTCTTACGACACCTGGTATAGAGGGAGGAACTCTACCGGTACATCTCGTTAAATACAACTAATTAATAAATTAAAATATGTAATATATATTATAGTGCATTGTAGCAAGCAATACGATAGGAATTAAGAACTTAAAATATTTTATCTTATAAATATAGATTTTTGTCCTGCAATGGTTGCAGATGTTTTTGTGTAAACAAAATTGTTTTCCGTATATTTAGAGGGTCTATAGTGTATGTACGATTATGTTGTGGCAAAGGCAGGCTATTTTTTCGAGAACAGATTCACGAGACGAGATTATTATATACTAGATTACCGCTTGTGACTTCCTCCGCTTTTCACTCTACATATCATCCGTGATTCTCTTTTTATTACAGTAAGATGTCTATGTCATTACCAAACACTGCAAAAAGTCCTGTTGATTTCTAATAGGAATGAAAAAACCAGATCTATCCACGGAAATATGTTTTCGAAATAAAAAATAGCTTATGTGTCACTCCAGACTATCAATATCCCTGTGCCAAATTACACTCGGATCTGTTTTGAAGTCGGTTAAATATGTTTTTAGTTTCAGCATTTCTTTCAGTAATTTATATTTTCCGTCTATATTTGTATGTTATATGTTGTCTATATGTTTCGTGCCTATATTTGTATGTATATATATAATATTCTCATGTCACAATGTAAGTTACCATACTCCACCGAAAGGGCTTCAACGATTCTTGTGAAATTTTATATGCATATTCTATGGGTCTGAGAATCGGTTACTATCTATTTTTTATAACCCAAAGTGATAAGGGTTATCCAACAATATTTTTTTGACAAATTTTTTTTTTATTTTTCTATAATACGGCAATAAAAATACATAAACCCTAAATTTTCAACCTTGTATCACAAACCCCTATTTATGAATAGTAATTTAATTATTTTATATAATTTATATCGCAGTAAAACGTTTGCTGGGACAACAAGTGTATATAGTGTGTATAAACATTCTCCGTAATTAAGATCGAAAACGATATTGTCTCAGGTTTCAACAGCTAAGCAAAGAATCCGAGGGCGTCTACACTGACGCCACGTCAGATAACAATCTGATGACGCTTCAACGTACAGACACCGTGGATGACATGCGAAGATTGCGAAGTAGCTTCCAAGGAGGATCTAAATTTCAGGTCAAGGAACATAAGTCCTCGTAAATCTGTACATATAAAGATAGATAATTTGTTGCTGGTGTATTTGCAATCATCAATATTATACTGTTATGCTTTCATGTCAATATTTTAATATGAATCTGCGTGTTTGGATATTGACTTTTGTTTGGCTTGAATTTTAAATGATGTGGAGGTATTATTAATAAAACTCTACAAGGTTCAAGTGCGTTTAACTGTTATATTTTGGTTACTAAACGGTAACATTTTTTTAATGTAAATTTATACTATTAATATTTATGTTCTCATTTGAAATTTTTATGTTGCTACCCACGTAGGCTATGTCTACGATCTAGCAGAACTATCATGTTAGCCTTCACTGCAACTTTTGGATATCCATGCCATAAAACGAACCAAAACGTAGAATGTAAAGAAATAAGTGGTCAATTTTACGAACGTTGTGAATGCTTTAAATGTAAAAAAAATGTATGTATAGGTACTGAAAGAAAGTAGTCAATTATTTTTGAAGTTATTTTATTATTTACAAATCTAAATCTCTGTTAATAGGTTTTTTTAAGATTCTTGTTAATTATGTGTTACGATACGATTTCTATAAATTGCACCGTGATACTATTAATTACTTACATACAAATGCCTTTAAGTTCATTGTCAAATTCACATATTTATATTCCATTTGAAGTTATAAATCTTGACAAGTGAGTTGGTAGCCATTTAGAGTGTCGAGTTATAAATTGACTGATTTAAAGCAAACTTTATAAGTTGAGAGATTATTTGGACATTCTGTGTGCATTTGGAAATAAAAAAATATATATATATTGGTACCAATTCGTTTTATTTTACGACCACGTAGTCATAAGTTACAAAACATATACTTAAAATTAATATTTACAATTAGATAATAGTTTGTATTGAGCAAATTATGCATAACTTTCACCAACATTAGCCCGTTTATTCTAACAGTGAACACTATTTTAACAAACATGACGTTATTCACAAAATATATCCCCAATAAATTCTTAATCGTAGTATTTGGATATTCGTTTCTAAAAAGGGTCTATCATCTCCCAGTCTGTGACAACTCGTTCATTAACTAGATTAATGAGGCATAATTCTGACGCCACTAGGCTAAATTTGTTAAGTATGGCGACGATACAACGAGCCTTTAGAAATTATTAACTAACAATAACCATGCTGTTTAAATTGCCTTTGCTGTTCTTTTTCTTGGCTGTAAGCGAACTTTGAAGCCTTCAGCTCGCTTTAGAATAATATCTGCTTGGAGATTGAAGTCTGACTCCTTGAGGTCTGAATACACCCTGAAGTTCCTCATGATGGTGGACAGAATAATCTTCAACTTCAACATGGCGTATTTGCGACCTTGAAAAATATGATCATAAATAATGTTTGTAGTACATACATGGAATTATTCTGAATTATATAGGTAAATGGTACGTCAGTGGGACTTACCGACGCAACTCCTTGGGCCAGCGGAGAAAGGTACGAAAGCGTAGTAGTGGCGGTTAGCAGACCTTTCGGGGAGGAAGTTGTCAGGGTCAAACTTGTTTGGGTTGGGGTAGATATCAGGACGCCGGTGCAACTTATATGTGGTGATAATCACCGTAGTACCCGCTGGAACTTTCTTGCCACTAGATGCTGAAAAAGTATAATCAAACTTAGAATTTTCTATATTTATTTAATATTCTACCTTAACGAATATATTTACCTACTTAACTGAATTTCTATTGTCTATTCTTATTTATCCTTATTTATTTGATTACTATTTATTTAATTTAATTAACCACACCTTTTCGTTCTTTAGTTTGTATCTGTAATATATCGTTACAATGATTGAAACGAAAGGAATGGATTGTATTGTATTGTTTTTATGATCCATTGTTAAGTATCTAAAAATAATATACTCACGTAGTGTAATATTATCCTTGAGATGACGCGCAATCACAGGTACCGGTGGGTACATTCTTAAGGTTTCCATCAAACATCTCTCAAGATATTTCATTTCGAGGGTATCTTGGAAGGTTGCAGGGCGATCCGAGTCTCCAAAAATTTGATCAAGCTCCGCAATTACTTTGTCTTGGATGTCCTGGTGAACTCCCATCATAGATAAGAAGAAACTGCTTCCAGCTGCAGTAGTGTCATGACCCTAAAATTAAATGAATCAATTCAAAAAATATGACCATAATGCCTCAAACTAAAAATAATACTACGAAAAAAGTGTGTTTATGTACCTCAAACATAATTGTGTCCACTTGCTCTTTGATTTCTTCATCGGAGATAACCACACCGCTCTGAGAACTTTCTAGAAGTAAGTCTAAGAAAGCGAGACGTTTTTTCTGTCCAACATCATTGTCATCAACATCCAAGTCATCCTTGAGTCCTGCAGACTGCCCGAAGGAAAGACCCTCAACGGATGTAGTTTTGGCTGTAGGGATTTCTGTGGGAGTGGTGGTTTCGGGGGCATTGTTTTGAATGATGGATTTTTCAGCATTAAATTCTTCCTTCTTCCTCTTTATTACCTGTTAAATAAAAAATAGATTTCTTATTTGTAGGTATAAACGCCTGTGTCCCATCGGGGTAGGCTAAGATTATGGATCACCACTTGTTACGATCTTGGCACCTTTTTTGCTTCCCTTGCTCGCATTAGTCCTTTCATATACGCTTTATTCTTAGTACTTCTGACCTGGCCCTTCTTTAATACCTCTTCTACCTGGTTAAGATATGTTCACCTAGGTCGTCCTATACCAACTCTTCCATTTACTTCCGCTCTACCTATTTGTGCAGTCATTCTACTTTTATCCATCCTTCCTACTTGTCCAAACCGTCTTCACATTCCTTTCTCTATTATTGTTACATCATCTATTATACTAAATCAATCTTTTGTCACACAATTCTTTAATCTATCTCTCAAACTCACACCATACATACTTCGAAGTGCTCTCATTATGTATTATATATAGTTAATGTATAACCGTAATAAACATTGGAATAAACAGGTCAATTGTCTGTTAATGTGAAAATTATCTAGTCATACGACTTTTTTTAAATACACATATAAAAGTTAATTAATTCGCGACAAACAATGATAACCATAAGATAGAAAAAAATCTCATCTCATAAATATAAGAATCAAGTTTTGTAACAAAAAATAAAAGCACCGTATGAATTATTTACAAGCATGAGCATTATATTATATTTTTTGATTATTTACCTTCTTAGTCAATCCGTGGATGATGTCCAGAAGCTTGGTTTGGCTCTTAGCGTACTGGGTGAAGTTGAACAGGAATTCAGGTCTAAGCCAGATCTTAGTATGTCTCAGATGTAGAATATCGCACATCTTCATTACAGCCATAGCGTACTCAAACCCACTCTGATCTTGAGTACTCTTGCTGACACCCATAGCGGTCTCTGCAATAATAGCAAACGTAAGTCTAAAATTCAATGACTCATTTTGAAAAAGAAAGAGCTATTGACCTCCATCGCTCAGAACAGTTGAGCAACTAGGATCGTGACAGGGAACAGCCGTGCCTTGGATGGCGAATATTGGCCATTACCAGTACGTGTCCTGTGGGTGGTCGCCAAACTCATAATGAGATACGTGCTGTTAAGTAATGATTCAATTGCCAGTACTTTCTGGCTCACAAACAAACTGTTCCGTTCAAACTTAATAACATAATTGCTACCATATACAACCTGAGGTTATATCATATAGTGCCATGTAATATTGACAAATTCAATAACAGGCATATATTATATGGTGGTGCAATTCTAGTGGTGACAACTAAACTTTTGCATGTTATAATATGCATAAAACATAGCTTTTCCCGTATTTTTCATAGATGTAACTTCGTAAACTTCACCTTAATTTCTAAGATCAAAAGAATCGTTTTGTATGTTGCCACCGCGACGTGAAAAAATAACAGACATATTTTCATTTATATTTTTATATGTAAAAATTACACGGTGTTTGTCCGGGATGAACCATTAAACTACTAAACCGATTTAAATATCTTTTGTGTACCGTATTCAGTTTGATCCACTTCAGAAATAGGATTATCACAATATCAGACTCAACGTGTCAGTCAGTTTCTTATTTTATGTTCATTCATATACATCACAAACAAATAAAAATATTTTCTATTTAGAACGTTAACTTAGAAATTACTTAGAGGCGATTTGGTCTCATAGCTTGATGTGTTTACCAATCAACTTGTTCTTTAAATGTGTATAATAAACCTAAACAGCTTCTATATGCGATGGGCAATTTTAGTTTAGGTTTCGCAAATTCTAGATAGCGCTCATTACAAGACTGCCTTCTACCGCGGGCAGCAACGACACGACCTGTGTTGTCACCACTGGCTCAACTACGTGACTTTACTTAAAAATTACTTATTATCCGACATAATTTTTAAAGGAACGCCTTGAGATTGAGGCAGGCTTTCCATAATGGTTTATTCTTATCAAAACTGTTAAAAGTCTTCACAAGAAACATCAATGATCACATATAACATTGTTTTAAAGGAAGTATCTTTTGATTAGATAAAACTACGTCGACTGATTTCTTGCAAAATTAAGTAATCTGTAATATTTTATGTGGTTTATCTTTCTTGGGGCATATACTTACTTTGCGTATGAAAATATATTGAGAATTTCTGCGTTGTATTTTTACAATAACACATCAGCAAATACTAAATTCTACTGACTTAAAAACTTCACGTTAAATCATATGTGGATTTGATATTAAATCTATCTCACGTGTTATCCATAAAGGAGAATAGCGAGACAACAAAAGCATCAATGAAGAACATAAGTCGTTATACCAGGTATAGTTCGACAGTTTTAGTATTCAATAAGAACACATCGGATGCTCTTTAAATATGTGAAATGTGTCCTGAATAGCCTGATAAGTCTATATGTTTAAAATTCGGTCATTCGATGACCTTGAAGCCAAAAAGCAAGAGTCAAAAAGAGAATCGATTTAATTGAATATTCTAAATTACTTCAAAAGTGATTTATTTCGTTTTATTATTTAAAATTTTACTAATTTTAAATTATCAGTTTGTCATGCAAACATTATTTTTTTAAGTTTAAAAAACGTCAAGTTTTTTTCTCGTCAACTTCATTCTAATAAGAGTCATTCGTTAGTAAAGTAATAGATGTGATTAAAGCTGACAGTAATTTTGTTACTCTGCTAGCTATTAAATTAATTTACTCGTGTTAAATTATAAAAGCCTAAGAAAGCTTTATATGAATAATTAAATGGTATTAGTGTTCTTATTTTTAAATAATTGTTTTTTAATGAAAGGATCATTATTAGAATAAGTAAGCAATATATAACGTAAATTTAATAGTAAATATAAGAAAAAAATGTTACGGAGTGCAGTGATGAAGAGACTACATAAATATATGTACTTATAATATGGCTGCAGGTGCATACCTAATAAAATCTCCACGGTGCACTCGCTCATGTAGTCATGGCAATCGAAAGCGCCGCTCTCTTTCTTCAATTTGTCAACTACAGCCCTAGAGTTGGCGTTGAAAAGGTCGATGAAGCTCTTCAACACGTTCAGGTGGAAGGTCGGGGCGATCAGCTTGCGGTGAGACCTCCATTTTTGACCTGGTGTAAGAAAAATTATGTCTTATGTCATAATTTGCGGATTGCATAATACTTAATTATGTTTTTGTAAACTATTTTAGAACGGACTTTGAACTAACAAAAGGCTTATATCAATTGTAGGTTATTACTTAATTTTGCTTTAAGTTGGAATATTGTATTATGTATTGTAATAAACAACTATTCATTACTATTGGATTCCTATCAATTCTTACCGGTACTGATGAGAAGACCATTTCCAAGCCAAGGTTTGAAGAACCTGTACTCATCAGCCTTGTCGATGTGGACATGGCTACTGAGGATAAGTTCCACGTCCTGAGGATCATACAGGAAGACAAGGAGCCTAGGTCCAATCCAAATCTTCACGACTCCCTCCTTGTCATAGGACGAACTTATATTTACTAAGTTTTTGAATATGTCTGTTGAAGGAAAATAATAATACAGTACACATGACTAGTATTTTGGCACTAGAAATTAATAACTAAATAGTAAATAAAATAATTAATTACCAGGTGATCCGCCAGTAAATTCCAAGGCGTTTCCAATCAGTGGTAGACCTTCAGGCCCATTCAGTTTAGCAGCCAGCTCGTACAGATTTCGTCTAGACATTCTCCAGTACGCGTACCAGAGTACCAGTGCTGGTAGAAGCAGCATGTAGAACATGTTAGTTGCACTCCAAGTGGTACTTTGCACCACATTTTCTGCGGCAAAACTCATCTTTGTGGTATGTCAGGACCTGTAACAATGTTAATGTAATATTTTTTGCTAACACATTGACAATTACGATTTCAATGTATCTTTCAAAATAATACTGATTTTGTGCCAATAATTGTTTGATGAGTACGCAAATATCAAATAAAGAAAACTTTGCACTTTTTGTTCAATTCTGCGATAATTGTTTTGTCATTTTTGACATGACATACAACATATTGCAAAAATACTTAGACGGCTTGTTTTTAAAACTACAGTGAAAGAAGAAGTCGTATGCACATTAAACATACGGAAAGTATACTAGTTACAGCAAAATTTTGTAATTGATATTTTTCGCGTATCATACAAAAAAATGTCTTACATAGTGATGTCAAACATTTTTTATAAAGCAATTTTCCTAAAATGGAGAGGGTCAACGAGGCTGCACTCTTTCATACTTATTTACCAAAAATGTTAATCCCTGAATAAATAATTCAATGAAGTACATATATTATTATCGATACTAATATACAAAGAAGTATTCTCTACAATTATAGTCCAATGTTAACAGCACAGATTTATATGTATATATATATTTAAACACGTTGACTAACAAGGGTATGTCAGAAACGGAAATGTAGGAATCAAAGTAAAACACGCCTAGGTCACGTAAGTTATAAGTACAAGTCAATTAACGAGGCTTAGATTTCCGTATATTTTTTTACATTAGGTAGGAATAAATAAATCGCAATTTAAGTAATATAAAATCATTGTATACGATATTTATTACTGATAATTCTTATAAATATAATTATTAATATATATCAATGATAATTTAATTGTATGTATAAGTTACTTTTCCCAAATTAAAATATACCTATTAGTTTATAATCTGGCCTGTACGTACTACGATCTAAACTGATTGTAAAGTATAATTTTCATTTATAGTAAAAATCTTGTCCAAATTGTTTCCTATCAATGTGTAAATGAAAATTATGCACCACAAATTTTTAGTTAATAATGCCAATGAATAAATTTTACGAAGACCCGCACGAATCTTGCATATCAATATTGTGATATGCCAAAATGATATCAAAGTGGAAAACTTTTAATGCATTCACTGAAAAGTTTGTAATGCGTCGAAAGATTGTAATAGTTGTACATAATAATCAAGGAATCGTTTTAAAATCATAAGCAATCAACAACTACATAACTCATTTGATATTCAAATTTATATATGATATATTTGCAACTATGTAAAACATCAGTAAACTGTGTTTTACTTTATTCCAATTAGCATATATGATTGTGTGATAATTGACACTATCGTTATTACAAACAGCTTTTATTTTTCCTATTAACTATGTTACCCTTGTAGCCGTGGATATAATAAATAAATATAAAATAATATGGATTGGCTCCTAATAGTAAATATAATGAATTGATGTAAATATGCATACATATTTGAATCAAATACAAGTTTAACACGTTTTTATACTTAACATCCGATTAAAAAACTGTATAGGATTCGTTGTTGCGTGAAAATATAATATAATAATAATATAGGGTATTGACCTCTGATTTGCTTCGGTATATGTTTTAATAGGTTATTAACTCTCTCTTTTATGTTGTTTTAATGATTAAGGAATGCCTAGGTTATATAATACAAAAAAATTAAATTAAATTATATTCAACATACGTTTACAATGCAGTAATTTTATCTCTATTACTTACAAATGTAGATATTTATTATGTAGTAAGAAAGTACAAATGCTCTTCATAATGTTACTTTAAATTACAGAAAAAAAACTAAATACAATGAAATTAATTAACTAATACGACAACAAATTTAAATATTTAATCCTTATCATTAGTATATATAATTTTAAATGAAAGACAATAAATTAAAATACTAATGAAAAAAGAACTAATGGAAGCAGAAATTGCCCAAATTGTTATAATAAAATAATATAATTGTATTATTAAAAATACCTTTATTAAAAATATAAAAAAATATGTTTACTAATTTACTATATTATTTTGTAGTATATATTAATTCACAAAATTTCATATTAGTTACATATTTAAATTCACTTCCTACCTTGTTAGGTGTCTCCCTAATCCTCGCGTTGGGAATTAGCACTATAATTTTTCTTAATCAATACTAGGTATATCCCGAAAGGAGCTGAACCGAGTCGCGATCACGACTATACGGTAGAGTTCTCGACAAGAGCCTATATACGCTGCCTCTACGTCATCATAGTTGAAAATAGTGCGCGCGATGCTAAACCTACACTCTGTTACATAACAGCGTACACAAATCTGTCAAAAATTCGCAACCAGAAGAAGAAGATAATACGATTTTCTATTTGCTTAATCGTCCAGTTTATTTCTTAGGACCTGTTAGGGTTTTAAAAGGCAAGGTTGACCGAAAAATTTAGTCTTTATTCACGCTATGTGGTCGCAATCTCATGGTACCATTGTTGACTGGTTTCTTTCATATACACATAGTTGTTTTGATTACTTATTATTTATAATAGAGTTTTTTTAATGTTTTAACTGATATTATAATTATGTGTATATTTATTTCCTAAATTTAACTGAAAAATAAAGACGTCTAAACAAATTATCAAACGCATGAATTCATTTGGAAATCGAAGGCGTTGTAAGTTTCTTATGTTGTTAAAACAATAAAAACACCTACTGACAAATAATGATTTTGATTATTGGGGGAACTGAACCCATGGCGATTGTGAATCACTTTTAACGGCAGCTTTAACCGGCAGCTTTAATAGTTGTATATTTCTGATAATTGACTACTAAATAGAAATAAATATATGAATAAAAATTAATAACACAGTTTTGACGGAGTAATTTTTCCAATTATAATTTTGTACATTTATGACTTAAATGTATAAATTGTATTAAATGAAATAATTTAATTTTTCGGGTTTAATAAATTATTATATGATGCCCTGATGGCGCATTTGGTAGTGTCCCTATTTTGTGTGCTAAAGGGTTCAACTCTCACAAGGACAAATATTAATGTGATGAACATTTGTGTTTTTTTCATTTTTCGTTTAAAAAATCGGTAGTAATTAGTGTCACAGTGTTTTTCCGATTTTAATATTTTTTTGCTTTCTGTGTACTGTAAGTGCTTTAAGCGACATGTCACGTAGTCAGGTCAATGTATGAGATGTTGTGGATTATTTTTTAAATAGTTGTATAAATTAAAGAGTTCACGGTAAATATTAACACGCCAGTTTCAGGTTAACATGCGCAACGCTTGTCGCAATCTTAAAATGGGTGAAGTAGCCTTTGGTCCCAGCTTCGTTCGCAGTCTCTAAACTCATCAACCTCCTTTGGACCCGTGAGGTAGGGCATGTTCCGTGTTTCTTGTTTATCATCTCCGTTCCCATAATTTCTTATGTATATATAAATTAATACATATATGCAAATGCTGTTTAGACACTTAAGATGTTGCGAGTAATCTAATTTAGACCAGAGACACGATTTACTTTATAACGTAATAGAATAAAAATATTTTATAAATAAAAGTAGTTTTACAAACTGTAGAGGCATGACCTCATCTAAGCGTTGAGACATTTGTGCCAGGAAAGTCATTTTTCCATGGCATATAGGGGTATTAGCCTAAGAACTAAAGAATAACATAACTTATATAACATAATTTGTATGATTTAAAGCAGATTCGATGCAGAATGCGCGCGCGCCGTAACCAGAGTATTTTATATATTTCACTGAGCTTTTTTATTATGTGCTATCAACTATTCCAGCGTTTTATTGTATAGGGTTTTAATCCATTCAGTTACTCGGTTTTACTTAAAAAAATGTGTTCTGTACTCTATCTTTTAAAATGTATCTATAAATTTAATAGTTGTAAAGTCTATTGAAAATGTAAAAAAAATACATTTATTACGTAAATTTGAGAAATCTTTCTACATCAGTAGAAAAAATTAATATTTTTTGTAAATAAAACTTAATCAAATTGACAGTATCATATATATTTTTATTTTCCTCTTCATCTCAACTTATCGTTGCATAATTGGGTTGTGGCTGAGTCGTAGTTACACAACAGCCGTCTTCAAACTAATTTTGTTACACCGTCAGTGATACTTCAATTCCGCGTATGTAGTATTAGTAAATAAGGTCCAAATTTCAGCATTTTTATCGAATTTTGAAGATTATTCACAACCGCTACTTACGCGGTGAACTAACACTAACGATATAATTTTCTTTATACTTTTTCCTTATGCATTCTTTATATTTAACATTTTCGAGGATTTAAGCAATATATATTTTATTTTTCAAAGCTCTATACTAACAATTATGTTATTAACAATATTTAATTCTTGTTTGACATATTTTATGAAAAATGAATATAAAAGCATATATAAAACTACTGAGTTTTATAATGAATTTTATTACAAGTTATTTGTTTTGCTTTTGAGTTTTAGCTGCTGAACAGATTTCAATGAATTTGGTATTCGTAACTTCTGATTCCATGAAAACGAAATTCGAGAAAAAATAACTTGAAACAAATGAATTATTGGGTTAATAAATACTAATCTAATTAATTAATATATATGAGTTTTATTAAAATACTTTTTATGATTTACGTGAAAGAATAACAAATCATATCGTTTCATATAATATGGTAGTAGTCACACTTTAAAGATCTCCCGTAAATAGATTTTCCTGCATAGCTCAGGCAGAAAAATATAAGTGCAGAGTAGAATAGCTCCCCCTGGACTAGATCTTGTAAGAGTCGACTGGTATAACAGACCTAAATCCATCGAAGCGTAGCTCAAATCACAAGTCGGGGGTGGGTAGCTGAATTCTCACCTGATTCTCTGATTACCACCTTAAATGCCATCTATTACGGATATCAGACAACGGAGGAATCACAAATACTTATACTTAAATACAAATATATATCATAAAATAAATATCATCATATAAATATTTGTCGTGGGTGAAGATCGAACCCACGACCTTTGGTGCACAATATAGGATCACTACCATCTGCGCCATCGGGCCCGTCAAATTAAGCTTAAAATTCCTCCTTTTTGCCTAAGTCTAACAGTGAATGTGCAACGACTGATATGATGAGCGACTAAAATGTAATTCCTTCATGTAGGTGGTTACATTACAGAAGCGTATTTGTGATATAATTGTGTGTGGTGAGTATCAAGGTCGATAAATAATTCATCAAGAATCAATGTTTCACAACAGCCGTCTTCAAACTAATTTTGTTACACCGTTACTGATACTTCAATTCCGCGTATGTAGAATTAGTAAATAAGGTCCAAATTTCAGCATTTTTATCGAATTAGCATTTAGCATTTATTAGGTGAACTAACACTAACGATATAATTTTCTTTCTAGTCTTTCCTTATGCATTCTTTATATGATATATTTAACATTTTCGAGGATTTAAGCAACATATTTATTATTTTTCAAAGTTCTATATAATTATAGTACTTAGGTGCATATATAAATACATAAAACAAATATAAATATTCGTCTTATAAATAATTGCTATGGGTGGGGTTCAATGGTTGTTGAATCTATCTTGTGCGCCAAAACCCATGGTTTTTGGCGCACAAGATAGGATCGCGACCGTCTGCGCCATTATTCATATACACAAAACATTTTGTGACCAATGTTTTTCTCCGGTTGGCGGTTCTCGTATCGTAAATTTGCATTTTCATAACATTTCTTGGAACAAATACAACGGTTATGTCTAAACTATCAAATTTATGCTATCTAACTAAATAGGCCTCCCTTAAGCGGAGTTTTGCCTCTTTTTTGCCTCGCTAGCCAGGCGTGAAGGCACACGCAGAGCGTGGTTTTGGAAATTCAGTCACCTATTATAACACATGGTACAGAGGGAGCTACTTATTCTACTTTGCCGGTGCCCTACAGCCCATAATTTTTTCTTTCGAACACAACCATTTTAATAAGAGCGGGTATTTAAATATGTATAAATGTATATGCAAATTTATGTTTGAAAGTATCGAAGAATTTTGCTTAGATATATATACATTTTAAAACAGTTTATGAAAAATAAGAAGCTTTTTCTGTATGACACAATTTTGTCTACATAAATAAATTTCTGAAAATTAATATGGATTTTTCAAAATTTTTAGGTCTTTATATTGTATCACTGTTAACACTTTGCATAACTTATAAAGAAGTTGGTATAATAGAATGGTCAGAGAAGACGAACATTTGGAAAGCCTTTAGGATTATCTCAATTGTTAGTATATAGGTAAGTAATAAGGTATTTTTCGCCTGATCTTTACATATAACATAAATTGACATGAAACAAAATCGACCAATTGGTGTTTAACCGTGTAGGTACGTGTTCTGGAATCATTATTTAGGTAACTGACTGGAACCTACGTCGTTTCGACTAACTGATAGCCGTTTGACAGTAGGTGCGATTGAGAGAATGAGCCTTTCAATAATGTTTAAAACAGATGCATCTTATCATATAAGCATGACTATCTGACGCGATAGACGTCCTGTCTTAAATTGGGACTATCTTAACTCTCAGGTTAGATTAAGCTATACTCGAAAAGCAAAATTTACTAATATCAATTTTGTAGTCTAGAAGTTCATCCAGGATTTGCCTCCTAAATAGGGTAAAAGGGGGGTTTAAAAAGTTAGTAAGAACGTTCTACAATTTAACGCGGCAAAACAATGGGTGCGAGTTTATAGTTTATGTATATATATATTTATATAAACTCGCAAACAACAATACATAACGTTTTGACTTCAACTATAAATTTGGCCTATGGATAACTTGAGCAAAAGAACGAAAGGAAAGCTTTCGTCGAATGTCAGATGAAGTACAAACAAACAAAGCGGAACAATATTATGTAAATTATATGCAAAATAACTATGTTTCAATGCTAAAAATAGCTTACCAGTCTAACAGACACTGGCCTTTGCTAATGAATAAAAGTATTCATTTCTTATTTCAAGTTTGCCGAATGCATTTACGAGTTGCTTAATTTATTTTCTACAATGTAAAATATCCCCCATGCAAATGTAGACAATGGGATTTTTATAATAATATACTCAAAAATAAAATTAAGATTAAGAGAGAGAGAGAAGAAAAATTACTATCTTCAAAATCTTCATAATTATAATTTTATCCGTAGGACGTCCTCTGCTGGACGTAGGGTCTTCTTAAGATATTTTTTATAGAGTTAGTTGTATGCAGCTTGCATCTCCACTAGAAATGGGACCACCCACCATAAGCGATTTTTGCATGCAAAAATATATGTCAGTATTTATCAGACTAAATTACTGCATGCAGTAATAGCGTCAAATACAAGCGCTGGTAGAAATTGATCAAACCAGAATCTTTCTTCACTACACAGCCTTTGGTTATTTTATTTTTTTCTAATAGAAATTTTTTTAAATATCTTAAACTACCTAAAATTTTTGGCAATCTTATACACTATATTTCCCTACTACAGCCGAGAGGTATCGGCAGAGTAGAATAGTATCTTCCTCTGTACCAAGTGTCCTAAGAGGCATCTACGATACCAGAACCGATAGATGGCGGTATATTCATCCGAAACAGTCCTGCCGCTCTGAGATCGCAAACACGCAAGCCCAGCGCGGCAATTATGGACAAAATTCCCCATTCTTGGAGAGGCCTATGTCCAACAGTAGACTTTCAATGGCTGTAATGATGATCCCTACTACATAGTTTATGATCCTGTTTTTCATGTTCCAACGAAATTCCGCAGCTGTAACTAACAGTATTCATCAGAAAAATAATTCAATCTATATTAGAAAAAAAAAGTAAGTCAAAAATAATTCAATAGATTTTATAAAATAGTTTTTGAATTTATATACTTATAACGATTGTTCAGTGTCCCAAAAAGATCTTATTGAATTTTATACAAAAAAGCTGTTATAAATGGCACAGGAGTATTATATGAATTGACATTCTAAATTATATGTAAGATTACGGATAAAAATATTGACACTAAGATATACAAAACATCCTTTCGAGTGAAATCTATTTTTATTAAAAAGAACCAGCGTTTAAGTGGCGGTACAGTACAACCAAGAGCTAAAAAACATCACTATCTTGACTATCATACTAGCAATAAGAATAAATACAAGGTCTTAAAAACCCTTCATTGCCCTTTTGCAATTGACGTCAGTGTGTACATATTAATCCCATTTACTCCATTTTTTTTTATTTTGCCTGTTTATCCCGACCGGTATGATTGACGTCACGGAATAAGTAATTCCAATTTAATTAGACTTGATATTTTATTTTCATACTACTTAGTGAACAAGTCAGTTTAATAATAACCTTCATATTCGAATACGTTGAGCTAGTCAAATTATATGGATAATGTATACAAAATAAAATTCAGCTTATCTCAGGCTTCAGGCGAGACTCAAACATACATTTTTCTTTTGCCGGAAGACTGCACTACTGGTCTAAATACCAAAAAGCTCAAATTTTTTTGTAAATATCTTTATTAATGTATAAAAATTTCGTGTTACGATGTCTGTCCGGGATTAACTTCTAATATTCTGAACATATTTTAATAAATTATGGCTTACTGTGTACAGTTTGATCGAACTTGAGAGACAGGATATTCGCAATGTTTTTTCATGATTAACATATGTGTACAGTTAAGGACAACGTCAGTTGAGTCACTATTTTCAATGCATATATCCTCCAAAGAAATTGAGCAAAACTGTATTGTTCATATTTTACTTTGACGAAGTCTTTTCTATATATAACAAGTTTAAATACCCTTATTGCCTGTTGTCACTATATATTTATTACTACTTTGGGTTAGCAGTAGCAGAGTATAAAGAAATACAAGAGCCATTTACATACATTGAGATATATCCATCCAAAACTAGTAGCTTAGATACTGCGGAGTTGCGATGTTTTCCAACTATCCCCTGAACTTTAACGCATGCTCGCTATACTCCGATATCAATCGATCATTTATGGTAAGTCTGTCAGTTAAGGTCAATTCAACTGGCCCAACGGCACAGATGGTGTTGCTCACATCTTATGCGCCAATGGTCGTAGGTTTGATCCCCACTCATGACAAACATTTATATGATTACACTTGTGCTTATTCTGTGTCGCTGTAAAAAATATGTTATTAAGTTTTATGTTTGTGATTCCTTTGTTGTTTGATGTTAGTAAGACATGTGCTTTAAGCGACTTACCTTGGAGTCTGGTTAATGCTGTATGAATATAATTTATGGTCTGAAGTAGCAGTTCTTGCTTCCTTTTTTCAATAGATGTGTTAATAGTGATACAAGTTCTTTATCTATAAATATAACATTATTTGAACTTTCATTGGTGTTGACAACATACTTTGAAATGAAGCTACATGTTATGCACTTTATTGTAATATCATCAAAGCAGCCATAAAACGGTCCTTTCTGGACATATGCCTCCCCAGAAAGGGGGAATTTGCCCATAATTTCCGCGCTGGGTAAGCGTGGCGGCAATCGCAAAGTGAAGCTTTGAGACGGGAACGTTGCTGCCCATTCCCGCACTATTGCATTTGAAATACACTGCTTCGTATGGATACCTGTAGGTTTCTACTCTGCCGGTACCAAAAGGCAAACGGCGATGCACTTTATCGAACATTGTTTTTAAAAATCCACTATCACTACATTTCACTTATCACTTAGACTTAGAGCATCCGAAATAACATGACCATATTATATTAATATTTGCATTATTTAGATATCTATGCATATTAACATTTGATTAAATATGCATAGATATCTAAATAATATCGACTTGTGCATAACATGTTATAATATATTTCCAATAGCAATGTAAGAATTTTCTACAAAATATTTGAATTCAAATCTCAAGTCATCGACAAAATTAAAATAAAAAAAAACAGCCAACAAACATTCCAATAAAGTTTAATGGACTCAAACATTGGGCTATTTATAGTTGATATTTACTTATTTTCGTTAGAAAATTGAATTCTTTCTTAGTCCTAGTGAATAAATGTTCGTAATATGATATATTTATATTGGTCTACAGTGCTGTATTTCTCATAAAACTTTCTATATCACTACATAGTATAAAATAAATTCGTGTTCCATTGTCTGTCCCTATGTATGCTTTGATCTTTTAAACAACGGATTTTGACGCGGTTTTTTAACAGATAGTGATTCGAGATAAAGGGTTATGAATACATGCATAATCTTGTAATAAACACTGAAATTTCAGAGTTTTCTAATGTGATGTCGTAAATAAATAGATAATTTTGCACTTATATTGCAAACGCTGGCTGAACCTAACGAGATAGATCAAAATGATGTACCAGTATTGTATCCACATACCTTAAAAATGCCTACAAAAAATTCCGCGGTAGCAAATTTCTATTTCTTAGGGATAACGTACAATAACTATTTTTTATCCTCATTACACCCATGCAAAGTCGGGGCGGGTCGATAGTTTTGTTATAAAATATCAAAAATTGATACAATGTATTGTAACTTAGGGAGGCTTATATCCAGTAGCGAGTTGCTGATTTTAAAATTGGTTCTGAAATGTTCCATACTTCAATTGGTCGACTTTATGTATAAACCACATTATACAGTATTTTATAAACAATGTCGTATTTTATAAAAAAAATCGTAAGTTCATAATGACCTTACGATTTTTTTTATGTGGCGGAGACATATACATGTCAGGATGCTTTCAATTTCTTAAGTATCTGTCGACACGGCATAGTGGGAACAGAAATTCTACAATTGAAAGTTGGTATACTTATTATTACAATGCATCTTTATATCGCCGGGATGAGTTTCCAATAGACAATTTTCATATTCCTATATATTTTTCGTAATCAATCGAATAGTTGATCTTAGAAGTGCGGCAAGTATTCACCTGTTCCTCAGCTCTCGGGCTATCTTGCCACTTCGCGTCAAGGTAGGTAGGGCAACCAAAACATAAGGAGTCTGGGAAGAACTCAGTTGATTTCATACTTTTTATTCATATTTATTTTTAATACATATTATGTATTTAGTAACTCAATAATGAGATTTTACGCAAATCTGAAAATCGTAATTTCGGTATACACTGACCATCCCGAAGAAAAATTTAAACTATTTTGCAAATTGAAACTGAATACCCGATCTTACATTACAAAAATGATGGGTAACAAAATTTTGGTGTTACATTATGCTGGTATTGATAAATGTACCTCCTATAACTTATTTTTGTAATTTATTTTTGGTTGCCGGTGTCTTTCTTGGCACTCTAAAGAAGGCTATGGGTAGTCTAGTTACAAAGGCGATGGAAAGGGTGGTATTGAAAACTATTTTTGTTGATATGTCCCAAGGTGGTGTGCTCGGCCCGTCTTTATTCCTTATTTATATCAATAATTTATTTTGCAAAGTAATTATAATACGTAAATTATACTTACTTATTTGGTAATTGTGAAGAATTGTACCAATCTCAAATTTGTACAGAAACAGCTATGAGTGAAGTGATGAAATGGCTATGTCATTTACTTACACTTAATGTAGGTCAAACCAAATATTTCACTTTTTCTCCAAGCATCGCTCGCCCAGAGTCTTCTCCAATAGTATGTATTATATGATTGAGGTGAGGTTGGAATAACTACTTTGGACTAACTAACTTACATAAAGTGGAACGCGCTCAAAGAGTATAAATCTTAAAAGATTATATTCAGAAAACCGCGTAGATACAGCACTTTATCTTCTTTATTTTATATATCATCTGTCTGTACAGTACGTCAACTTTTTCTATTTTATAGTATATTAAGAAAGCATAAAGATATGTCTACCCAAGAATAGAAAAACAAAGAGGGTGTCCAATAGCACCTAATAGAACTTCCCTAGCATGACGTCAATATTATGTCTCCGGGTCATATCTATATAATCATCATTACAGCCATTGGAAGTCCACTGCTGGACATAGGCTTCCCCAAGAAAGGTGGAATTGCAGAGCGCAGTTTTCCCGATGGGAATACTGCTTATATGCCTATCCCTAACCTCTGTATTTGAGCTACTCTGTTTTGAATGAATATACCGCCATATGTCGGTAATAGTAACTTAGTCACCTCTAACGACACCTGGTACAAAGGGAGGTACTGTTCTACTCTGCCGATATCTCATGGCTTATTGATATAAGGATAAATATGAATATAAAATGAAGCACATTCAATTAATTACATTTTTTTTACTTACCTATACAGCTACAAACAAAAAAATCATGAATGGTTTACAAAAGCTTGACCTTACGTAGTAATACGAATATTATTATTGTATTTATAGTTGTTATTTATTTATTTGCTTGGTTCTAAAAAACTGCTTAATCATTGTTCTATAATTGCCTTTCTTTTGTTGGTATGCGTTTCGACTTTCTTGATTGGTGGACGGTGACAGCTGTAACACAGTTATTACCGCAGCTATACACACTTATAGATAAACGTCTTCGTCAATAACTTGTGATTTTATTACTACTACTACTTTAAGAGGGAAATAGTAATGTTAAGAAAAATCTATGAATTGTTTTGGGCAATGGCGAATGAAAACCATTGAAGTTAAGTTTGCAATTAGGTTTGAAAAGAATAATTAAATATTTTGCATTAGTGTGTGCATTCCGAATTTCATATTTGTTTTCTAGGCAGATAGCTATGCATATTAAAGTATTGTGGCTTACTTTTAAATTTATTGGATAGGGTGTTAATGTCAGTGGAAATATCTAGCACAACGATGGTAAAACAGCAAATGAAAAAAACGTACGAATAATCGTGACAACAATCGGCCGATAAAATGTAGTAATGTATATTCCATACCTATACTCATTCCAGATAGATATGATAGTTGTCCAACGATAAATTAACTATTACATCATTATACTCGTACATCCTAATGATATTTTTTTTATAGTGTTTTTTTTCTTAGTGGACAAACAAGCAAGTCTTTAAGATGGTACTAGCGTGTTGCCAACCGTGTGCCAACTGTATAAAATTACTGTTTGGCTTTTTATGTCCCTAACATACGGAATCGTGTCATAAACAACCGCCGCATTAACGTAGAACGTTGAACTATTTACCCATTACATACACAGTTATAAAATAAATACCCTTGATATATATCCAATACCTTGCGGTATAATGTTCATGAAAAAGGAAACAGTAAAAGATAAAAATCAAAGAAGGCAAAGGAGAGTTTGAATAGTGCGAAAAATAGCCTGTTTGAATTAAGGCATTTTTCTATTTAAAAGAAAGAGGGTCACCCGGTATATGTGACCATACCACGTCTGTAACCCGGACGCAACGCAACAGCTATGAATACGATACCAATTCGAAGTTGCCGCCTGTCAGAATTAACAAAAACCGCTTTAGTCTGCGCGGTACCATAATTATGATAAAACCATAGTTTATTTCTAAACCAAATTTTGCCTGTTGAACTTAAGATTCATTCAAATTAAAAGATCAATTATTTATAATCATTAAACAATTTTGCACGTCTTGCTAAACGTCTATTGCGTCCCTACAGAAAGAATAGATCCAAACGAGTTTCTATAGACGTCACAACTATAATACATTATTTAACCTGAATGTTACTCGTTGGTCAAAATTTAATTTAATATCCTGTTAAAAGTAGTTTGAACAACACGTGACCTGATCGATGCTAGGTACTTGTAAGTGCTAGGTGCTACCTTTGATGACACCAGTTCAAAATTTGCAAAACACGTAATAAATATTAATGTTTCGAAATTTCATAACGTGTACTTCGTTGGCATTAACGTAATGAAAATCATACGACAAGTATGCTCTCACCTGTTTTAACTTTAAAATGCAATAGAATAAGAGAAAAATAATAAAATAAATCTAGTAAAACTACTCATACTAAGGGATACTATCAAATTAGGGGAATTATGTTTCCAGTAGATTTAATTTGTGCGTATTACTTCACTAGACATTTGTATAATTTGTAAGAAAATAGCAAGACTTGTTTATAATTCTGGCCGTGAGTACCACCAATAAACAATGGTAGCACCATCTGTACCAGATGTCCTAAGAGGCCACTGAGGCAAGAGAAATAATTGATGGCGTTATGGCAAACTCGAAACAGAGTAACTCAAACACAGAACGGAGATGGCCATCAGCATTCACACCTCGTAGAAATATGATTACCAACGTGCCTTTTATTTTCAATAAAATAATTTAATATTTTATAACATTTACGTTCACTGCTCGTAATAAAACTTTATTTTTTAACGGTTTTGAAACGCAGTTTATTTAATTTTTTATATTTTTTATTCGACGTTCAGGTTACCTTGCGGAAACTGTTCTTATTTATAATAACGGTTGCCGGAAGGTTTATTATTAGTTATTCATAGGTACAACAACAGTAACAAATATTAGTTTTGTGTTAAAGAACATACAAAAACCGTCTCTGTATTAATATGTTTCTAAAAATTTCGTGTCACAGTATAAACTTTTAAATTACTAAATCGATTTTAATTAATTTTTGCTTATTGTATACAATTTGCTCCAACTTGTGAAATAGGATAGTTTATGTCTCAATTTATAGTAGAATTTTTATTATAAACATATAAATATAGTTAAGATAGCACGTCTGTCCGTGGTTAGCTAATTTAACTTAGTCATACTTACATTGGATCAGAGCTATGAATTAATACATAATCGAAATAAACACAATTATAATTATTATTTCTAGGGCAAGATTGACGGCACGTGTACAATTGCAACACATGCATCAGTACACAGACCACGCTAATACATTCTTGATGTTTATCCTCAGGCGCACCAGTCAAACTAGATATTCTAATTAATATG
>JACJUM010003237.1:12150209-12177725 GCA_020976665.1 Heortia vitessoides
GTACCATATCATAGGCACACAATATCATAGGCATGAAACAGTATACCGTATTCGCCGTCGATTGCGTGATTGTGCATGGCTGCCCTAGTACGCGGAAGGGCGCAATCCATCTTCTTTAAAGTCCAGGCCACACTAATGCCGCTTCTATGCTTTACGTCTGGGCTCTATGACGTACTCCTCTCGCACCTCTATTTCCCCCGGTGATGCTAGAGTCTTGCTTGAGTCTACAAGCATAAGGTTCGTCTAAAACAAAGCATGACAAACAGTGTTATTACATAATTAGAGGAAATTATCTGAGACGTACCTTTATAGGGCTATTACTTGCTTGTTACTTAGACTAAAATATTCTCATTTAGATCTGCCTGTTTTTTTATTGCGCAGGTACAACGAGATCCAACTGGCAATTGACACAAGTTTTACTTTTTTTACTATTTACGTTTGGTGCATATAATTTCAACATTAAGAATTTCTGGTGAATATTTAATAAATCGTTGAAGTTGGAATGTACATGACGCCTTAGTTGCCTTTGTCAACATACCTATATATATAAATATTACAATATTATAGATATGAACTCTTTCTTTATTTACTTAATGGTAAGAAAAAATTATTACTTGTCATTTTTCCGTCAAAACATATAGTTCATCATAACCTTTACTTGTAATACTTTTATTTACCATCCAAAATTATTTCGTCATGAGCCATAAGCCAAAGAATCCAACAATTAGGACGTCATTATTAAGCCGAGGTCGTCCGATATCAGATGTAGTACAAAACCTAGATCCAGGAAAGTCCACAGCCACCTTCGAGTTACAGCCCCTTAAGGAAGAAACTTATGGAGACTTTGAGTGGGCTGAAGAAACTCAAGAGCAATACGAAAGAAATGATGCATTCAAGTCTAAAATAGAGCGATTTATTGAGATTTCCAAATACTTTTCGAGTCCTTTACAAAAATCAGCTTCGTATATGTGCGAAAATCGTCTAGTTTCGTATCCAAATACCTACAGAATTGAATATAAGCGGGGTGGAATTACCATACAATACATACAATTCTCTAACTTGACTTTTGAACCGGTATATATCAAGTTATACAAACTCATACCTGATTTGGAACAACTTAAGTACGTTAACTTGTCTCTATCAAGATGTAAAAGAATACCTCCGGGATTGTGTTTTAATTTAGGCATCGTTTATGATGATCACAATGAGAAACCTTATTGCAATGCGAAAATTATATTCGTTGCGTCACGGAAGGCTAGCACTTGTTACCAGATTTGTGAAATTGACCTTGAAATAGCCGCCCAGAAAGTGAGACTTATATAATGTTAGTATTCAAATCTATGGTTTTAATTATTATCATACCACGGATAGTCATTGACCCTGAATAAATGAGCGGCCCCCATCTAGCGCGACAAAAATATACAGGTAGTTTATCTGACATGCTTGGCGGATTTTTTATTATATGCGAAGCAAATAATTTAAAATTTCATTGACCCTTTTTTAATTACGACTTAGGATAAATAAATTCTCGTTTTGTAGCACACAGGATTGCAAGGAGAACCGGTAGTTGCATGCGTTGGCACATTTGAATGCAATATAGTCGGCCATTCTGGAAAATTACCTTCGTAACCATCGTGATTAGTTGGACATTATACCAACTTACCGGGCCACATAACTTAATTGTGTTTACTGGTATTTTCATTAAACATATTGCAGTTATGTATGTCGTTTTGGACAAATCTTAAGCAATATTAAGTCACAAAAACTCTTGAATAAACATAACTGAAGAAAATGTATGTTGGTACATTTAAACGGTTTTGTACTGACACTCCCTGGTTAAGATGTTACAGTTCATGTAGAGTAGAAGTTCAGCAAATATAAAAAAGGATCTTAGTAGAAACAAACATAACAAAGTATGGACGCCTCTACATATTTTGTTATTTCTACATTTATATCAGTATGTGAAGCGAAAATGTTGTTACCTATTTTGAGGAAATTTAGAATGAAATTTAACATAATTTAAATTAATGTGAGGAAGAAGTGCAGTTAATTTTAATAAAATAAATATACTACTATTTTAATGACGCATTGACAAACTAAAATAAATATAACATTAATTTTTAAGAAAATTGACCTAGGTCTGAGATAAATTATTTAGGTGCACTGCCCAGGCCTATTTATTTCTTTTCAGGTCCGAAGTTCATTATTTTCCTGTAACCACGATCTAAAGACGGACTGATACACACATACGTTACAGCAAATCGCTACCGTAACAATCAAAGCTTGCTTTTTCCGAGAAAAAATCCTATCATTCATTTAAAGAGAGGATGTCCTTAACATTTTACTACGATGATACCTTTTTTTAATATTTACACTTGTATATATTACCCAAATCACAAAACCAGTCTGCTCACTAGGATCCACATTTGAATGAATTATTTGCTAGAGTCAATACAATTAGTAAATTATTGGAAAAAGATCTTGGAAATATTTGCGATAACATTGTTTATTTATAAGTTCAAATGAGGTTTTTCCGATATTATTGTATTTATTGCATATTGATTTTATAAAAATTAAGTTGACAAAGACTTTTTATACTGGTTAATTTATATTTTTGAAGTAAAACCTGTTTTGATTTATTGTAGGATTTGGAAGGTTGCAAGCAAAGTTCTGGTCCCAGATGATACATGTTTTCGATCTTTTCTAAACTGACACAAAATCCCACAACATTACATACGTACATATTTATGCACTTAACCTCTCAAGTAACTTTATAACCCTTCCGTTTGGCAAAATTGACATTACTTTATATAACGGATTCTTAGATCAGTCGTCAACATAAAGAACTTAGTGATGTCAACTAATCAAACAATTGATTAAGAGAATTTTAAGTTATTATGATTTTTCCCAGTTAAAATACATTTATTGTGTTTATTTAAATTATTACAACATTACTTTTGTTTAAATAAACAACATTTCCGTTTTACCAGTGTTTTTTGAACAATTAAGGTCTTTTATATTATAACAGTATCCACGATGGCAATTGTTCCTATCCTAGCTCCCTTTTCTTTTTCAAATCAATTTTAATAACATATTACCATCACGGTGCAAACCATTTTGCGTCAAAGCGTTAAAAATAGAAAAGGAATAAGATTTCCTATTTATTTCCTGGTATTTAATATATGTAGTCTTTTTAATTATAGCGTGTTTAGAATGTCAGTTGTTTTGTCTGGTTGATTTTATATAATGTGCTTTAAATGTTGCAACATTATTTAATAACAAATCATGATGCTAGATAATTAATGCCAATTTAGATAGGGCTCAAATATACTGTCACTGTAGTGACAGTACATTTGAATTTAAACACACTATGTAAAAATATTTGTATTCAAAGTTCAAAGAAGTAAGAATATGTAATGTAGAATAAATGGAAAGTAGTAGGACATACATGCAACCAAAACTAAAGCAGCGAAATCTAATAATGCATCTAGCATTCTCTATCGGATACTTTAGGAACTTCTTGCTAATATATGTAACCACATGCTTTTGCAATGCTACAGCGTTTCTGATTAGTTAATACATTGTGTCATAGATGGCATGCACGCAAAGTAAGCAGTTAAAAAAATACTTTTTTACATTTGTGATTGCTTTTGACAGTATTGTAATGCATACAATTACTATTAATTATTTATGAAAATGTACACAGAAATAGTTAAAATTTTTAGCAAATACTATAAATTTTTCAGTGGCATCTATGTACACAAGAAGAAATCAAGATTTACTGAACGAAGAACAAAATTTTATGAACCAATAAAATACATCATTATCATATCTGTCGATGTACGTGCACTGCTGGATAAAGGCCTCTCCAAGAAAAAAGAAATTTTGCCCATAATTGTCACACAGGAAAAGCGTGGTGGCAATCTCAGAGCGGGAATCTCTTAACAGGTGGCAATCTCTTAACGACGGGAATTTTTGTATTTGAGTTACGTTTTTTGTGTGGATACACCGCCGTTTGTCGGTTCCGGTACCTCAAGTCACCTCTTGCAGCATCTGGTACAAGTGAGGGTACCATTTTACTCGGACGGTACCTCAAAATACATATACAACGTGTATTTTAACACAGTTTATTTTGATAATTGAATACCATAGTCATCGACGGGCCTGTTGGCGCAGATGGTAGTGATCTTACCTATCTTGTGCGTCAAGGGTTTAATTCCCATCCAGGACTATTTATACGATGATATTTGTGTTTATTTTGTGTGTAGGTGTTATAAATATATGTATTTAAGTAATATAATTTGCGAATCCTCTCTTGTCTGGCGTTCGTAATAGAAGTACTTTAAGCGACTTACCACGGAGTCAGGTCAATGTATAAGGTGTTGTGGGAATTTTCAAATTTTTACAATCATTATAGAGGCTTTCGAGATTTTTTCTATGAACAACTTAAAATAATTGAGCTGATACAGTTATTTAAAATATAAATAGATGGTGGTTATTAAATGAATGCGAATTTTAATTAAATAAGAAAACTATTAATAAAAATCAGTTCCTTTAGAAAATTTTAACAATAAAATCTAGATCTTGGCATATCTAGGACCATTAAAAGTAAGTACCTACTTGTAAGTTCTAATAGTGTCATTCTTTTGAAACACGAAAAGGTCCTAGCTGTTTGTTAAATCCAGAAAGATCAGAAGAACGACAATCCACAAAGATTTACGATTCTATCTTGTCTATTTTAAAAATATACCTATTCAGTGTCATCATACTAACTACTGATGTTAGTTTAGAACCGGTAGTGACTAATAAAAGTACTAGTTTTACCAATATAATAGCTTTTTAAGATCCCAAATATCAAATACTATTTGTCTTTAGTAACAATTAAATCATGATCCAAATAACACCCGTATTTACAACAGCAGCTTAGTTCTTTTAACGTTTCTCGTAGTATGTATACATAAGTCTACGCCAAAATATGTTAAACCGCTCGGGTTGAAGTCCTCATAATGTCATAATCCGACGTGCTAATTAGCAGACACGGCGCGGTAGGACCACTGGCAGATGCCGTTAGTGGCAACTGGGCCAAGCCGCCACTGACTGGATTGCGTATTCTATTAGGAGTAATTGACGAGTTCTTAATTTCTAAAATATTTACCTCAACATTCTAGTGGAAAGTCAGCATATTACCGACTTTCTTCCAACTTATGACTTTAAACATGAAGTCATCTTAAGAGTAAAAGAAATGGATTAATACTAGTACTGTTTATCTATTATTAATACAAAATATATGCGACTCATGATAAGAACAAACTTAGTATTGGAAATACCCAAAATACCAATGAATCCGTCACTTGAGTTTACATATTTACCCAGCAATTGTTGGCATTAGTCTGTTTAGCTCAAGTTGTTGACTTTTACAATTGGTGAAATAGACATAACTACAAAGTTAATAACTTACGTTTAAAGTTACTAAGTTTAATTGTAAGTAAAGTTGAAAATATTTATCTATCCACCACTAACAACTGATATGAATTGGTATAGGTAAGAAGGGACTTATTAAACTTAAGACAAACAGTATTTAGTTAATGCCAGATTTTTAGATAAATAAATAAAAATTAACGATTTTGAAGTTAATATTTTGATAACATTTGAGTCTAAAAAGTGGATATTACTCTAATTTCTATTTTTGAATTCACGTCTTGCTAGGAGTATGTTTGTGGTAGCACAATATTGTAATCTTACACTATTGCTTGTGATATTTTATTAGGAGAAACTATATTTTTCATAGCATATGTATAAGATATATGTTGTTTTAACTTTTAGAAAATAATAGATGCAACGAGATAATCTTTATAATTTCAAGCATTTACAAAATGATGATTTTCCAATGATGGTGGCAAACAACTTGCCTTCCTGATGCTATTTTGCTTCCTTAGCATGTGGAAGCCAGCAACACCAAGGGTGGCACAGATGCACTGCGTTTGAGATGACAGCAGCGTTCCCGTCGCGAATCTGCGCTCTACGATATTAAGGCCTAACCAAGGCGGCAATTATGGGCCAAATTCCCCCTTTCTTGGGGCGGCCTCTATCCAGCAGTGGACGTTCTACAGCTATCTATGATGATAATGATGATCTTACTTACGGCATTTCACATATTTAGTTATCAATCTTATTGTCGGTATTAAATATTATTTGGAGCCATGGTATTTAGTATCGATCAAAAACTGCTATTAAAACAAAACTTTATAAGTAAAATTAATAGAAGAAGTCATGAAACTACTCTTTTGACGGCTTCAAAACGTGGTTTATTTATATTTTTACATTTTCAGCTACCTTCCTAACAATCGATATCAAGAGAACTGCACCTATTTTGATTATGTGTACTGATCGCGTAAATGTTAGAAAATATTGTAACGTGAAAATAAACTGTCTAGAAAAACCAGTCAAATTTACTATTATGCTTGCAGTGCAAAGTTGTGGCACCTTTATGTATATATTGAGTGATTTGAAACAAAATGAGCCAAAATGCATTAATCATCATTATGATATCAGCCACAAGACCTATACTGCTGGACATATTAGATTAGGCCTTCCTTAGTAATCTCCAATAGGACCGGTTGTATGCGACCTGTGTCCAGGGTGATCCTAAATTATATTAAGATTCGTTGAACAGATAAGCTGGGACAGCGAAGTAAATAAAAAGGAATTCTTTCGTATTTATAATATCTGTGTGCATACCAACCATTTTAGTTTGGTGCTTGCACGTAGACTGATCTAATGAGTAAGTTTACTTGTGGTAATAAGTACATTGCACCGCTTTATATTAAGGATAAAAACTCGGTTAAGGATGTGTGTGTAAGGTAAATAGCGGGTGTTGTGTTTTACGTAGTTCTGTTGAGCTTGGTTGAGTTACGTTGTACGTCCTTGGCAAACAACTATAGTTTACAGTTACATCGATGCTCCTAAACTGTGCGGTTGCGTTCAGTGTCGTTGTACTCTACACTGGCTCTAGTCAATGGAACGACTGTAATCTGGAGCGATTATGAATATCATGGATAATCTGATATGGTTTACTGAATATTGGTCGTTTCAGGTATAGTTATATACATGTTTTTTTTTTAATTTACTAGGATGGCAGTTATTTTGTCGTTTTAAATCAGTGTACAGTAAAGCAAGTTCTGCCGATTGAGGGTAACTGATGTGAAATTTCACTCGACAGCATCCGAGCACGAAACTTCCACTTTGAAGTACTGCAAATACTGAATGAATTAAAGCAAATTTTCATCATCATACTCAACTAACTACTGCGCTGGACGTAGAGCGAGAGCGCTGAGTTGACACCATTTAGAATGGATATACCACCTCTGGCGGTGCGTGGCCTTTCGTCTTTTACGTCACCTGGTATAGGGAGGGATTATATATATATATACACGCAGGGCCTAGACTATATGTCTTACATTCTTGAAATTTTGCACAAGGGTTCGTTTATTCTAAATATTTAAGAATTCGTCACCTAAAGGACTAAAACTTAGGTGCAAAGGTAGAATAAAACTGCGGTTCTTGAAGTAATTCGAATAAAATGCAGTCATTAAACGTGGACAATATATTTTATTGAAAAACATTGAAACAAGCAAAGTTAGTATGAAAGTTATACAATTTAACGCGGATGAAACCGCTCCGCTGTTAGTTCTTAATATAACTAAAGAGAACAAACTAAGCGAAAACTCTTGCTGTATGGACATCGAAACGTCGAACAAAAAACCGCAGCGTAAAGTCGTTAAAAAGGTAGTGAACACCGCCCGATAAATCGCAGCCCTTTCCTGCCCTCTCACTGGCACAACACGATCATTGACACTGCACAAGCATCCGTATAATAGAGCAGTACACCGCGTTCACCGACAAACGTATGCAGTCCCTGCCCCAACGAGCGATAACTGGCAGCCCTAGAGCTGCCGGGCTCACTCCGTCTGTCCTTTTTTGCTGAATTTCAAAATTAAATTCACCCCAACGATGGCTGCCCGAGCCTAGGTCGAGCCTTTAGAGGCGCCCTCGGGCGATCGCCGTCGATCCAGCTTAGATCCCGCGAACCTTACGGGTGCGACCGTAGCTAAACGCGCGGTTGCGGCCGCGTGGTACGCAGGATAAATACGGGCATTGGACCTCTCATCTACGAGAGGCCCCGCCCTCTTTTTTCAGTGGCGCTGGAATTGACGTCTGAGTAGTCCAGCTAGTTCGTTCGAAAAACAAAAAACGGGTAGTAAACCCGTAAATGTTAGAAAATATAGGTACTATTTTCTAATCTGCCGGTATCCCACAGTGTTGCGTATATTAAAACAGCGTTTAACATTGCGTTTTTATCATTAGTGTTACGTGTTCCATGTACTAAAGAGATATATTATCTGTTTAAAACGACTTTATCAGCATCGCATAAATAGTGTTTGTACCAACATTAGCCAACAAGCTACGGAATTTATACAATTGTTAAATGACGGATTTTAGGTATTGCAAAAGCTGCAGAACTAAGGCTAACAGCCAGATCTCATACAGTAATGATTTCTCTGTCGAAGCTTGCTGTCCAAAAAATACTATAGTGTCGACCATATCCAGTTCCTGATTCTTAGCAACTATTCGTGAATGTATTTGTTTACAATTTGGTGTTACACATTTATGAATATATTTGATATTTTGTTTATAAGGATTGAATTGTTAACGTTGAAACCGTTTCCTTCTTTCGATATAATGTTGTTCACATCGTCATATAGAACTTGTTGTTCTATATGACCTCTTCTCCATTAAACATTGAAATAATTTCTTAATTATTAAAAATATGCATCTCAGTATTACGAGTATTATCTATTTAGTTTGAATAATGGATAATTGTTGACCCACGTGGACATTACTAGGGACGGTCTAATACTTTAACAATAAACGGGTCTAATACAAATAAGCATTGTAATATTACGATTATGGCCTACATAAATATATTGGGATAAATTAGGAAATAATTACGGAAATTTGACGGGCCCGATGGCGCAGACGCTAGTTATTATTTCCTGTTCGCCAAAGGCCGTAGATACAATCCCCATCCAGGAAAAACATTTATATAATGAATCATATGTGAAATATGTAATTCAATACTGTATTTGTGATTTTTCGGTGGTATGTCTGTAACCTATGTAATTTAAGCGGTTTATCACAGTAAAATCAATGTAATGTTAACTACATTCAATGTAACAATCATTAATTTGCACAATTTCTTTAAAAAGGGGATCAAAGTTTTCGCTTTACATATATAGATGTTATGCAAGCAGTTCATTCTAAGACGATTCGCATAGTCCATGCCTTCTAGTTGTCTTAACATCGTTTTCATTTGAATCGGCATTCGATTGTTTTCTTGCACGTCCCGTTGGGAGGCGTGTGAAGACTAACGGGAGCTTTCTATCTCACTCCGATGTAACGGGAACGGTCCCTGCGTTTCAGTTTCGTATGCCTTTCGTTTTCGAGTGGTCTGTCGCCGACCTGTGCGTCACCTCAATGTAATCGTGTTTTAGAAAATGAAATGCAGCTCGTGAACTTCTTTATATGGATGTGTTATGGAACAATTGGTTACTTCATGCAATATAGGTAGGCTTTAGGTAATTAGAAGTTTGTTACTAGATGCTCATTGCTGAGGGCATTTATCATCATAACATTAGTTTACTACTAAAGGCGTCACCAAGAGAGATTGCAGAGAGTAGATTCACGACGGGAATACTGCTGCCCTTTCTCGTCAAGTTGCATTTGTGCGACGCTGTTTCGAGTGGATATACCAACCTCTGTTGGTTCCGCTATATCAGTCGCTTCTTATAACTTCTGGTGCAGCTCTCTACAGAGGTACTATTCTACTTTGCCGGTTTCCCATAGCTTATTAGATTCCGTCTTTGAGAACTGGTGCTTAGGGACGCACAACGGTTTAACTTTAATATTGTCTTAAATCTTTAGCGCTATGGATAAATATGACTATATAATGTGTCTAGCTTTCCGTCCGAGACAATTTATGTAGCGTTTGGAAACGTTTTAGGGATCATAAGTCATCTACAATGGCATTGAATATCATCGAAATAAGATTACTAGTTAATACAGTTAGCCTTAAATAAAAAAATTATAATAGAGTAGATTTAAGTTATTGTTTGCTGTGACCTGCGAAGATCGGTTGATAAGGCAAAATCTTTGCCGTTCTTGATAACTGTTAACATAAGATGTAACACTGAAAGGGCAAAGACACACGAATGTATAAACTTAATGAAACTAAACTGTTATCTCCTATTAATAATTTTTTCATTGTTGATGCAGAACATATCCGTGAGGTACCGACTGACTAGAAAAGTACTGCCTCCTGTACGTATGTACTGTGTCGTAAGCGATGGCGGTATAGCCGAAACATCGTAGGTGAAATGTCACAGGGCATATAGCGGCAATCGGATGCAGCATCCCCGTCACGAAACTATGTTCTGTGATGGCCATCACGCTCGCCCAACGTGGCAATTATGAGCAAAATTTCTTGATTTTTGGAAAGACCATGTCCAGAAGTGGGCGTCCGTCGGCGAACAGACAGTTCAGATAAGTTTTGTAACTATAAACTTTTGTATCTAACTATTTATAAGAGAAACAAAATTATTTCTGGTTTCTGATACTTCTAAAACATACAAAATTGACAAAAATAAAATAATCCGATATCAACATTGACGAGCTTGATAGCGAATATAGTTCCATCCTCACTAGGACAAATATTTACATATTGAATACATTTGTTTGTTCTGTGTCTGGTTGTTAAATATGTATTTAAGTATTATACTTGTAATTCCCCTGTTGTCTAATATCAGTAGCACCAGTACTTTAAGTGACTTATTTCCGGCCGGGTCAGTATACGAGATGATGTGTGAATTATTTGTTATATCTTTACATCTAGTCCGTTTGGCAAAACGATGACGTATATTGCACATCATATTTTTAAAGCCGGTAACCCACTTCCTTTTTGATATAATTATTTGATTTAAAATAGAGATCAAGCTATCAAGTGATGATATTCAAACTTGGATGCAAATGTTGAGTTGCTACAACATTTATTTATTCATTTATTTACTAATATACGGTTTATCCCGATTACGTAATTATGAAGTGGTAACAAAAATTTAGTTATTCTACATCGAAATTAATTATTTATAATTTGACGTTGTCGGCAAATACGTCAAAATCCTGCATGTGGCATAGAGGTGATTGAAAAGATTTATTCCCGGATTTAGTTTTTAAGTACGAGTACATAATTTGATTTCCATTTACTTCCCACTTATGTCATGTTTAGAGAAGCATTGTCATTAAAACAAGAAGATAAAATATCATAACGCGATAAACCTAAAACCTCTTCTCCGAAAGGTTTTCATACGGATTTACCATCGAAGGATTAACCCAAGAGAAAGATTTATGTGTACAACTAATGCTTCTTGTTATTCGAGTAAAATATATATAATACTGATTGAAGACGTCCGGAAATATTTTGCCCAATAAAATGCCCAATAACTGATAGAAATTTAAAAGCTTATCACGAAGGAAAGAAGGTAAGTAAGAAGACGGTTCGTTCACGTAACTCCGTTTAAATGAACTTCCTTGCATATTGCGTTCCTCGTGTATTCCTATTTTCATAGTCACAAACGTGTTGCTACGTCACCCTTCAATAGCTTTCCTAGAGTTTAAGTCATAATGCTAATTCTCCGGACATGCTGTTAGAGGACCAGTACAAGTACATAAGTACAACATTGGTGGGGATTACAATTATTTCAAACGCTAATAAAGATAAAATCATATCTATAATTTTATATTACATATATTAAAAAGTGGAGGCATAGTCAGTGATTTGACCTCGCGGACGCCGGATGTGTCGTCATTCACTTTAATTATTTATAGAATATGCTATGCACTCGGAGGGAATTAGTTTTGTATAATGCATGTCCAAAATATGTAAAACTCGTCGAGCTCCTGTCTATTAGAAATACAAACTAGACCATCAGTTCAGCCTTATCATGGACAAGATATAATTTCTCTTTTTTGGGATTTTGATGTAGTCAACATAACAAAGTCATTGTTTATAATTATTAATAGTATTTGCGAACTAAATAATTTTGCACGGCTTTAGCCTGGTTGAAAATATTTCAACGCATTATCATATTTTAACAGATAATATTTTATGTTTTCTACTGTCGAATACCTACTTTCCTATTTTCTTCATTTTATAAAGAAACATTTGTTTTTTTATTTAATACCTAAAACTACAAATATCTAATGAAGAGGTATTTCAATGAACTTAAATTGTTGCGTTAACATTAAATCATGGAACTGGGTCTGAGACATTTTTTTTTGGCCGATAACAGATATTTGTAAATATGTAAATTTATTTATAATATGAAAAAAAATAATGGCCATGACCAAACGTTGAACATATTAGCTACTTACTCATGACGTCTATCTATAAATATGATGTATAAAATATAAATTGTAATAAGGGTGTAATTCAAATGCTTTGTTTGTTTTTCCTTAATACTTCCTTATCAAACTTCATAGCTGTAATACTATCAAGAAATACTGGTGTATTATACACTCATTTCCCTTTTTTGTCATTTTTATTCGTAAACAAAAAGCAATGTTCAATTACCATGGTGTCCTCAAAAGCTCGCTGCGCCATCGGCATACCTTTTTACATCATCAGCAACGAAGCCTGCGCCATTTTCCGCGCGCGGATGCAAAAATATTCCGGGAGTAAAAGAGATCGAACGAACACTTTATGGGCCTGAGTGAGATGGAAGATACGCTGCTCGTGCGGGGGTCAGGGAACCACAAGTAGGTCGGCTCCATCCTTCCTTAACCATGTCTCAGTCGGTGGCTGTTGAACTTGGACGCGCGAAACACGGTTTTCGAATATGGAACGCAGTTTGGATTTCTTTTGAAACGACTAATGATATGCGCAAACGCTGATTTGTCACTTTACGTCATTTGCATCGGCGGGCGGTGCTTCTACTGGCTGATGTAGGTTGGGTCTATTATTGACAATGATTCATTTGTTTTTAATTTGAATTCATTTCATAAGTATTTGTAACTTTACTTACACACAAGCACTTGATATTTATAGAGATAAGTAATGGGGAGCGGTACTGAGGACTCTCTTTTTTTAGCTGCCGTTGAAGTGTGTCTACATCAAATTACTTTTATCAGCGTATTTTTAATACAAAAATTAAAGTAATAAAATATTAGTCGATTTATTATTATTCAATTCTGATAAAATTACCCTAATTAAAAATATTAAAAGTTAAGAGATCTCTTAATATTTATATTAAGCATGTTTTACCTAACAGAAACCGAAACTGAAAGGCGATAAGGAAATAAGGAAAATTCGATTAAAATCAAAAAGATACGCTGTTTGAGGTATATGTATTACAACAAAAGATTCGTTGTGCTTCTCAAACACACTTGGCGTTAACATGTCTTTTATAAAGGTTGTAGAAGTCTTTTAATTATAGACAGTGTTTTTTGTCCCTTTGAATCCTTAATTCTTGGTGGCCATTACTATTTCCAACCCGGCTGGACAGCGAGACTAATTCCAATAGCAGAATGTTTTTTTTTTAAGTTCTCTTTCAAAAAGTTCGTATACGATTTATTAATATTTGAAAACGTAGGCACTGCTTTAAGCATTTTATACAAGTATGGATAGAAAAAAGCAGTTATGTCTAATGTAATAAAATTACAATGAAATATTTTGTATGTATTATTGCATAGTTAAGAAAAAAGACATTCGTCAAAAGTGACTATAGATTATATTTTTTAATTTTGATTGATTCTAAGTTGTGTCGATATTCTTTCAAAAGAACAATATATCATCTAGTTTAAGTATTCCTTTCTCCCACAGAATTAAATCTTCGTATTCAAGTCTCGAACGAATGACGCAACTGCCAAAATGGTCAACAGCGGTCATTTCACTTTGGCCAACTTACTGGTGTACTATCACCCGTCCCTTTCTATTAACTTCCAAAATTATAGGAGGAAAAGAAACATCAAGACTCTGTGTAACCACCCGAATTCGAATGCCTTCTGCGGCCTCTAAAAATTTGAACAATCTTCATTGCTCTTCAATAAATGTTTCGGGCGTTTGGACGGGTAAACATTATGTAAATACACTTTTTGCTTATTGTCTGTTTGTGCTCGTTGTAACAACAATGAGACAAATCAATCAACAGATCAATATTCTTATTAAAAATAAATGTGATCATTGTTTAAGATCGATATAGATATATACTGCCATATATTTCTGTTAGCATATGGCCAGTCGCCAGATTTATTGAGAAACTAATATACATATAATAAAATGTGATGCTTCACAAATAAATAAAGGTTAAATTTTAAGAATTTTATAAAGTTTATCATTTAGTCACCAATTTTTATAATAAGTAATAAATGTAATTAATTTGAATTCAACCTTTTTACTTGTAGTTCAATGTATTTTTTATTATGTAATGAACTATTTGTTTTTGTAAAATTTTATTATATATCTCCAGGACAATAGAGGGAATGATTAATATCTAATTCAAAAAGCAATAGTAAGTCATTGAAAACAACATGCAACAACTTAAATAAATAAATTCACACAACATCTGATACACTGATCTGACTCTGTAGTAAATCGCCTAAAGCACTTGTGTTACGGACGTCAGACAGCAGAGGAATCACAGTTTTAATACTTTAATACGTATTTGTAACACTCAGCCACAGATCAAACACAAATGTCATCTTATAAAAATATATCCCGGGTGGGGACCGAACCTACGACTTTTAGCGCATAAGATCGGATTACTACCATCTGCGCCATCTGGCCCATTAAAAACATTATATCAATATAATAGCAATTTCTTCTAAGAAATCTTTAGATAGGGAAAATGTAACAAGTTTATCATAGTTTGTTACTTATATATACTTCAGTTAATAGCAATAGTTTTACAAATTAAATGAGTATATACCGTGATAGTACACATGTGAACTAAAGTACACTAATAAACAAAATAGAAGCAGTTATATAAAAGAAATAAGATCCTCATATTTAAACACATCCACTACAGTAAAATAATCGTTTTAATAAATACGTTTAATAATATTAACAAATGATAGCAGACACTAAGACGTTAAATTTTATTTTTATATTAAATCATCATCATCATATCAGCCATTGGAAGTGCATTGCTGGACATAGGCTGCCCCAAAGACACAGTCGTACCTTCCTCTGTACTAGGTGTCGCTAGAGGCGACCAAGGTGCCAAAACCAACAGAAGGCGATATATACATCCGAAACAGTGCAACTAAAATGCACAGGATAAGGATGGGCAGCGGCATCGCGGTCGCGAAAGCTGCGCTCTGCGATTGCCATCACGCTTGCCCAGCTCGGCAATTATAGGCAAATTCCCCGTTTCAATGGCTGATATTTAGGTGTTTTTTTAAACGAAAATATGAAACGATTACAAAACACTTTAAAAATCCCTTTTTTTAACCTTTGTTTTTTAATCAAACGGTTCTTGATAGAGAGAAAGAGATTTAAAGTGAGTAAAAATTCAAAAGATTCAAAAAAATATTTAAAATTTATAATACAATAATATAAAAAAGCATAACATTGTGTCCAAAACACAATTTATTTTAATGTTGGTATTTATTTAGTTTATATTTTTAAAGTGGCTTTGGTCACGAAGATTTGAAATCAGAACTTTGATTTAAAAACGATTATTATAGACGTTCAAATTTATATAAAGGAAAATATTATGAAATAAAAAATATTGCCTAAACAGTGCATGACCAAAATAACAGTAAATAATAAGTAGTAAGAATAGACACTTTTGTTCTCTTTAGAATGTTAAGGTTCCTTACTGTTACAGTTATTGTGCCAATTAGTTAAGATGGGACACATTTGTGCAGTTGTAACAATACGGTCAATAACAATAAATTATGCTGTCCTTAGAAATGGAAAGTAGAGGTAAACCGAAAGTCCTTTTTTATCAACTTTTGTTTTTGTAATTCTAAATAGGTAACAATAATGTAAAACTAAAAGGCCTTCCATTGTACAATACAGTTTGTGCAATAAAAGTATTGTTCGGGTATACATTTTACGCTACTTAAAGCATGCAACAAAAATATATTTTGAAAAGTTTCCTGCGCCGGTTTTTTTGGAACTGCCATGAAATGCAATAAAAAAACCGGTGTGTCAAAGACACCTTGAGCAACTTAATTACCTTACAATAAATTAAGACAAATGATAAAACTAAACTAAAAAAAGAAAACATTTGAGATATTTTTGTAAAAAAATAATTAGTTTAAACATATGTGCTTTTTTAAAATAACGAATTCGAAAAGAATTCGTTATTTTGGCTAGGCGACGTATTAAAAACGAAACTTAAAATTTTGAAGTAAAAATTAATTACGTATTCAGCATTTAATATGCATGTCGTTTACTAACAAAATGTTGAACTTACAAATTGGCTGAATCACTATGAATATGATAATATTCAAAAGTAACGGAGTATCTTGGCCTCTGCCCAAATGCTAATTCGCCAGACTCGTGTAATTTGACTGTATCCTGTCTAACGCAAGATTTTACTTAAAAATCTATATATTATAATTAGAATATCACTAGATGCTATTTAATAATACTAAAAATATTATTTAAACGGTGGTATTTCCGAATGATCATATGCCGTAACATTAATATGGATGATTCCAATTAGACATTGAAATTATTCCCCAACTAAATCTTATTTTAAGCATTTTCTTAGATCACTCTCTATTAATTATATTAGGTTCTAAGTTGGCAAATATGTTATCGTACTATCGCGTACCAAAACTGTGATCTGAATATTATTCCATTTAGGATTGTACGATTTCTTAAATATTAAAACAATTATTCAAGGTTTTTACTCTTCATCCTCTCCTTGAATTTATTTATTATTTACAATTTACTACACTATTTGAATAATTATATGACAAAAATTTTCAACAAATTACAAAATTTACTGTTCATATAGTATTTATATAATTACATACAGTATTATTATTTTTTAAATTACATCAAAATGGAAGCTTTTATTAAAAGAACTCGTGACGTACATATGGCTATATTCCAATTTCATAACAAAACAATAATGTTATTTGTTTTACTTTGTCGACGCGACACAAGTAGATAAACATGCATCCGGTCCAAGTGATTATAAGCGTCAATGAAGGCTATATAGCCTTCATTCGATGATGGTCTTATCACAAGGATAGCATGTTGCCTTGTGTTGAAAATGTAAAGTCACATTACCCAGTAATTTCACTGCCTATCTCACCCTTCAAACTGGAACACAGCAATGACCAACACTACTGTTTAGCGGTTGAAATAGGTGAGAGTGAGGTACCTATACAGGCGACATTTGTATGAGGTATACCTCAAGTAAAACTACCTTTGAATGTCTTACTCAACCCTTGAAATAAAGATATTAAATAGACATAGAAAAATATAAATGTATATAGTTACGTATTTAAATCATTTCATAAGATGAAATTTAAGCAGTATATTAATGCCAGTCTTTCACTAGAAAAGCGCGCATCCAATATCACGTGCAATGTGCTCTTGGCTGACCGAAGTAGGGACTTCAGTCACGTTGAGGCGCGTGCGTCCAACCGCTTAGAATTGGAAGTAGTTAATGCTATTTGATCCCATTTATAGATTTCTAGTCCATGAATTAAGCAGAAAGTGCGTTGCTAAACATATGCCTCCTTAAAGCAAAATATTTCCCATTACTGTCACGCTGAGCTGGCGTGGTGGCATTGCTATACTGATTGAACTACTCTATTTCAGGTGGATAAACGCCATCTGTCGGTTTTAGTACCTCAGTCAGCGGATGGAATGATTGTAGGGGTATAGGGGAAGGTACTGTTCTACTCTGCCCTCCTCCGGTACCCTCATGGCGTTAACGGCTTATTAATTTCTAAACATTGCACTCTATGTTTTGTCAATATTATCACGTGCAATATTGGCTTGACTGACCGAGGCTGTTTTATGTTGCCTTTAATATACGTATTTAAGGGACTGATTAATTATTGATCACTTATATAAAGCTGGGCGAAGTTAAGTGCCTTTTCACATGAACATGCGTGTGTCAAAATGTTTCACCGCATATATATCACTTAAGATTGTGAATTTTTGTAGTCTATTATCAAGATATCAAGATCACGTGGCAATATGCCCTTAGCCGACAGAAACTGGAACTAAGATCACGTCGAGGCACGCGCGCTTAAATAGCCTAGCTGTTCATGAGGTAAATGTTGCTCTTCGATTGTGACGGTATAGATTTTGGTTTGTAAATTTAAGCAGCCTTTAAATGCAAGCACTTGCCTGACTGAAACCGAGGCTCCAGTCACGTTGGGATGCGCGTGCCTGGTTCACATGGCAGTCAGACTTCTTTAAGATCTCATTACGCTTAAGCAGCTCATAAGCTATAATTTTAAAATATTTGACAACACACTATTGAAGGCCGCAACTTCATGAAATCTGGCATCATTAAAAAGAACCGGGTACCAAGATCACGTGGCAATACTCGAACCAGGTCTCCAGTCACGCGCGTTTACCATCTGACACTGCTACTGAGGCTGAAACAATATCAAAACGTAGCTTTTCAATGCTATGGATGCGAACTTTGGTTTGTAAATTCAGGCAGCTTGTTAATCTTCATGCATTACTTAAGAGGCCGAGCCAACGAGGTCACGTGGTATTGTGCTCTTGGCTGACCGAAGCCGGGACTCAGTCACGTTGAGACGCGCGCGTCCAATTGTCCGCTCTGCGCATGCGCACGCATTTTAGGGTTGATACTCTGGAATAGAAGTCAAGGCTAACATAGCATATGTTAGTAAAACAACAACAATAGATTAAGGAAGTAATTTATGTTAGGTAGTTCTATTTCACTATGTTATTCATGTGATAAATATTTATTTTATTTTGGAAGTTCCCAAATCTTGTGATGTGATATGCATAATAAATATTGGAATGGAGTGGCATAAATATAAAATGTTTGATACTAGATATTTGTAAGTCTAAATAATAGTTTCATATAATATCAATTGAAATAACATGGGATATATAATCGCAATCACAACCAATACTTGAACTAAATGAATACCGGAGTATAGTATATTTATTTATTTTAGGAGTATTATATATTAGCACATTCTTTACATACAAAAATGTTTATCGCAGCTTTGTGCTGTTGGTAAGTATTTTAAAGATAAGACCGTATGTTATGAAAATTAAGTATTAAAAACTATTTTTTATATAGTTTATCTTTGTCTTTATAAATATCTATTACAATTGTCTGATAATGATAGCAAAACGTCAAACTATTATTTAAACTTACTTAAGTATCGCAATATTATTGTAAGCGTTTGAATTTTATAAATTATAAAGTGTTTAAAGTATTGTATTATAATCTTTACTTCTTTTAGTATTTCGCTATCTTCGGTAGAGATCTTATCTAATGAGCCAGGGTTCGTGGGTTCGATCTCCACCCAGGGCAATTTATATGAAGATATTTGTGTTTGTCCTCTATATATTACTTATATATTCATTATTATATAATATTCAAGTATTCCATATTTATTCAAGCATTATATTTGTGATTCCTCGATTCAAATATATATATATATATTTATATATTATTAATATTATATGTGCGAAAGTAACTCTGGTCATAAGCTATTTTTTAATTGAAAAAAGGGGTTGTGAGGGGTCGAAATGTGGGATAAAATGTTGTATGGAAGTATCGCTATTTTTGTAGTTAGAAACTTGAAACTTAATTTTTAAGTCATTAATTTGATATAAATATAAATAAAAATGACATTCAAACTACGCGGTCGCGGGCACAGCTAGTTATTTATAAAATTTATCATTGAAACAGCAGAACTGACGCTGTGCCTATGTCGTTTTAGGTCCTTTAGCCGTCTATTACAAAGGGAGGTACTATTCTAGTCTGCCGGCATCCCATAGCCTAATCTATATATACTTTCAAAAATTGTTCAATACTATATATCAAGTTTTATTACGTAGTTAACATTTCGCTAGTTTAGTTTTTGATGGGACGACTTAAATCGATAAAAAACCGTGTTCATCACTGTTTGGTCGTGGTCAGCCTAGATGAATAGATGAATAGAGGTAAAGCAATGTCAAAGGGCTTAACTCTCAGTTGAACAAATTATGTGAACAAAACACTAAGTTTGAAATCACTCTACTTGCTTTATTTTTAAGACAGCGGTTTTATAAGCGCTGTCGCTGGCGGAGGTCTCAAAAACCGACCAAGGTGACTCGGGAGTGCTTCGTCAACAATTATCTTTCAGGCTCTTATCAGTTAAATTGTTTAATGAACCTGCAGTACGCTAAATTTTATACCAGTTCTGAATAATCGACTAGTGTTTAGGTAGGTTTGCTACTCGATGAAAATGATTTTGGTAACTTTTTTTTATACCAATATGTGTTATTTCTAATAAACATGTATAATATATTTATCTTACAAAATTATTCAGATAGAATATTGGCGACCTAAATGACAACGACTCTTTATTTAACAAATAATAACTAAATTATTGTTAAATTGTTCCAACCCTGCCCCATATATCCTTGAGCTGGTTTGGACAGATGTATAATTCAAATCTTTATATTAAGCCAAGTATGTTTTCAGGGCGGGGACTGACAATTACATGTAGAATTGCAAAATTTACGTAACATTAAAATAGTTTAAAGCAGGCTTAACCTCCTTTATGTAGGGTTGATTCAGCTGAAAATAAATTCTAAATATATATTTTTAATCTGTTATATACTAGCCACTTTCATCAAATTTACTAATATGAAAGACTTAATGTTTTTTCGTTCATACAATATGATCATTAAGAAATTTTTGCAAATCTCAATTTAATGATATAAATGATTTCGTTATTTTTATCATACCGTAGATAAATAATATTTTTATCCTAAAAATCTTTGTATAACTACAAAAGCTTGATTTTTATAATTTACCTACCAAAACATAATCTTTTGGACAAGTTAGTGTCAACCCTGTAACCTTTATATATATTTATGAAATAATATTAACCTGCATAATACCAATATGACAAATAATAACAAATTCAATGATATTTTATTTCTTTCATATGTAGTTAAACATATTCTTTATTAAAATTATAATCTATCTGTTTTCAAATTTTAAGGGATATCTCTCAAAATATTTGGTAGAATGACAAATCACCACAAAAGCCACAAATAAATATATCGTGCTTCCGAACCAATAGCAAGCATTAGGCATTACCCGCCACTGTTAGCATTTCATTACTTAATCGTTCTCACGACGCATTCATCAATTCGACGCACGCGCACGTCGAATGCCAGAGACAACACCGAAATGACAACTAACTGTACTCGACGCAAATCGAACCTCAACGATCGAGAAGGACACGGTTTTAAACATTTTTGAAGGTCGGGAGAATTGCGAGGAATATTTATGGCTGTATTAAGGTAATGCGGGTGTAGGCGTGATCCTGAACTGGTTGTATAAGGATTATTCGACGCGATCGTTTATTCATAAAAATGGGATAGGTATTTGGGATTTGATACGTAAGACATAGTTATGTTGAATTGAAATTCACACGTATCAACTGCGTTGTGGATCACATAACTTTGACTATTTTGTAACGTTACGTGGCTCTATTCAATGTCATAGAAGTAGATTACAGAGAATACTTATACATTCATTCTTTTAATACTAAAGAATTATTGAGATTTACGATACAATTAAATCAATTTGTATAGACACATTCTTTTTACCATTGTCATACAAACTGTAGAACTTCCGATGCTAGATATTGTCTTTACCACAAATACGGAAATTTTTCTCATAGTTGGCACGCTGGCGTTGTGACAATCACAGAGTATAATACGCCAAGCTTTGCCAAGTGGATGCTGCTATCTGGTTTAGCCTGTTGCATTTAGCCTATGTTGTTTCTGAAGGATATACCACCATATGTCGATTCCAATATTTCTGTATTCTCTTTGGACACCCAGGACCGACACTTTTATAAACATCATTCAGAGAAAACTATGAGTATAGTTCGACTTTTTTTTTAATATAGCTTTCACTAAATGACATATTAAAAAGAAAAGCTAAAATATACATATCAACTAGCTGACCCGATGGACGCTGTCGTCTTGAATTGAGATATCAATACAGCCATTGAAAGTCCACTGCTGGACATAGGCCTCCCCGAGACAGGGAGAATTTGGCCCATAATTGCCGCGCTGGGCAAGCGTGTTGGCAATCACAGAGTGCAGTTTTCCCGACTGGCATGCTGCTGCCCATCCCCGCCTTGCGCATATGCGATACACTATTTTGGATGGATATACCGCCACCTTTCGGTTCTGGTACCTTAATTACCTCTTACGACACCTGGTACAGAGGGAGGTATTATTCTACTCTGCCGGTACCTCATGGCTCTCTGCGGGTACCTCACGGCTCAATTAAGATATAAGCTATCTTACCCCTGAAGCTGAGTGAAATAGTAAGCAATAAATTATTAAAATCTTTTACGTAGTTTAGAAGTTCACCCTGGACAAACATCGTGACACGTAATTTAAATACACAAAACATGTTTTAGTATGACTGTTTACTTTTGGATTGTTCACAAAGAGCCCAAGTAGAGAGGTAGATAACGGATAATTGATCTTTGATCCGATTTCGTCTACCACAGGCAAGGCAATTGCATACAAATGACCACCAATTACTACAGCACTAATAAAGTTTAAAACTGAAGTATCGGATTAATATCGTACACTTCAAATAGAAAAACACATTCGTACTTTTCTAAAAAGATACTTTGTACACGTGGCGTTGAATAAGTTTATTCTTCCAATAAACTGATTTTTATATAAAAAAAATCTTGCATTAAACGTAAAGTACGTTGGTACATACGAAGGTGGAGGGGAACCTGTGAAAATCGCAAGCAAATCCGTACAGATGACGATTTTTGAAAACATGCATTTTGCTTTATGTGAGTTATATTTTATCGCCCACGCCAACCCATTAACAGTATTAATCACCATCATACTAGCCGTAGAGCGATAACTGCTCGCTAGGCCTCTCCAAAATCACTATAATGTTGCTTACAATTGCCGCATTTGGCAAGCATGGTGACCATTGTAGAGTGTTGCTTCCTAACGGAATTGTTGCTCCTCTCGATCCCCATCCCCGTTCTATTGCATTTCAGTTACGCTCGAGCTACGAGTTCATGGATATACCGCCATCTGTCAGTTCTATCATCAAAGTCCCCTCTAATTACACCTGAAACAAGAACAGGTACTATTTCAGTACCTTAAATAAAACATAACGTATAAAATTATTTGAAAATGAAGACAGTAAAACCATAAAATAATTCAAAAATACGTTAGTTTGACAGTTGTCAATCTAATCAACCTGTATTTAAAGGGTTATGGTCTGAAAATCAAGCTAATACCAGAAGTAAAAATATATATAAATGACAGCCGCATAACTCAAATCCAAAGAAGTGACTGCTCGAGTTTCTTGGTATCACATAAAAGGATAGAAATTCCAGCTAGATTCTAGCGGCTAAATGACACCAGATTAACTGTGCCTCAGAATGGCTAATAAAGACAAACGGTACGTCTCGCGCTCACCATCTGGCTTTAAGTACAAATACTGTCCTATACATCAGTTTATCTTTAAACTGGTTTTGAACATCAAAATCTACACTTTAAATAGAGTTCACGCTTATGTAATGTCTTGTGGAGGTAATTGCTCGTGAAGAGGTATGCGCTTGCTTGATGGTATATTGCAAATAAGACCTGCAAAAATACAATATTATTTTACACATGCACTTTGAAAAGTAAAGTAAAAAGTAAATAGTTTCACTCAGGTTTTAAAAATTGTATGAAGTAGTTTAAATGTTACATAGCCATTTAATTTGAAATAGGCGACCTCTGGCAAATTTAACCTTATATACAGTCGTAAAAGTTATCACCATCTGATGATGCAGCAGCCTTAAACTTCCACTAGTGGACAAAAAAGGGGAATTTGCCCATAATTGCCGCGCTGGGCAAGTGTGGTAACAATCGCAGAGCGTATTTTCGCAACAGAAATGCTGCTACCTATTTCCGCCCTGTTGCATTTAAGAACCACTGCTTCAGATGGATATACCGCCATCTGTAGGTTCCGGCAACTCAATCACCCCTACCACACCTGGCATTGAGGGAGGTACTAATCTGCCGGTACCACACGGATGAGTTAAAGTACATGGTAGTAAAATTATACTCACAAATATAATTTATCGACTAGTAGTAGGTACATAGGGTTCAATTTTCTTTCTCTTCCATTCGATGATCCGCTCGTACATTAAATGGTTTGGATCGATATAGTCATTTGTAAAAGGGCTTCATTGGAAGACCTATCAAGATATAACGTTTATGGTTATACACTTGATAGATCATTTTAATATGAGGAACTGTACTTTGTAATAAATTACAAGGTTTTATATGATGACAAAGTAATATGGGCCTAAGACCAGCCTCTACGTTTGCAGCTCTTATCGCAAGCCCAGACATATTTATAGAGTAAAACTGACCCAGATGCAAGCTGCATATTAATAGGCTTAAGTAAACACAAGAGTTAAATATATTGTCTCTATAAATGTTGAGATAAATAAAGAGTAAGCCTCACATTGCAAAGAAATACCGAATTTTTTTTGCTGAAATATGAATAATATAGGTTCGAATTATTCAATACAGTTTTTTTTACCATTCTAATGCAGGAATCAAACGTCTGGAGCTAATAAAAGGATGAGCGATGCCGTTAATGAAAGACCCTATACCTGATTGATCCCAACTGGGAAAAAGATTGGTGTGGTCGCTATTTGCTCGAGGGACAAGAACTACATGTATTCACCGGTGAACGCGATGTACTCTACCAAAAATAAGAATGCGTGTGTAGAGTTTGTGATTGTTAAGTTCCAAAGGGGGCGAATGAGAGACGGTTTTTTATAAATGATGCTATAGGTTCTCACCATTGTACAAGCTCTCAGATACCCAATATTTGTTACGTTGGGTAAGTTTTATAGCAATTGCTTGTGGCAAATATAGCGTGACGGAAACGTAAATAGCTGCAGCTCATTACCGTTATTCCATGAGAGCAAATCTCATACGATTAACTGATGCCTTATTTTATCTTCATAATTACCGCATTTCATTATAACAGCAAGCTGGCTGGTGCTTTATTACGTAATATGTAAACAAGAAAACGAGAAGGTATTTGTTAGAGTTAAAACAACACCGAAATAACATCACGTAACATTATTATACAACATACTGTTTCTTAACGCGGGATTTATTTGCGACGTTTTCTGGAATGGTCAAAAACCACGAAAGTGACACATGAAATTTTCATGAGACTATACAAAATTATCCGAAATACGACAAGGTCACCTTCTTGGTTATGGTAAAAACAAATACATTGGGAGAATACATAACATAAAATGTTCTGCATACGCAATCTGTGAAGTAAATTTCGATCGTCGTAGTGAGCGATTGTCCATAGACAGTGGCGCCGCCCCGGTTATTTTTGACATTAATTGTAGTTTGGTTTTGCGGAATCAAAACCAGGGTTTTTTTAGAGTTCTAGTTGATAACAAGCTCACCTGTATTTTAGTATATAAACTACAAATACACAGAGATAACACTAGAACAATATTTTGTAGGTGCAGAAAGACCGCGACGTTTCATCTAAACGGTCACTCTGCATACTCGTAGCATCAAAACACCAGCAAATTGCGTATGTATAAGGGAAGAGAATACATAGTTTAAATAAATCTAACAAATTACATTTGTTAATAATTTCAATTAATATGTGATATGTGTACAGTTAATGTACAAAATGCTACAATTGCCATGTCTTATTAAAGTACAGAGAGTATGTTTTTATTAAAGCTTTTATTGTATCTTTAAAATACCATTTTACACATCTGCCGTGTGGTAGAGTAGAATAGTAGCTTTGTACCAGGTGTCGTAAGAGGCGACTAAGGTACCAGAACCGACAGATGGCGGTATATCAATCCAAAACAGTGTAGCTCAAATGCACAGGGTGGGAATGGGCAGCAGTATCCTCGCCGTGAAACCTGCACTCTGCGATTGCCAACACGCTTGCCTAGCGCGGCAATTATGGGCAAAATTCCCCCTTTCCTTGGGAGGCCTATATCCAGCAGTGGACTTCCAGTAACGGTGAACATCTGCAATAAAATTACTACTTAATTGTAATTTTGTCGTTTGTTAATGCTTCATTGTAATTGTGAAAAGTAAGAAATAGAAGCAGTTGTATGAAAATCCATGTACTCGTGTATTTGTCTTTATACGATGTTTTTTTTTATAATTATGTGACATTATCAGGGATTCAATTTACTTATAAACTAAGATACTTTTACACTAAATATTTAACAGCCAATTTTAAAAACGTCATAGATATTAGATTTATGCCAATAACTAAATCCATGCTACATCTCACACATTGATCTGACCCCGAGATAAGTCGCTTTAAGCATTTGTGTTACAGGACATTACACAAAAATCTCAAATACAACACTTAGGTACATTCATATATGGGCACAAATCCAACATAAATATTCATCAGATAAATATTTGTCCTTCGGTATCGAACTCACGGCCTTTAGCGCAGAATATAACACCAAATGCGCCATCTGGCCGGTCAATGTAGGAGCATTACAAGAACATCTTATGTATATACGTCGATAATTTTATATAATAAACGAAACGCAACCTTGCACTGATATGCTAACAATAAGCATTCGTCCGTTGATAAATGACTGGTTGTCTACGAAGCTAAGCAACAAACATTGGTGACCATAACTCTATCATAACTCATGCTACACATAACAACTGGAACATTAGGTCAGCTTTTGTGAAGACACACAACAATTACCAAGGAGATATGAAAGAAGTCATAAAGCAGCAATGAAGATTGTCACAAAAGATAAATGTTCTGAGAAAACTTTGTTAGTGCTTGTCTTAGAGTATGAATTTGAAGAAACTAACTGATGCAATGGATCAGATAATGTTTGTTGTTAGTATAAAAAAATAAATGTACTGTAGGGATTAGCAGTAGAATAGTACCTCCCTTTGTACTAGGAGTCGTAAAAAGCGACTACCTAAATCTACCCTATTGGTGTCCATGAGAAACAATGTAGCTCAAGTGCTCAGACCGGAGGTGAAAAATACCATCCCCGTCGAAATTTCCGGCTATTACATCCACGCTTGCTCAATTTTTTTTATTATTTCATGTCAACAAAAAAGTATACAGTCCGCGTTATAGTTACCATCACTGCAGCCTCTAACGTAATTTCACTAGCGCGTGGCCAACC
>JACJUM010003237.1:12178125-12292342 GCA_020976665.1 Heortia vitessoides
ATTTACATATATATATATGTATATATAGTGTATATTGAATATATACATAGTATATATTGAAGAATAAACGATTAATCGGACTATACAAACAGACATTTAAATTGTATTTATATGGATTATTCGCAAAAAAGTCACTTCCAGAATATATTTTAATATAATTCAAATGGATGCGATATCTTGTTTCATTTTATCAAACATATTGGTGTAGTGATACTGTAACTTTTACCAGACTAAATTGAAAATCATTCAGACCAAAATTCTCTCTAATCTAGTTTTTTGGTCTATTTTAATTACTAGACATGACAATATTAAAGTATTGCTTTATCAAAGAATCAAAAATACCGGACAAACGTGTCGCGTGATCGAAAAATGGCATGTGATTTAGTAATGATTTCTTTGCGGATAAATTCTCTGAACCTTCGTCTATGGAGTCGTACAATATCATTTCGGCTGTAGATGGTTATTAAATTGATACAAAAGCATTTTTTTAAAGGCATATTGAATGCCAAGGAATAAAATAGACCAAAAATAAACTGTGCAATGATTTCTTTGTGTAATAAGTATCTAACCCGTTGTCTATCAAGGTACATCAACTTTGAACTTAGATGGCATTTAGGTAAAAAGCTGCAAAACCAAAGCTAAATAAGGTACTTCAGGTAGTTTTTTATTGGCATGACAAATCAAGCAATACGTTTTCACATCAAACTTCACAAAATACTTAAGGCTGGTTCTTTTGAGGTGACAATGTTAAGTGTCCCTTCGCCATACCACTTGCAGATTCCCGCAAATTTTATAGCCTGGGTAGTGGATATGCGAGACACGCACTGCCTCAGACCGTTGAATAGTAATGCTGGTTTCTGAGTACTCTTCGATGGACGATACCGTTGTCCGTGATCTTGGGACGGTCGCGTCACTGGCGACAATGCAAGTTAATTGTATTTAGTCTTATCTAAGTAGTCTTTTCTATTATATTCACGCAACATACTTAGCTCTGACTCTAAGATGGGTAACTTGAAACACTTGATTATAATGGATATCAATAATAAATATAGGAAATTACAATAATAATATTTGAATGCATATTTTAACACAAAAAGGACTCGACCGAACCCGAATCGACCCTTGGTGGACAAGATAGGGACACAAAATAATGTGCCATCTTTATTGCTAAGATTATATCAAACCATTATTCACATTATTATTACTGGCGGAGTAGAATAGTACCTCCCACTGCACCAGGTGTCTTAAGAGGCGACTAAGGTACCAGAACCGACAGATGGCAGTATATCTGATATATAACAGTGCAGCTTAAATGCACAGGGCCGAAATGGCAGCAGCATCCGCGTCGCAACAGCTGCGTTCTGCGACTACCAACACGCTTGCTCAGCACGGCAATTATGGGCAAATAACCCCCTTTCTTGGAGAGGCATATGTCCAGCAGTGGACTTTCAATAGCTGCTGCTTTTCCACACGGCTACTGATCAACTTCATGTATACGATAATTCTACTACGAGTATAGAAAGATACATATTGAGAGATTTGAAGATTAACCGTAATCCGGTTTTCGTTTGTAATAATGAAAAGATGAATGATTGTTTCTATTGAATCGATGTTAAACTTCCGTAAAGTTTCATAAACATTGCTAGCTCTAGCATTAGCTCCCTAGCAATGTTACTACTTATAATGACGCCTAACTGAAAAACAACCTATAATCTATCCGAAATGTTCAGTTGAAAATTGATATACGTGTTGTACATTACATAAAACTTAGAATTGTTTGAGAAGTTTTTAGTTTTCTGTAGGTTAATTTTTATCTTCTCCATTTTTACTTGATTCAAATGTGCACATCATTATTGTATTCGTAGAACGTCCACTGATGGATAAAACCTCCCCAAATATAAATATATCATCATCATATCAGCCATACAAAGTCCAGTGTTGGACATTGTATTGGCCTCGGCGTAATGGCGATCGCAGGGCGCAACTTCGCGACGCGGATGCTGCTGCCCGTTCCCACCATTTGATTGTAGAATTTTTGTACATACACAATATATATGTATTTTTAGTGCACAAAAAGTACAATTTATAAAAAAAAAATCTTTCCCCAAAACAGTGGTTTGGGCAGTTTATTCATCCATTTGCTGAAGTGTTGATAGCCTCTTTAAGGTAGGATAATGTGTGGTTAAGACATCTTTGCCCCACGTTAAGCGATAACCGTCGACGCTTTACAAGTAAGTACGTAACGGATCAACGCGTAAGATGTTGTGTCAGGCTTCACTCGTCTCCCGTTAGTGCGCCAATGAACCTCAGATGTTGCACCCACAAAAACATATACCGAAGTATAGTAAGGTATACTGAAGCAAATATCGCAAAAAGCAAAGTAAGGCACCATTTTATCTGAACTCATATTTCCTGTAAAAACGGCAAACTTACGACATTTTTAAAATTTCTTTTAAAATTTCTTTCATAATATATATTTTTTCTTTGGATTGAAAATGATTTCTATCACATCATTTCTTTAGAATATAATGCAATTTACGAAATTATTGTTAGACATGTCCTACATGAAAACCGTCGTTTCCTTTCAATTTCTAATTCAAAGTTTAATTGTAGTCAATAAAAATATTTAAGATACATATTTGAAGATTATGAAATTGAAATTGAAAGCAAATTAATTGGTTTACGTCAATACTCATTTGTGTTTCACGCTATACTTGACCTCGGGTTACAATTTTGCGTTATAATATAAGATACTGATTAATATTTGTATTGCAAAAATCCAGTTGAAAATATATTAATAAATACTTATGAAAATATAACTAAAAAATCTACTCTGTGGCAAAAGTATCTAAACTAACTCATTATGTTTAAGAACGCAAAGATCGTGAAAAGCGAATACACATCCCGGAATCACTTTCAACTTCGTACCGATATTTGACAACCGTTAAAACTGAAGGACACAGAGATCGACCTTCGGGTGCCTCCACACTAAGCCGCAGCGCGCGAACGCGAGTAACGGCGCGACACGTAACGCATTATGTCACCGGCCTTGGCCTAGCGCTCGCGTTACGCGCACGACCAACGGACCGCGCTGCTTATCGTTTACGGCTCGATTTATAGGCTCCGACACGATACTCACGATACGATTTTATACTTAGCGATATCAATACAAATTTTATTCTTTACTATTATTTCAGGGCAAGTTGATTTTTTTAAATGAAAATATTATATTACTGCACTTAGGGTAACGGCTGAGTATAATAATACCTCCCTCTGTACCAGGTATCGTAAGAGGCGACTAAAGTACAGGAACCGACAGATGGCGGCATATCCATCTGACACAGCGCAGCATAAATACTATAAAGAGAGGATGGGCAGCAGCATCCTCGTCACGAAGTTGCACTTTGCGATGCGATTGCCACCACGCCTGGCAATTATGGGCAAATACGGCGCGGTAATTATGGGCAAAATCCCGTATCTTGGGGAGGCCTCTGTCCAACATTGGACTTTCTATGGCTGATATGATGGTGATGGACTTGATTCGTCTTAAAGCAGCACCGATACTTTAGAAATTTAAAACCAACAACTTTTAACCAAATTTCGTACTTAATAAACTCTACTTAGATACCGAATTACAAATTTAAAGATATTACGCATTCATTCAGTACACAACTAAAGCCATATTCTGCCTAACTATTCCATACGTAATGTATAGTAGGCCATATCGTGTCGTCTAATGAACAATGACATTTTATACAAGGTTAAGGTTTTGGTATGATTGTTGCCCAACCAACATTATACGACAAAGGCGAGACAATGGTATCACTTTGGATGTGTACCGTCCTTGTAGTAACATTGTCAACTAATCAATTATGATCGGTTTTTGTAACTTTATGTAAACGAATTTTCGAAATATTCTCTAGTCTGAGTGTTTTTACTAAAAATATTTAACCAGACTGTCAACCAATATACGCGTATTGTAAATCGAAATATAGGACCGGTTTTATACGACCTGTGTCCTCGCGATCCTGGGGTTTCAGTCAACTCGTCTGTCCATCTTGCGGATAGACGCCTCACGCTGCGCTTATCTATACGTGGTCTCCATTCCAACCAATATTGTGAATGCAATTTATAAATTTCCGAAGTTGCGTTACTTTTTCTCATCTCACTAGAATAGGTCGTATTTAAGAACCCTTCGTAATGCGGGATTTAAACTAGCGTAGCTGCAGTTAGCTGTTGGTTTTTCCAATAGTACAGCAATATATTGGTAAAACAAAAAATTAATACACATGAGTAAAAGGTCATACGGAGGTCGTCGGCATAGGTGCCTCACTCCCACCTATTTCTACCGCCAAATGGCTGCGTTCAGATTGCTAAGTTTCGGTTTGAAGGTTTAGAGAGGCAGTAAAATTACTGGATAAATGTGACACAGTATCCTAGTTCACAGAGTTGGCGACACGTTATCCTTATGATATCCTTGTAATGATTATTATATCTGCCTTTACATAGGGAAGTGTCTCAAAGGTGAAATATTATGAACTACGATTACATTTAACTACTTACAGTCTTTATCTGAATTCCATAAAAAATACGATGTATTCTTTTTTAGTGGCATTTATAAAGTTTTATTCAAAATAGGTATTTCATCATCATATAAATTATCTATACTAAACATAGGCAAATACGTTTCATCTATTTAGATATTAAAGAATTCTTTCATAGACTTTTGGCCATAACTGCCATAACACTGCACAATCGCAATGCGTACCATCGGCGATGATACTGCCGCTCGTTTTTCATCCGAATAACGTCTTTCTGCTGGTTTGGGCAACTCAATCACTGCTTATGATACCGCATACAGAGAGAGATTATTCTATTTCAGCACACCCAAGTAAAATAAGTATTTACGATTACAATTCAGTTTGAGTGTAAATAACATCTACCTACGTAGTAACCGAAGTAGTAAGTAGTAAGTACCGCAGCAAAACATTCATTAACACATAACGTAACTTCGGAAATAGCTGCTAGAATCCCCGACATTACGGTACAGCCTTAATGAACGTCTCATACAAGTAAAAGTCGATTAAGCGTACTTCACAGGCCTCTGTCAAGGTAACCACCACGGATACATCTGCCTCGAATTCCCGGTACATAACCGCTTATACACCACAGCATCTCTAAGTAGTATATCTTTAAGAACTAAAATTCATTTTAAAATTGGAATATGAGCAAAATATGGGTATTTAACAATATTACTAATAGCATATACACAGATACAGGAAAGTAACTTTATGCCAAATAACATTAAAAATCATGCACGCAACAGTCTTAAAATCAGCTGTAAAATAGGGTGTTGATTGATTAACATCAAACATGAAAAAGGTTGCAACACTTCTCGATCCACATTGCACATGCCAAAGAAAATACATTCGCGCCCACTTTAGCAAATGTTCGAACTAACTTATTAAGTCATAAAGTGGTTTGAGTTACCGCTTGAGTCTACTCACTACTATTCTAATAGTACTTATATCATAAGCACCTGGGCGTAAGAAACATCTGAGGTACGGGAGCCGATTAACGACGGTCTATTTATATCAAACAATGTCAGAGCGTAGTTTCACGATGGAATGTTGCTGCCCATTCCCGCCCGAAGTAGTATAGCTCAAATGTAATACATTTGAGCTACTTCGGTTGGATATACCGCCATCTGTCGGTTACGGTACCTTAGTCGCCTCTTACGACATCTGGTACAGGGAGAGGTACTATTTTACTCTGCCGGTACTCTACGGCAAGCTACGCACTACGATTGCCATCACGCTTGCCCAGCGCGACAATTATTGTAAGTGGGAATCCCCTTTTCAGGGAGCTATATGTCCTGCAGTGGAGGTTCTACGAGCTATGATGATGATGATGAATGTAATTAAAATGCAACATTCGAAGACTAGAGTAATATAACAGTAGCATATCAGTAGCGAAGCGACGTTCTGATATCTCCACCACGCCTGCCCAGTGTAAATACGTTGTTGATGTACCCAAACAATACCCTAAATTATTAAAGTTTTGGGGTCGCCCATGTCATAAACTATTAATTATTTTCTCTACATAAAAGGACTTGGAACATCCACTTCTAAATATCAGTGGTATCCCATCCCAGTCAATAAATAACATCCGTCCACAAAGATTGATGCACATGCACTAACAGCGTACTTAAGTAATTAGATATATTTAACTCTGCATAGTAAATAGGCGGAAAGAACTCGTTTGCGTTTCGTACCTACGTACAGACAACTATAGTGACTTTATGCCGCAATAAAAGGCTTGTTTTTCCTCGACAATTATGTTCGCATGTAATGTAATGTGTGAAATAAAGTAACGGTTTTTCCCATTACGTTCAAGTTCGAGATCAAAGGGAGATACTGTTATTTTTCTATTCCAGATCTAATTGAATCGTCCGTCTCACTTTTTACTGATGAATTTATTATTTTACTTATTTAATTTACACTAAGTTATTTTTTTAATTAAAATATTGTCTAAATATTGATAATTATATTATATATTAAAGCGTTTTAAATATTCTAGACTTCTTTAAGTAAGTCATAAGCGTAAATATTTACCGCTATGTATACCCCAAAGTTTGTTGTTGAAGTACTATAATGACAAGTACGTTTGTATATTAGTCATTTTGTTGTACAATAACAAAGCTCATATATTTACTTATCAAATCAATGTTAACAGAACCAAAAGGTAGTGTAAAAGATGTATGTTCAATTTATTTGAATAAGCAGTAATTGAAAATTACAGACGCTAATAGATTGTTTAATGTGTGTTTCAAAAGCAATAAAAGTATTAACATAAATAAATACGAGATATAACAATTGGCTCATAAATTATTATTTATTAAATGATTATTCCGAGCATTATATGCATGCTTCATTAATTATACTATTTATTAAAATGAACGAAGATAAGCCGTATCGTGACCAACGATGGAAATTAAGCATAAGGAAGTCAATTAAGGATCTATGTGAAATAACGGCCAGTAAATTACGAACGTAGGCGATGTCTAGGTTTATGGCGAGCGTCTGATCTATATAAATAGATAACTGGATATGCAATCAACATCGCCTCTCATTTACTTTGTAGCTTTGGATTTGACACGGTTTTGTTTTGCCGCCTCTAATTTTTCGCAACTGGAACTTTGAGTAACTTACGTACTTCATTGATTTTATAGTATAGGACTCCATCGCCTTTATCTTATTTTTGTTTGATTAAATATTAGTCTAAGCAATTACGACCAGTGAATAAAGAAATTTTAGAATATTACTGACTGAAATAAATTTTGGTTGTCTCGACGATACGGTAATCCCAACAGCTTATTCTGGAATCTTGCCAGTCCAGGCGTCTATTCTTGGCATAGATTTATTTGGAGAATAAAGATCTGTTAAATTGTTGCTAATAATACTGGAAAAGGTAATTTATTTTGTTTTTAAAGAAATTTCTATTGAATACCGCTAAATCAATCAGAGATACCAAACAATCAAATGTGTATGTCTGTAATGATAACTATTACCAGTGAAGTAACTCATCATAATCATATAAGCCATATGATATGCAGCAACTCATGTAAAGATTATCCATTGTGTCAGCACTGAGCACATTTAAACCGTAAGGTTTTTATTGAATGCATAAATACGAGTAACCGTAATCTAAGTATATTAAGCATTAGTAGTACGTTTAATGTATAAACTCATCAACTTTGAAATAAACTTTGGTACATAACATAAATAAAATGCCTTCGTTTTGGCTGATAATATTATATATATAATATAATATATATATAATATTATATATTCGGCATTTTTAAAGAAAATAATTAAAAATATTAAATTTTAATGTATAATTTCGTGAATTCACAACTTAACTAATTGTATGCACTTTTTTATACTTCTATAAAAGCATAGACTAGTCGACATAGCAGGCGACATGATACGACGTTCCCCAAATAAATGGAGTAAAAGTGCCACTGACTGATTGCACTCAGAGATTGAACACAGAGGACGGTAAAACAAAGGATGCCATCAATCGATTCGAGAAGACGAACTGAACTCAAGCTGAATCAGTGAAAAATGGTAAAGATTGCCAAAAGGCACCTTTAACCAAGATTGGCTCAGGTGGCTGTGATGCGCCAAATTCATGAGGTCCTATCTAGAATAAATATTTATATAATGAATATTTGTGTTTGGTTTATATTTGGGTTGCCGTAATACGTCTTAAGCGTATCGTTTAAAGCAACATTTCTTGATCTGACTAATATATATGAGATTTTGTGTGAATTTATTTATTTTAATATTATTATTAAGACCAAAGTTGATAACATTTATACTTGTAATTCCAAATAATTAGTAAACTATAGAATCTTACCATTATTATTATACAATAGAAACATGGCGACTGTCTTACAGCTGTATAGAATGAAAACTGACAAAGGAAAATACACGAAGCTTGTGTGCTAGTACCTACGATAGCTGGACCGGCCATCAGTACGTATTATGGCAGACATGCAAGATCCGGCACAATATTAGTGGTAGCAACACAATGCGATGTAATGAATGTATCTCAAAAATCAAGGTTGCACATTGTGCTAACCGTTTTGTGACGCCCACGCGGTATTCTCTGCTGAGAACAAAAAAGGAACTGATGGATAGCTGACAAATCGCAGCCCTTGACTGATGGTAGGGTCATAACAAGCAGAATCTTTTAAAGATGTATTTTTTAATTCACTCAGTAGACTCATTGCATTTCAATAAAATTCTGCCAGTTGTATAACCGTGTTATTCTTATATGACTAATTCAATAATCAAGTATACGGTCCGCGTGATAATAATTGTCACCACAGTCTATAGACCATTGTGTATTACCACTAAGATATCAGTAGACTATAGACTTGCAGATGTTATGTCACATTACTCATTAACTCTACTGTTTCCGGTCACTTCCTTTCAAATCGGAATAAAGCAATGCAAACACTTGTGTTTGGCGGAAGAAATAGGTGAGCATGAAGTACCAATGCAGGCGACCTTTGCCTGAGTATCTAACTCTAGTAAAATAGTGTTTATATATAAATAATACTAATTCTTACAATTTTGAATACACATTATAAATTGAGAAGCTCATAATCAGAAACTCAGATAACGCGCTTATTGCTATCGTTGCAGTTATGAACATGCTGCAACGATGCGCATGAGAAGATGCAAGATGTGTGTTCAAAATTAATTATTCCTTCTTTAAGTTACAAATGCTACCGTCTTAGGTTGGTGCTTGACGTGGCTAGATGTCTTCTACAATAGGGTAAAATAGCTAAGCAAAATAGAAAAAAAGTTTCGATCAGGATTAACCAAAGGCACTGAATGAATCTGCTTGCTACGAAACTGCTACGATGTGCAGGATTACATGTCTTAGTGCAGCAAACTTAGTACTGCCATCTCTGGACGTGCCTTAAAAACTAAGCTTACTAACTTTGCAGGTTCTTTACGCAATCCACCAGAAAATAAACGGCAAGTAAACTATAACAAAAACAAATAGACAGATAACAAGAAATGAGTGATGATGCAGGCCTTGTGTCACCTTGGTCAGTATGATTTCGATAATTCAATTATTCAAATGTAAATGCTTTTTACACCGTTATTGCTTTACAATTTGATTTTGAAGTCATAGTTCAAATTTGCGAGAGTTAAAGTCTTGCATTGAATAGCTAAAAAAATATTATATCACGCTATGCATAATATAATCATTTTTTAAATATTAGTAAAGGGCATCAATTTAACTTGCTGGGTGACTAGGTGTTCTAAATACAGCACACCCAGCGAGTTAACATTACATTTTTAACACTTTAAACAAATACAAAGTGAGTCGCAAACAGAGAATAATTTGCGACACGAACATTTAAAAAAAATTACAAATGATTTCTAGCATCGGTTAGGACTTCTTATTATTCTTTATTAAATTTGTTATATCCAAGTGCCTAATTTATTTTATTGACACTTTCCATTCAAGAGTTGCCTGGAATAGATCAAGTGAGAAGGCCAAGTCATACAGTTTGACTTGATTATTCTTTATCTACTTATTTATAGTATAAATAAGGCGTACATTATAAACGACCAAGTCATGCATCAGTCAATTTATTCACTTCTTTCATTAATCATGGACCAGCCCTAAACACAAGGCCTCATTGAGGACAGCGTTCTCATTTTATATATTTCCAACAATAATGCCTTGTAAATGAACCAAAAATGTTGCTTGACTCGAACAAATGATTGGGTATGAGTCGCAATTCAGCTTAACTTGATGTTACCTGGGGGGTCCTTACTGTGTCGATCTTATTAACTGGTTTTATGTCTGATTTATAACTACAGTGCCATCTAAAAACTAACAACCATAAGAATTCGAAATTTATAACTTGATTTATTATATTCTCTACAATATTATATTCAAAAATGATTTGTTGAAGAAATAATATTTAGATATATATGAATATTAGGCTAGTTAGAAATTAGCTCGCAAGTTCGCACTTATTTACTTTTAACTAGTTGGTCCCTGCAGATTCGACGTATCTATATTTCGATTAGATTTTTTGAAACAATTTAGGGTTAACTTGGCTTTATTTTTTGGGTCTCTCAATTCCTTTTTGTAAGAAGTAACATTCTACTTTAACAACTGCTTTTAAGTTGTAGGTAATCTTATTTACTCCTCTTCCTACCTCTTAGTTTCATTCACTTTTTCCATCCAAATATAATGCGATAATGCCGTCTATTATACATTGTGGTTATTATTTTTGACTTAAATGTTTGTGTTTGGTGCCCAATAAAGAATTTATTATTTTACATATCTTTAAAAAGTTTTTCGTATGAACACCGTAACAATATTTCTCGTATTTTGTTCACAAATATGTTGATACATGGTAATTACAAAATATGTGCACATCACATAAAAACTGTTTCATTTAATTTCTTAAATACATACATGAAAATGTGTCATTGAGCTCTTACCATATTCGATATTAGTTATTATGTAATTTTTAAACGATAATTGTCGGTGAGATTTTACGCATAGAATTTGTTTACATTATTAGACCATTTTTAAATTGATTTCAAAATTTTTTAACGATCTTATGGTGAACTTAGGTCATAATATTATTTAGCCATCTCACATGATATTACGCATTGACAGTTAATTCTGTGAGCTTCGTATTTCTTTAGTTCACTTAGTTAAATCATTAAAAACAATATTTTCATACAAAACTTTCACCATTATAGGTAAACATAGCACATAGGCCTCCCTAGATAGGAGGCATTTGCCCATAATTTCTGCGCTGACCAGGCGTGGTGGCAATTACAGAGCGCAGCTTCGCAACAAGGATGTTCCTTCCTATTACCTCCTTGTAGAATTTAAGCTGTGCTATTTCAGATGGATATACCGTCAACCGTCGGTTCCGGTACCTCAGTCGTCTCTTACGGCACCCAGTACAGAGGGAGGTACTATTTTACTCCGCCGGTACTTCAAGGCAACGGAACTTTATAACCTTTTGAATAACTTACGTAAACTTTTTATTTCATTTGAGTGAAGAGACAACATCATAAATCAGGTACGTACTCGAATACATAAAAAAAATAGTAACAATCTCCAAAATATACTTTAGCCCACACACTAAACACTAAGTCTTTTAAAATACAATACATACAAGTCGATAGATCATAAAAACTTTGAACTTATCTGCATACCATGAAGCATTATTGAAAACTTGCTCATACGACTTTAGTTGTCAAATTTAACCTTTAAACGTCATATTTGTTTTTGTTAATGATTCGAGGAGGTGCTCATTGAATACTTAGACGTCTTAAAGAATGGCCTACGTCAATTGAAACGAAGGAAAATCAATAATGTGCCGTGTTAACATTATACGTGCATTGCTAACATTATATGAAACCAACTGAATAAAAAAACCTAAATTGCATGTAAATAAATATGTACCATGAAGTACCGGCAGAGTAGAATTGTACCTCCCTTTGCACCATCGGCGTCCGGGCTACCAGAACCGTAAGTAAGATGGTGGTATATTCATCCAAAACAGTTGCACAACAGTGCAAAACAGACACCATCCCCGTTACCAAAGTTGCGGCCCACGCTTGCCCAGCGTGGCAATTACGTACGAAAAACCTTTCTTGGATAGACGTTCAACGGCTGCTTATGGTGTTGATTTCAAAACACGAGAATTTTAAACTTAAATCCTTGCAAATAACCTCTCTATCTATATGTATGAAATAATAAATAGACACAGAAATGTAATTAAAAACGACTATGCATTAGTTTGGAACTCAACTTAGGGATGGAAATTCAAATAATCAAAACTTTACTTTAAATTTGGAACTTGTTAAAGTAATTATATAAGTCACTTATTCTGACATTGCATCTGTCCCTCGTAAGAACGATTGCCGTATGACAGTTGAAACGTCGATATAAAATGTAACTATGGGTTATAAATAAATAAAAAACTTTTGAAAAGTAGTTTTATTATGAAAATATTATATAGACAATTTAACTATAATTTTCTTCTTCGATAAACTTATACGGAACTCTAAGGGCTAAGCCGTATTTGGCAATGTCCATCTTTTTATTAATCTGACGAACCGTATAAAAAACATTATGACAGATTCTCTAGAGATTTCAATTTTAGTTCGTTTGATTTATAGATAAATGCAAATGGGTTAAAGCGATTCCTAAACACTGTGAATCAATCATTGTGTAATTATACTGATAAATACATGCTTGAATTGATTTGGCGGAAAAGAAACGATTTATTATTGCAGTCGTTTATTTTGGAGTTGCACAACCGAGGCATAATAATTATTAATGCTTAAATACATTTTTAGAAGACCACCACTTATAAAGTGAAGAGGACTAAAATGGATGTATCGTATTCGCGTATTAAGGTCTAAAGATATAATTTATTCAATATCTATATATTATATTTAATTCAAAATAAGACGATAATGTGTATTTTTTCTCCTTTACCAATAATGGAGTGTTTCTGGTAATAATGTTACAATATGTACACAAAGTGTTCTCTCAGCTCAGACATTTATAAAAAGCAATCATACAGTTGGAGTTATCAGTCATATGATCAATGTGTTGCAAAAATATGTTTTCTATAATAATATATAATTTCACAGATCTTATACATTAACCTAACTCCGAGACAAGGCGCTTAAAGCACTTTTGTTACGTAAATCATGTAATAAGGAAATCACAAATATAATATTTTGATACATCTTATCAAACACATGTTTTTTCCTGGATGGGATCAAACCCACGGCCCAGATTGGAACACTATTCTTTATACACCAGATTGGAATACCATCCTTTTATTGCCTTATTTGCTATTTTATTAAAGCGTTAATAGACTACGGTGATCAATTACTAAATAATTTAATAAATTCCCTCAACATATCATACATTCGCACAGATGTTTCAAGCACTTTTTAAAATTGCATATAAGAACAGGCTAGACCTAGTTTAGGTACTTAAGTATCAAAATGTATTTTAGTTTAAGTTTCCTTTTGTTGTTGAATAAAGTTATCATTATTATTATAATTAAAATATTAATTGCATTAGAACAACTGATGCAATCCATCGATACCAAAGATATCCGTTTATCCATCCAGTACCTCAAATGCATTTACGACATCTGGTACAAAGGAGACGCATAGGTACTACTGGTAAAGGTATACACTGCTATTTAATGCTGTCGATACTACCGCGGGAATATAAAATAATATGCATATTTGCAAGCCTATAATATATATAAAATTAATTAATTATAAGATCTTCAAAAATGAATGCATGCTATCGACTAGCCAGCACGTTATTAGGAACTGCCTGCTATTGGGACTGCTATTACGTAGGGCGGTAGTTATAGCTGTATAAGGAAGTATACGTTATTCGTATAAAGGTTAACGAAAATTTAAATATAATTATAGTTTAATGTTCCATCGGACGCCATTAGGTAGTTACCGCAGCTGTTCAGTTTTCTATATAAAACAGCCGGAAATTCGTATAATTATATCTAAACATACGCCAAAAAGTTGCAACGAAACCATCATTTTTATACAAGAAATTAAACACTATAATTAGCTTCATAGGATTAGTATGGTATTGTGATATTGCACTGCATTTTATAGGTGAAAAATATCTTTATTTGTTCGGATTATATATATATATAATTTGCTTTAATGAGATTAAGATCTTGCAGTCAATTTACGGCTTTTTCGGCACCCTCGTCGTGCGTCAAACTTCTAATAAAAATGACATCTGTATTATACTCGATAACCAATATTTTTAGAATTTAACTTGTTATTATTATAGATGCAAATGTGCGTGTGTGTGTCTATTATAGCCGTGATGTACCGGCAGAGCAGAATGGTACCTCCCCAGTACCAGGTGTCGTAAGAGGTGACTAAGGTACCGGAACCGACAGATGGCGGGATATCCACCCAGAACAGTGCAACTCAAATGCATAGGGCGGAATGGGCAGCAGCATCCCCGACGCGAAAGCTGCACTGTGCGATTGCCAACGCGCTTGCTCTGCGAAGCAATTACGGGCAAAATTCCCTCTCTCTTGGTGAGGTTTACATTTAGGCGTGGACTTTTGATGGCTGGTATAATAATGATGATAATGTGCCTATTCTTGTGTGTTTGTTGTTTGTTAAAATAATTTCATAGCTGATGACAACTTATTAATCCGGAAAACTATATAAATGCTGTCTTTTGTCTCTTTGCATGATATCCTTTCTTGTGTAATTTGAATTAATACTCCTATACTCCAGTTGATGAAAAATCTCCAAGGAATACAATAAATAATGCAGTCCATGCAGTTGATATCATGGACGGAAAGCCAGTAGCTGCATATAAATGTGCTAACTTGAAGTGGATTCATAATCGAATGAGACATGAACCGCGCATTACAAGTGTTGTTTTCCCGTAGAATACACACCGTTTATTACCTATTTATAACGGTAGGCGGCGCTATGACTCATAGTGGTTATGACACCTCTACCTACCCGAGGGCACTAACGTAAAGAACGTCCTGAGTAGGCTGTGAGAATCGTAGTGTTGATATGGGCTGTAAATGCCTCATTAAGGCGCCGTTAGAAAAAATAGTTTTGTAATTAACATATTTCATGTTATGTAGTGGAAATTGTTCGCTTTTATATGAGCTGCAGGACGTCTACTACTGGACATAAAAACAGGCTAGACCTAGTTTAGGTACGTAAGCATCAGAATGTATTATATTTTAAGGGAATGTATTAAATTATTATAGGCTTCCCTTAGTGATTGTATGCAAGTACGAGCATTGTTAAAAAATATAACGTCATTTTTCGTGGAGCTTTACTTTCCAGTTTCTTTCCTAAATGGTTGAATTGATTTTGAAGATTAGACACTGGCTTATAGCTAGTATTATATGTTTAACAAAATGTATATATAGGTAGTTCTAGAAGATCACATCACAATCTGCTTCTTAAAACCGAGTTTTATATGATGTAGATCTCATACAAAGGTTGTTCGGCACTTTACTCTTACCTATTTCTGCCGCAAAATAGTAGGGTTCATACTGCTGTGTTCCGGTTTTAAGGGTGAGAGAGGCTATGAAAATACTACGTAATGTGACAAAACATCTTCAAATTACAAGGTCGGCAACGAGCTTGTGATATCCTGTGAGATTTTACTAGCTTGAATAGGCTGTGGTATCGCTTAAGTGGTCTGTATGTTTGTTTCTGAACCTGGTCTAATGAAAAAAAAACGGCTTTATCGTGAATGAAGACGCAGGCGTAAATTAATATAACTTTTGTATGGCTGCACTGGGTTCAGTTGTGGACTTTTCGTACTAGAGAACTATCGGATAGCCGAACCGAAGAAATGCCAAAAAATTAGCAATTACCTGTAATGAATAAAAATAATAATTGGTTAATTTATAATATAAACAATTCAAATTTAAATCATTACAGCACAAGCGATTTTTTTATACCTGGAGTTTTTTTGTGGATGGGTTAACCTTGTATTAAGTATTGTCACTATCAATACTGATAAATGAGCTTATATTGACTCGTTTTATTTGGCAATTATTCGAAATCGATGCATCAGTAGTTACCGATTCGGAGGACAAAGATGAGGATTTTACTATTTGTCTTCATGTGCGTTGGTTTTAGTATGAAGTTGGTAAAATTCTTGATACAATTATTGTATTGTGGTAAGCGCTTTTCTGTTGTTTTTTGCTCCTTGGCCACAACTTTGAATGTTAAGCGATGAAATCTACAACTAACATCATATTCTTTGCTGACTGGATATCGACGTCATCTTTTATTCTAATAAAAAGAGAACATTTTCAAGTCAACATTTTCAATTCGCGCCGCTCATCACTCGTGTCAGTGGTTAAGGATTTATAGACTAGTCAATGTCCAGTATTGCATTGCATCGCATCTAATGTAGACCTTGACCGTGGCTGCGCAGCGGTGCGCTCCACTCCCGCGTACTCTTCCCCCCTCCCAACTCCCAAGCCTCACTCCTCTCCTTCCACATTGAGGCAAAGAGTAAATAATCTTATTGGCGCCTAATGAACTGCCATCTGCAACATGTACTCTCAGAAGTTTATATAACAACTTTTGAAGAATGCATTTGATTGATTGATATGCATTTTTTTGTTTGGCTTAGTCGACAAAAAAGCGTACTGTCCTCGTGGATTGTAATTGCTCGTGGATTGTAAGCGATTGGCGCTTGAATTATCAAAAAAATATTACTAACTCGTTGCCAACCTTGTGACTTTGGGAAAGGTATAATGTTATTCCCGAACGATCACAGCAATTTAGCGATAGAAACAGGTAAGAATGAGGTACCAATGCGGATGACATTTATATACAGTCTACCTCTAGTAAAGTCTAGGATATAGGTAAAAATAAGGAAATACTGTGTATGTTTCCAAATCTAGATTACTCTATTTTATCAACATTGGCTTACAAATTGATTTTAAAATTAAACAGCAATCGACTTTTTGTTGACAACCGGATGACAATTAAATAATTGTGTAAATAAAAATTGAACCAGTTGATAACTCTTTGCTTTCATGCTTCATGGCTACATAATTTCTCCCAGTACTATCTTCTGCCAGAGTATATAACGGTATCTTGTGTAAGTAAATATTTTAGAAAAGTCGTTTGTTTAAGGGGTAGTAAGCGTGCTTATATAAAAATATCAATAAATTAAGTACCTAAAATAATAATTAAAAATGTACACAATATCTTTTATTGACCTAAATCCGATAAGTCGCTTATCACCACTATTTGCGCCATCAGGTCCGTCATATAGATTGGATTTAAAAAAAAATACACACAAAATTGCAGCTTGTCTCGCCCAAACGTCCTTACACATAGACCTTGGAGCAGTTCACCGCACTCACCGGTGAATGCGTGATATCCTCTCACCACACATCCTCGGTTTTGCGCATACCATTCATTCTCTGTTTTGCAACTCTGACAATAGGTGGACATTAAAGCTGATATCTGTACCTCGAAGTCGCCTTTAAGAGATCGCCGCCGGTCTCGTTGAAATCTCATAGCTTTTGAGCAGGCCTCCTCGCTCACGTGGAGGAGGCCCTTAAGCGAGCGAGATACGTGCAGGCCGAGAATTGCATATTTAATCTACGGACTGATCTCGTTTCCCAGGGGATACTGAAATCGAGCAAGTCATCAAAACATTAGGTTGGTCGTGAAAAAAAATTCAAAGAATTGTTTTAGAAATTAATTTAGATTTTTGGATGTGTGGTACCAGCTAAGTAGAATAGTAACTCCCACTTTTCCAAGTGTAGTAAAAGTCACTTACAGAGGGGATAGACACTGTCAGAGTAGCATTCACTTGCGAGGCTTCCTATGCAAGTGTCATTTCCCCTTCTTTGGAAGGCGTATATCAAGTGGTGAACATTTGACGGGTGATGTGATTGAATGAAGTCATCATGACTTAAATTTAATTCTATATGTAATTATTTATTAATCAATCGCAGGCCTCACAGAAAATGTCATCTTTAAAAGCTTTAATCTTTGATGGGAAGTGCCGCTGCCGGTTGGCCGCGATTCGTGTCGAGTTCATAAAATTACGAGCGCTTGTGCAATCCCGCGCAATATATAATTTTATCATCACCTCGAGTCGCTACTCTAACACCATTTGAACATTTGACGTCAGAATACAGGCGATCTCATTTCGATTTGATACGACATAATTATTTCACGAACAAAACTTGATGAACAGGCGGAGTTTATATACATTATCATCATCATCATACCAGCCATGAAAAGTACTCTGTTAAACATAGGCCCTCTCAAGAAAGGGGGTATGTTACCCATAACTGCCGCGCTGGGTAATCGTGTGGGCAGAGCGCAGCTTTCGCGACGGGGAACTTGCTGCCCAATCCCGCCCTGTACATTTGAGCTTTTTCGCATGGATCTATCGGTTCTGGTACCTTAGTCGCCTGTTACGACACCTGGTACAGGAGGAGGTATGATTCTACTTGTACCTCACAGCTATACACTATCAATCACAATTTAATTCTAAGAATAACCAAAATTGTGACTTGTGACATATACAATTTTGCCGAAGCTTTAAATTGTAGTAGATATTAATAGAATGTTTGCTAATCTAAACAGTTTAAAATGGAAATGAACTGCCCCATAAGTGATTTAGAGTTTATATTATTTTTAAGAAATATTTTTTTTACGTAAGAATTATCAGAATTTAGTTTGTTTTCTAGATAAAGTAAAAAAAAAATAAATAAAAGTAAAAGCCAAATACAGACGGTATTTGGCTTTTACTTTTTACGGAAAACATTAAGCTATTTATTAACTCGTAATTTTTTTATCTCTAAGGAAATGACTAAAAATGGTGCCGTTTAGTTAGCTTCTTCAGACGTTCGCTGCCCTAATAGGTAACAGCAAGAACGCATGTAGAAACATATGTTAATCTGTCATCTGGTTACAATGGTAAAAAGAAATACAGTGCTACTTAAAATATATGGAATAACTTTATTTGCTGCAAAACATGAATTCCTGTAAGTAAAAATAAGTAAACAAGGCTGTGTCCACATAATCGTTACCGGCCCATTACCAGTTCCCTTATGGAGTAGTCAATACAAATTGAATAGGAACAGATGGTCCATTTCCGGGAAAATAACTAAATATATATTTGGGAATGGAAACATGGACCAACTTCAACATCATAATTAATGGGAAAGAAACAATGGATTTTTAATTAACCGGTAAGGCTTATGCCAATCTTTGAACTTATGGAGGAAATTACTGCCCGCTAAAAATCAAAATTGCCCCAGTGTATTTGTGTCTATTTTGAATAGAATCTGAAATCGCCAAAGTTCGTAGAAAAAAACTAGGAACTTTATAGTAGAAGGTCCATTGTAGGGTATATGCCTCTCAAAGGGGAGATTTACCTACGGCGCTGGGCAGACGTGGTAGTAAACGCAAACCATAGTTTCACGATGAGAATGCTACTGCTCATCTCCTCCCTGTTGCATTTAAGCTATACTATTTCGGATTCCTCTTACAATTTTTTTTTAACTAAAAGTTTGCAAACTGAAGAATCAAATATGCCTTTTAACAATAGATTTATTACCGTCAATGGATTCCATTGCTGGAAATAAGCCTAAGAAAGAGGTAATTTTGACCATAATTACCGCGCTGGGCAAGCGTGTTAGCAATCGCAGAGCGTAGCTTTACATTTGAGATAAACTGTCACGAATAGATATTCCGCCATCTATCGGTTCTGGTATCCTAGTCGCCTCTTACAACACCTGATACAGAGTAAGGTACTATTCTTTACCTAAATAAACATTATATTTACCTAAATAAATATAAAAAGGTGACCATCAGTACATATTCGTTTTGTGGCGTTAATGTAGGATGCAGTTTTTACAGCGGGAAGGCTGCAAGGGACCGGTTCGTATCCTGCTTGTCCCGTGCCTGCGCTAGCTTAGCTACATTGTTAGCAGATATAGGTACCTACTAAGAGTGCTAATGTCCAGCCAGGCAATGTTGTGAGATTACTGAGGGTTATCACAGAATCAGACACTGATATCTATACAATGTTGGAGAGGACTGTACACGCTTGATTTATTACTTGTTTATTCATGCATCGTATTGTATATCATGTATTCATCGTTAATGGCCTACAATATTACTCACTTATTTAGCCCCCACCGCCAAATAGTAGTTAGTTTTTGCATTGCTGTATTCCAGTTTGAAGGGTGGAAGAGGCAGTGAAATTTCTGGGTAAATGTGAGGTAGTATCAGAAGAATTCTGGCTTAGCGACACGTTAGTGATATTCTTGTGATGACACTAGCGTCTATAGGCTGCTGTCACGTTACATCGTGCGTTACCATCCAGCGTACTTTATAATTGTTTGCTGATTTCATACTATATAAAAAACAAATGGTAACTTTAGAAATCTAAATGAGGTTTACTACAATTTCTTCCAGGTACATGTTTGCCATGAGGTACCGGCAGGGTAGAATAGTACCTCTCTCCGTACCGTACGGTGTAAGAGGCAACTAAAGTATCAGTACTGATGGCGATATATCCATCCGAGACAGTGTAGATGAGGTGGGGATGGGAGCAGCATCCCCGTCACGAAAGCTGTGCACTGCGATTGTCAACACGCTCGCCCAGCTCGGCAGTGGGCAAATTTTCCCTTTCTTGTAGAGGCATTTGTCTAGCAGAGGACTATATATCTGTAATGATGATGATGTTGACATGTTTAAGCAAACGGTTTTGGTTAATAAAAGACTGCAGCTAGACAATAAGACTTTATAATTTTTTCATACCTATCGTTAAACATAACAAGTATGCAAGATAAAAACCATAGTTCACAGCAAACCACGGAGCAACAACAGAAATTGTAACGCTCTAATGAGAAAGCAAAGTGACAAATAGCCGGTACAGTCACGACGCGCTAAATTCGAGTGCGACAACTTGCCGTGACCTGCCACTATAGACTGTTTGGAATACTCGTCAACTGGACGCTGTCGTCGCACGTCGCTTTGGCGTGATATTGACAGTCTTTTTATTAGTGCAATAGCAGGTTCAGCGGCCTGATGAACTGAAGTCATAATCTTAAAAATAGTAATCAGAAATGATGATCGAGATAATCCTTTGACTTTTCTTGCTATATATAATTTTATATATATTATTACGTGAAGCGAAAACTCTGTACTTAACCTTTTAAGGAAATTACGCGGAACAACTTCGAATTTGGCACATTTGAAATGAATATGAATATGACACACAACATACTTAAATGAAGTAAACAGTAATTGTCTATAGGCTTTACGATTATATATCCTCTTTAGTCTTATTGTTGTTATTAATGTCAAAATTTTGCTAATTCTAATGACAATAATGAGAAACAAAAAATATTAATTTATTGTACAATGCCACTTGATATATACATACTTATATATAAAGGTTTATATCTATTACAATTTATATAATTCTGGATAATTTTATTTTTTTTAAGATCTTTCAATACCTTTTTCTAGATTCATCTTCATAATCCTGCTGCCACTGAATAAACACGTTTGCTTGGTGCCTAGCATAAACTACATAAATTATATTGGCATAATCGTATTTGCAAACGAAACGAAATATATCTAATGAAAGTTTTGTCGTACATCTTGAAGGACCCTAGCGAGCCTCTTTGCCGATCACAAATGACCTACTGCTGGATTATTGACCCTGGCATTGCCCATTCTAGCATTAATTTAGTTTATTAAAATTTGAACTTAATACGTAGGAGTAATAAAAGTCACTAAAACATAATTTCTTACCGTTTTACATATTAGGTTCACAAAACATAAACTTTGTTTATATCCCTATCGGCATATTTAGTCAGTTTTCATCAGTTTAAATCAATTTTATATAGCCCTTCCTTAGCAAATAGCCATGTCTTATAAACTTAATATTAAATTACCTGCCGTGGAAATCGGGATAGGTCAAAGAACCCCTCTATTTCCCTATACCAGGTATCGCAAGAGGTGACAGAGGTACTGGTACTGATGAATGGAGGTGTATCCAACAGTAACAGCGTAGCTCAAATGTAACAGGGTAGAGATAGGCAAAAGCATTCCCGCCGTAAAACTGCTACCATGCCTGCTGAGCGTGGCAAATATGGGCTAAATTCTCCTTTTCTTGCGAAACCTAATGTCCATCAGTAAATATTTTAATAATTGTAACTGATATATCATCATCACCAAATATATGCAAATAGAAGTTTGAAGAACTTCACAAGAAAAATAGCTTTAAATTTATTCAAATCTCAATCGTGTAAGGAGCATTATTCATAACTTCATTTATAGTGCAAAAAATTACTCAACCAATTCTACACAATAAAGAAGCAAGGTTTGAGATTTTTCCTATGTTCGCAGAGCATGCCTCGCTAGGGCCCCGTGGCCCACTTACTTAGGAGTATTGACCTCACAGCAACTACAATTATCTGCCAGTGAATTTGTATCTCTGCAACCATCACTTTTGTGAAATGGTTTTTGTAATTTCACATTTCATTGTTACTGCTGTCAGAAAAGATTAATTTGGGAATTTCTTTCTGATCCTGTCTTAATTCTTCTAATTTATGTAGTTAAATTTCTTCATATAAATATATATACTTATTTCCTGTACATAATTTCAAAAACTAATTAGAATTTACAAAAGGTGTTAACCTAATCTGAATACATTTTTTAAGTATTAAATCAATCGAATCATTGGATAATAAATAGATATCTGTTCCGTATCACAAAACTGAAAAAGCCGTACATTTTAAATGAACTTAATTAAATCACTCATAACATGATTGTACGTAAATAAAACTTGAATACCGTACTCTCGTAGTGTGAATAAAAAAAATTAATAATTTTAATTTCATATTTTCTTATGTTAATGAAACTAAGTTATGATAAATCTAATTTAAATTATGTTAATTTATCCAAGCTATTATAGGCGAAGAGTGTTCGAGTATGGACCACGTAGGCACCGGTAACGAAGTGTGGGCTGGCCCCCCGCAATGTGGACCAACGACCTGATGAAGGTCGCTGATACTTTCTGATATTAGCACGGGGAACCAGACAGATAGACGCAGACGACAAGCTATTTTTATTTTCAATCGGTTAGCTGTAATCTATTTAATTAAAAATAACGAAACGCTGTTGTTGGCTAACGTATTCTATTGTAACACATGACTAATTAGTTTTGATATTTACTGAAAGTAGTATGGGAACCCTTCTCTTTTATGTCAAATCTATCTAAATTTGACATAAAAGGGAACTATTTAAAAAATATTAATGAAAATAACTTACAGATAACATACACTTATTTAATGATGTAAATACAAAAAAGGCGAGTGGAATGCCTCGAACACTTCCTGGCTTACTTTTGAAAACCAGACAGTTAGGCGCCGTCGCCATTTTTATTATCAAGCGTTTAAACTACTAGTGAAATATAAATCGTATAGATAATTACATTTGTCAGACTGAATTAGACTACGAATTGAAAACACCTTAATGTTTTTTACTGCAAATTGACGAGCCCGATGGCTCATTCGTTAGTGTCTCCTTAACTACCAAGGGTTACGAGTTCAAACCCTATACATAAATGCCTATATGACATATATATATATATATATATATATATATAGCATAAAGCATATATATAGCATATATATATATATTTATAAATATATATATTCAAAATACCTATATATATACAAAATATATATATTGATATATATATTGTATATTTAGTTTTGTATACATACTAAATATACAATATATATATCCAACTTTGACCCAATTATATTATTAAGTGGCAATCATATAAAACCTTTATTGTCTATTATTATTGGAAAATTTAAAATACCGATTTTTTACATACATAGATATATATACGTATATGTGTGTAAAAAACCGATTTTTTTGTTTTGTATTAGTCATAAATAAATCGATGGATTGAGCATATTGGCCACAATATTAACAGACTATTTCCTAACTACGAGGTATGTGTGCTGGTATCCCTTGAAATATATTTCAATTTATTATTTCCAGGTTCAATATATTTAAATTCCAAACTGCTTTAAATGTAAAATATCTAACCCAACCTCCTTCAAAGTTATTCCCTTATTTACATCTGATCTTGATATACCGGCATTTCCTCTTTCATCACCTCCCAGACGGACGTGGTTCGAGTTATTCCTGTTTTTAACTAACAGCATGTAATCTACGTAATAAACGCCTGCGTCTATCTCGATTGTTGATCTGTTATGAGATTTTGTCTTCAGCACTTGTTACACTGTTTAATTGTAATTGACAGGTATTACAAAGAGCCATATAAAGATGTGATGCATCTTAGTAATACTACATTCCCGTCAAGGTTACGTAGCTGAAAAAGAGTCGTAATACATAGTGAAAATATTAGTTTGTATAAAAAATACATAACAAATTTATCGCTTAAGACAAAGAAAAATTATGAAACATATTCAAGATAATGCTTACTAGAAAAAAATTGACTTTGTTTACAGACGAGATTCGAACCTGCGTCTTTCCTATGCCGGGGTTTTTACCTACAGCATTTAAGAATTAGCGCTGATTTTTTAGCTTAAAATAAAACACTAGGAAAAATTCGACGTGTCTGCTAAGGTCTCGTTAGCACAACGGTAGTGCAGTACCCCGGCATGAGAAATAAGCAAGGTTCGAGTGCCGCCCGAAACTTGAGATAAGGCGATTTTTCAAGTGAATAAGTTTTTATTTAATATAGGAATTCACTAAGAAATAGATATTTATTAAATGGTAGTGATTCTATTATATGCGCCATGGTCGAGGGTTCGATCCCCACATAAAGTTTAGTTTATTATCTTGTGCTCTAAAGGTCGTGAGTTCGATCCTAGGACAGATATTTATATAGCTATTTTTTTATTCGTTCCGTTGTTTAAGTGTTGAATTATTATAAATTAAAGTATTATATCTGTAATTCCACAGTTGTCTGATGTCCGTAACAGAAGTGCTTTAAGCGACTTATCTCGAAGTAAGGTCAATGTGTGTAATATTGTCTGAATCTATTTATTAATAAACATTTTAATACGAGTAAGCAGTATATTTGCTTACTAACACGCAACTAAGTCCACATTTTTCTCTCGGGATGTTTAAGAGTTTCTGACACCAAAGAGTTTTCATTGCTTGATGATAAAGTGTGAAAGACTATCCATTAATACAGATAAAGTTAAAATTTCAAATAGAGCTTAAAATATCTGCGAAAGCAAATTATCACCTAAACCAAAACACATAGTTCAGGCGTTTTATCAGAAACAGGGTTTAGAACTAAGGGTTTAGAACAGTTTAATTATTGACCCTGGAATAGACATCTTAAAAATGTCTGTATAGAGAATCCCTTATCGTCTGTTTCTGGCACAAACAGTATGTTCCGTGATCTTTTGTAGATGATTAGGCTGGTTGTAAAATTACTAAATATTATTTTATATTAACTATTTAAACAATCGAAACATTATCCTCTAAACTTCTAATAATTCATCATACAACATTTTAATATATTTCGCGTTAAAACTGCATTCATTATTTATTAATTCAGTTAAAACACGAAAAACTTAAATATATCTACGTCTCATTAAATGCATTTAAATGTTGTTGATTAGCCGGTCATAGCTCCTTTGTATTAGAATTCCATATGTTTTCGAATATATAATTTTCGAATTCTAAGACCATTTAGAACACCGTTAAAACTCACAAATATTTTTAAACTGTGTATATTTATTACTGCATATTTTAGTGTAAATGATGTGGTAGCCGCAGAATAACAATTGTTGTATTCTTAGATGCATAATGGTTACGTTCAAATTAAACTCACTAAACAATTTTATTTGGTACTTCATTTTATCTGAATACCAGCGGCTACACTCGACATCGTCTATGTATTGTCTTAAGAAATTGAATGGAATGGATTTTTTCATTTTCATTATAAAATTCATTAGAGATTCTTAATTATTATGTATTATTTTAGCATGAATTAGAGAGAGTACTTGGTGAATACAATTTTTTACTTTAAATTGTACACACAGCAATACTGCAGCATCACACGTCACCTTCCTAAATCTGTCAAAACTTTGCAATCAATATTAATCTTTAAAAACGAGATATTGAGTTTAAAATGGTCTGTAAAAGTTTGACAGATTTGGGTTAGTTGATCTGTTGCTCATCGTACAAGCTTTAATTAAGATTATTTAATTTTTTTGTGGTTGTACAAAATAATAAATATATTCTTTATTAGTTAATTCATGAACATTGTTATTCTTAAATTTTGTCAATATCCATTAAGTATTTTTTGCCAGAGAAAGTATAAACATCTACCGCGAAAAGTTAGGCTTACCGTCTGAAAAAATTGCTTATGTTATATTATGCTTTCCCGTTGTATGATTTTGCCTTTAAGGTCACTAAAAATAATTGTGTGAATAAAATTTGTCAGCAAAATGTGACAGTAAACACTACACATCTCGAGTAAACAGTGGCTTTTAAAAATGGAGTGTGTCTGTAAAGTGGTACATTCGAGTCAGAGTAAACTGCTAAACTTCAGCGAGAGGCCTCTAAGACTTATAGCTTGTAGAGGACAGGAGAGGTCGTTCACCTCGCATTATTGCGCGCTAGAATAGCATAGACATGCCCATTAGTGGTGAAGGCGAGCAGTAATTTAATAGAAGATTACCTTTTTTTCTCCCTTGAAAATTTTTAGTTTTAAAACATCACACTACCACATTTGTTTCGTCATGCGTAAAATTTAACTAAATTTCATGTTTTCCCTTTAGATTGTAACCTTATTTTTATACCAACTCCAACATATTCCATATTGTTGTAAACGCCGGCACATACGACTTTCTTGATTCTTGTTCTATGTAATCAATATATATTATTATGTTTAGTTACAATTTAGTTTATTTGAATAATATATATATCGAATAATATTAATAAATCGAATAAAAAAGGAGCAGTTTTTATACATAACATGTTACACTATCAAAAAAAAAATACGCACAAGAATTTCAATTATCAATTAAACATTTATTTACAAAATAAAACATATGAAATTAAGTAAAAGACAAAAATAATTAACAGCTTAAAATGTTCGTTGTAAATAACATTGTTGCAAAATATTAAGCAGCAGTAATTATTTTGTATTAATAACAATATAAAATAATCTGATAATCGTATATAAAATGGATTCTCTCGTCCACTTTAAGGCCAACGATAAACAACTAGAACCGGCAAAGGACAGAGTTAGCTCGCGGAAATGGTGTTGTAAAAAAATAGCATTGAAATATCTCACTGTACGTCAATGACTCGATCAATCGCCAACCATTACTGGGTACTTTTAAATATCAGTTGACCCCGACTGGCGGTTAAATAGTTATTTTAAACTTAATAATACGTTGCTGGGCGTGAATGGAGCATAATTAGAGACATTTGGTGGTATCACGGTTTTTAATAATGGGCCTTTTTGGTAACTCACTCGTAATGTGTTGGGTAATGGAAATATAAACAGCTTATCATCGCCATCAGCCGTTGCACATCCTCTCCTAGACAGACTTTACCAAGAACGAAGGCATGTTGCGTATTATTGCCGCGCTGGGCAAGCGACGGGGATGTTGCTACTCATTCCCGCCCCATGTATTTCAGCTACACTATGTCAGGTGGATGTACCACCATCTGTCGGTTCTGGTACTTTAGTCGCTCCCATGGCACGTGGTACATGGGAAGTGGTGTTCTACTTTGCCAGTATCCCACAGCAAAGAAATTTGATAAGCGACAGAATTATTATGTAAAATACAACAGCCTTTTGCGATATTATATTACACATTAATAAATATTTTAATGTGAGACGAGAAGTTTTCTTTTGTTGTAAAGTTTTAGAGTAAAATATATCAAGTTTTCCCGAATATGATAGCTAGCCGTGGAGTACCAGCGGAATAGAATAGTACCTCTCTCAGTATCAGGGACAGACAGATGTCGGTATATCCATCCGAAATAGCATAGCTTAAATACCACAGGGTGAGGATGGACAGTAGCATCCTTGTCGCGAAGCTGCACCCTACATTTGCCACTACGCCTGCCCAGCGCGGCAGTTATGGTCAATATCTCCCTACCTTGGAGAGGCCTATGCCCTACAATAGACTTTCTATGACTGATATTATAATGATGTTGATAAATAGCAAGCACTTTGTCCGTAAGGTCTTTAATTTATACCTCATCTCTAAGGAACTCTTGTTATTCCAAGAAGAAGTCTATGTCACACTTTGACAGCTAAACAATGTAAAACCGTGCGGGTATGTTTGATAAACAACGTATGTTTTTTTTAGTCTACTATTAATGATATCCGTGCTTATTTCTATTCAGATCTTTTCAACCGTTCCAATGTAAACAAGAAATATACATCCAAACTTTTGCGTTCAAATCAATCAACGTCATCGTTGAAAAACAAATACATGATTTTGTTATACATTATTATTAGGTAACCGTTTTACGTATTTCTATTTGTATATTGTTTGACGATGTAGATCTTTTGTTGTAAAGTTATAGAAAAGTAAATACAGGGACCACATACGTGGACGCCATGACACAACGCAACAGATCTGAGTATGCGCATGTTTGTCCGACAATTAAGGCCGCGCAAACACTCGATCGGTCCTTCAACTCTGCTATAGATGACCAAATCAATAGATTAATTGAACAACCGTCATTATTTTAATTATAAAAGGCATAAAATTTAATCGATTGAGGCACGGTATTGAGGCTTATACAAATGAAGCTATATTAACTAATAAAGTTACAATATTGCAATAAAATTAGATTATGTTCCGGTTTCAATATCACTGCTTTAGTTTATAATTGTACTTAAAAAAAAATAATTCAAGGCGCACGGAAAGTTAGATACAGAGAAAATTTGTGAAAATCTAATTTAATGTTATCACTCGGAACGAAGTGGTTCTTGGTATTATATATACGTTCACTTTTTGTAAACAAAATTATTTACTTTCTGTCTTACAGTTGACGTAATTATCATCGCCAATCTAAACAAATATCAAAACTGTCAACGTAACGCGATCAACAGGATAATATCCGGATCAAATAGGCGGGTCGCTAATAATAAATAAATTCACACTGCATCCCAGACGTTGACCTGATATAGATAAGGGGATAAGAAGCTTATTACGGAAATCAGACAACAGGAATTATAAATAATACATTTATTTGATACCCAGATAGAATCAACACAAATGTTAACACTTAATTGTGTCCTGGGTGGGAATCGAACCCACGACTTACACCCACGGATCAAATAGAAGCACTACTGAATGTGCTATTTCGCCGTCTATATTTCCTTTCTCGATAACTAGAGGTTCGTCTGCATTGGTACCTAACTTTATCTTTTTTACAACACTTTTCTGTTGTTCTGGCTTGAAGGGTAATAGAGCAATAGTGAAATTGCTGGGTAAATGTGACATAGTATCTTCAGTTCACAAGGTTAACGACTCGTTAATGATATCTTTGTGATGTCATGAGTTTCTATAGGCGGTCAGGTTTACCATCAATACTTCATAATATAAAAAAAACTAAATTTCCTTTGCAAAGGTGATATATTTGATTATTAAAGTACATCCGCATTTTAGTTACAAAACCTTTGCGTCTCAGTTGTTAGAAGTAAGCGCAATTTATAACCACAGATGCAAAATTGTCATAGAAAAAGTAATGATGATAAAAACACGTGCTTTTATAATAAAATGATTGATCACAGCCTCCTGGTCGCACCTTGAGCGCTTCGCTGGTCAGAATGCGCAATTATTCCTCGAAAGTGTCATGTATGATCGTAATATTGGCTGCACCTTGTACAACGTTTGCAGTTGTCTGCAACGAATGCTACAGGCTGTGATTGCGTAGGTTGTTCTTTGGCTGAAAGGTTCCGTGGTTTGATATTATTTGCATATAATCCGTCGCGATTTAATACTTAAACCTAATAGCCTACTTATTAAATGTGTAAATATTTTTCATTAAATTTCACAATTTTCGTCATAAATTTCAAAATCATATTTTTTTCTTATTTATTTCGGTACGAAATATTTGAAATTGCCTGAGTTGTGTTAAACAACAAATGCATATATAAATAATCACTGTAAGAGTTAGTGATACAGACTCCACTAGGTATGTCTTAATATTGTTGTATGACTTTTTCTGGAAATAAATCTATTAATATTATAATTAATTAAAATTGTTTAGGAATTTAAAGTACCGTCTAAAGTTTATTTTCAATAACGCGATCACGTCTCATAATATATATTTTTTTTATTGGCTTTAATATGTGGTATAATTAACTTTTTGCATTTTTTGTACGACGTTTTAATCATCTTGCGGCAACTGTTTCCAAAAATCACATAGTATGTTGTATTACAAATTTAAAACTTACAATTATAAACCAATTCGCCTAATTAAAATGATTTTTAAGTTCGATTAATAGCGTTCTTTTAGTTGCAACAAAAAACTCAGGAATATGATTATAATTCTATATTCAAACTTTATATGTTATATGTTATATTAGGTTATTTCGTGCCTGTTTATTTATTTACAACACTAGCACGTTTATTACTAAAATTTATTAACCAATGGATTGAGTAGTCATTTATTATTTTGTCTACATGATCCCTAAAAATCATCAAGAATCCTTTCAGTGTGCGTGCAAGCTGTGTTGCGGTCGGATGGTGAATAAAAGCTTATTTGGCACATTTGCACAAACGGTCTGCGGCAAAGGATTGCCACTTCAATGCCAACAATGACAATCTTAGTAAATACTTACATAATAACATTTTTTTACTGGTCATAGAATGGATACAGATGCTTTTGGCATTATAATAATAAAAGCATTATAATTTATAACATAAAATAAATGTTATAAATTAACGCAACTTCAAATACATTGGCTTGACTAGTCGTTAAAAGCACTTGTATTATAGATATCGGACATTAGAGGAAACACAAAAATAGCATTAAAATATATATTGAACACCCAAATGCAGAACAAACACAATATTTGTTTTCGGTGGGGATCGAACTAACGATCTTTGGGGGACAAGATAGGATCACTCCCGTTTTCGCCATCGGGACTAAATGAATACACGTATACGAGATTTTCCGGTGTGCTGGGAGACCGTCTTTCGTCAGAGGGTCCAAGGTCCTTTGTTATCTGTATTTATCATAGCATATACTACTTTTGAATATTTTATTAAAATTAAATAATAATTTTTTGATGATCAATGAAGATAAGCGATATATAGAAATATATTCTGTAGTCTTCACGTTTTAGTATATTTTTAGCTAGCGGTGCTCCTCATTTCCACCTGCGTAGTTGAAATCCTGTAAAATAAGTCCAGCTGTTTTTCCTACGACTCTCCTTCCCTACTTTAGAAATTTCCTCTTTTAGGGGAGGCCTATATCCAGCAGTGGGCTTATAATGGCAGGGATAATGATGATGTAGGATAAGTGCCTGTTAATTTTAATGATAGGTAAATCAATATTAAGAATTGATTTAGGTTTTTCAGATCGCTACGCTACAAGTTGAAATTCGTTGAACGAATGTTAAACATAAGCACAGTACAATTTAATAAATCTCACGTAAAAAGTAGCCATCAAAAAAACACTTAAGCAGCCCAATGAACATACAAATGTGAGAAAACTGTATTAAGTGATAGTAATATAAATGTTGCCAGCACAAAATATAACGAGTTGTAAATAATCAAGTTGGTAACCCTATACAAAATCTTTGCATGTATGACCACTTACAGAGTAAAGCATTTGGCAAACAATATCCACAGCCCGTACGCCGCAAGCTTACTCCGAAGGATCTCAAACATAGTGGTTACATGTAATAAAGGCAATTTTAATGAGCCCCTTCGAACCATCCGCCATTTAAAAGCCAGATGCAAATAATTTGGAAATCGTTACATCTATGTAAGTGCTCGCATACTGCTGGTATGATGTGTTATTATTAAACAAAACGAGTTCTTTATCGGTGCTTGATTAAAACGATAAATCAGGCTTAAGCCACTTATTAAAAATGTTAAGTACATTGTGTTGAAGAGTTCCTGCTTTTAAGACCTATCCGCTAGTACTAAATTACCTATGATGAAATGTTTTTTTAATATTACCTTTTAGCCATTATCATTATTCATTATCATTAAAAATTGTCGTTTTACGGTTTTGAAACGCGGTTTACTTTACGTGTTAGTCGTGGGAAACTGGCAGAGTAGAATAGTACCTTCCTCTGTACCAGGTGTAAAAGGCGGCTGCGGTACTGAAACTGACAGGTATATCCATCGAAAACAGTGTGACGCAATTGAAACAGGGCGGAAATGGGCAGCATTATTCCCGGCGGAATGCTACGCTCTGCAATTGTCACCGCCGCGATGGGAATGCTACTGCACGCCCTCGCCAAATTGCGTTAGAGCTGCGTGGTTCTGAGTAGGCAGGTACTAACATTTGTACCTAGTATAGGTAACTTGGTCTCCTCTTAGGTACTAGATGCATATATGATATATATAGATGTACTCTTAGGTACTGATAACATTATATAGATGTATATATAATATGTTAGCAAAAGTTGGTAGAAAGGAACTTTAAATAAAGTACCCTTTCATCTTTGTCTTCCAGCACAGTAAATTCAAAATATACCAGTAGGATTTTCAGTTTCCACCAATGGACGGCTTTAAGAAGATTTAGGATGATTAATTGACTAATAGATGGTTACATTAAAAACATATAAGCATGTGTGACGGGAATATTCGTATACCTAAACTCGACTAGTGAAAAGTAGAGTTTCGTTGCTGTTTCTTTTATAAATAAGACAACTGTCATAATTAATTATACTCAGTAGTTTTTCTACCGATGTAAATAAAATAACTAATATAGATAGCCCCGACAGCCTAATGCGGTTTGAGGCCGACACGTTCTTAAACAATTTTTAAGAATTAGCAGTGCGTTGATGTCTTTTGTATGACTCGTTTAAAATCACGCGTGTACATCTTAATATCCATAAATTACAAGCCATTAGCTTTATTTTCAAATATAAAATATTTTCCTATCTCTTTTGGTCATAGCATTCGGGAGTTAAAAGAATATTGTATATTATCTTTTTATTTGAGAAGATTGTTATGAAAGAATAAAATAAAATTGTTTCGCAAAAAGTTAGAAAATTTAAGACTAGCTTAACTTACCAGATTAACTTTTCTCATTTCGTTTAATCGTTCTTCGCGTTTGGTTTAACCGTCAATAGCTTGAAGTAACAGCCAATTATTTTACTTGACTGACATTGGTTTGACTTATCTACCAATCGATTGGCTGGACAGTCAATGATTTGACTTGACAGTCAATCACTTGATTTAACAGACAATCGTTTGATAGTTTACTTTGGACAAACTACACAGTGCCACAAGACAGGACAAAGTCTGACAAGTCGAGTAGTCATGAATATAAAGAACATTTTAATTCAAGTAAATACAGAATTCCGGTAAGATCACAGATATAAAAAACTAGTATCTAAAAACTTAACTGGTCCATAAGGTTACCAACTAATTTGCTGTACGAAGGATATCCCGAGCGATACCGCACAAAAACACGATAACAAGTAAGGTAAGCGCCGCAATCCTTTCCACCTCTCCCCTACTCGTTGCCCCGTGGGAACCTTGGCAGATGCGCTCTATTCGTGCAGAGCCTTTTTTTCTAAATCCGTGCGAGTAGGATGCCTGCACTTATTAATTTCATGGATAATTTAGGAACCTTTCCTAACCTCATTTTTCCAGTTGTTGACATAAGACATTATAAGTGCAGTAGCATAAACAGGCCCAGATGGTAGTGATCCCATCTTATGCGTTCGTTATAATTTATGTAATATAATTTTAGGTTTATAGGTTATAATATTTTTTGTTTGTTCTGCGTCTGGCTGTTAATTATATTTATTGAAGAGTTATATTAGTGATTCCTCTATCCTTGTCCTCACGGATAGATGTCTTAATCTTCCATAATTGCCACGCTGGGCAAGCGTGGTGGTAATCCCAGAGGGTAGCTTCGCGACGGTAATGCTGGTGGTGCCCATTTCCGCCTTTTTGCAGTTGAGTTTCACTGCTTCGGATGGATATACCGCCATTGGCCAGCTCCAGTTCCTCAGCCGCCTCTGCCAACACCTATGTCAAGGCGAGGGGAAGTACTATTCTACTCTGCTGGTACCACACGACCATCCATGAGATGTTGTGTGAATGTTTATGTTCACATACCGTTATACCATTGTCTTTCTGCTTTTAAAGGACGCATAGTATGTTTATCATTCCCAGACCCTTCGAAATACAACCTAAATAATTCAATTTAATTATATTTTTTCGGATCCCATACACATTTTTTAGTTATAAAGAGTATTTAATAAGGTTCGTATCAACCTAAACATGATTTGAAACGTTGTAGATAACTTAATTATTTTTGACGAATAAATAAGCACCCAACTTTTGCTTTCACACTGAAATAACAAATGCAAGCCACAAAATCATCATGTCCTCATTAGCTTATGAGCCGCCTTTAAAAAATGCGTATTTTTGTCCATATTTTCCAACTTTCGCAAGTTGCGATAGCAAGGTATAATTTTACGACAAAAATACTTGCTGCTTCAAGCTAAGTCGTTTCTGTTGTATCATTATCTATCAGGTCAATAATAGTTACTTCTTACGCCATCTGCTTAAGAGGGTAGTAGTACTGTTCTATTCTGTTCGTACACACATACATATACAGCATATAAATAAAATATTTAAAATTCTTCAGTCATAAAATTGTGGTTACCATATTGATATCAAAAATATCAATGGAACAGGAGACAAGGGCACGTATGATAGTGACTCTTACGTTTTCGGAAACACTCAAATTACTACAAAATGTGAACTTTTATACAAAAGAGTTATTTTGTATCCGGCAGTTCGACATGTGTGGGATATTTGCGAATTCGGATTTCGCACAGAAATAAGAGGTCAGGAAATAGTAAATATTGGTATCCGTTTCCGAATTGCAATGAGAGAGTCGTATTAGTTTATCCAAGCCATGTCTGCTTCTAACAAAAAATCACACTAACACACTACAATATTGCAAATAAAATTTACTACTTCGAGGATTATATAGTACAGATTTAAAAACGACGGTCACAAATAAAAAAATACGACCTCATCTTGTATTCTTGTTTCTTTTTAAGTAGACAACGTATCAATCATATTTTTGGATCTCAGTTATTGGTGCAGTAGAAATTTTACTCAATTTTGATATCAACTAACACTTTCCAACAATCTCATATATATACGCAAACTCTATATATATATATATAGAGTTTATATATATATATATATATAGAATATATATATATATATATTTCCAAAATAACAACATTTAAAATTAATAATAATCAAGCAGAGTCAAGTGCACTTCCTGCATTAACTAAATCGGTGCAATTTTCTTATATTAGTGTATTTTATGTCAATGTAACAGAATACAGCCACTTTCAAGGAGCCCATAAAGACTAAAGCATAAAACTTTACACAAAATTGTACCGCTGTATAGCCGTTACTTCCCAAAGTGTAATTAAAAAAGTCCATCCATTCTATAGCACTACTTTGAGAGTACAAACAGTCGCCAAAGATTCCGAAAAACCTTAAAAAAGCAAATGTATCTATTTTTTTACGCAAAGAATTTTTTATTTATTGTTTGACAATAAACATTTATGTGAAACTGCTTACCCACAGGAGAAGAAGGAACCCACAGGCAAGACATTTGAAATATCCATAAAGGACACAATTACCACTTTTGTAGATGTATTGTTAATACAATTAACACATAAACAATGATAAATTCCACTGTAAAAGTAAAATTTTGTCACCTCTAATATATAACAGATATTTTGGGAATTAAAAAACAAGGAAATTAAAAAGTGCAATTGATGCATAACTTTTTTACCAACTTTTTTTACCAACGCGTTCATTAGGATAGATTAGAAATAAATAAAACATCTAGTAATCGTAGTATCATTTATTCATTTATAATAAGTACATACCCTTAATGTCCTTGACATTCAATTGTGTTGAAAATGCGTAGGCCCGTTATTTACTGCACATAATTTTTTACATTGAGTTAAGTTAATAGGTTCTAAGTAATATTATAATAATGACGTAAAGTTGTACAAAAGTTATATTTAAAATACTTACAACTATATAAAAAAATTCTTTATTTCACTAGCTAGCCCGGCAGATCTTGTTTTTTTTAAGTACAAGAAAATGGTTAATTCAAATATCTATGAATACTTTTTTATAAAAACTAGCAGACCGATATTAAGCGATATCTAATCAGTCTGTCTGTGAAAAAACGTGTATATAGCCATTTCCATTATTCTGAGACATTTTCTTATTTTTTTCTTTAATAAGCACCTCATGCGTTCCATGATAAAAAAAAACAAAAAAAGATTTAGCAAAATTGTTCACGTTTACGCGTGATATGATGCGTGACCAAGATAATAGGTTTTTTTTACATAAGCTACTAATAAATATACCTAGGTCTTAAACTTGGATATCTCATTATTATTTAGTTTAGATAAATCATCATACTAACGCATATTTTTCCAATTTTTTTTCCACTTCGTGACGGAGCTTCTGCTGGTGGATGAAGCCGTTATATTTTTGGTATGACAACTTGGTAGTCTAAAATGCTATATACTATACTATACTATAATACTATCATATTATACTAGAGGTAGACTTCATACTAAGGTCGTCTGCATTGGTAAGTCTCTCTCGCCAATTTCTACCGCCAAATAATAGTGTTTGCATTGCTGTGTTCCGGTTTGAAGGGTGAAAGAGGCAGAGAAATTACTGGGTAATGTGATATAATATCCTCAACTCACAAGGTCAGCAACGCGTTCACAATTATAATAAATACTTTATTGTACACCAAAATTAAAAATACATGAAAAAAAACAGTAATTATAATGTACAATGGGCGGCCTTATCGCAAATAGCGATTTCTTCCAGGCAACCTTTGAATGGAAGGAATGAAACAAAGAGGAAGTAAGAAGTGTCAATAAGATCAATAGAAAAATATATTAAATATATATAATATAAGTATGTAGTTAGTGATATCCTTGTGATATTCCGAGCGCCTATAGGCTGCAGTAACAACAAAACACGCAAACGGTATGCTTGTTTGTGGACCAGGATATAAAAATAATCTATCGATTGCCGTACCACAACTATTTTACGAATTCTAGTAGGCAGGTTATATTCTTAAATTACAATGTCGTTGATGCGTTTGTGAAATATTTGTGAAGCCGCAAGCTTGTACAGGCTATTTTGACCGTACTAATTTCGCAGGCCGTACGCTTTGTCAAGGTTGTAGTAAAAACTGATGTCATCGTCTGTATTTCTGATTATCTTCCTCCTCGGCGACAATACACACGTCGTCAATGTCAATTGACATTAGTTTGATACAAAATAAAACCTCTGATGCAAAGGTATTTTAATAACGGTCAACTGTTGTATGTTTGTAATGCAACTAAATTTAACATGTTATGAAATAAGCGATATTTCGCAGTGTCGTATAGAAAAATATTTTTTTTATAGTTTTTCCTAATTAAATACATAAAGTATAGTATAGGTTCTGTCATACCTGTTTAAACTGTAACAATTTTTATTTTTAGAGTAAAAGCAGAAAAAAATCAATTTTGTCATAATTAAAAATTTCTATTCTTTATATTAGCTATTCAATATATTCTTTGATTTGCTGGAATTTAACCTCTCTAATATTACTTTATTTTACTGTATAGGTATATATATACATATATATGCATAAAATACGGTATGGTATCTGTTCATTAAAATATTTCAAATAAAACGCAACACGAACTTTGAAAGAACTAATGGAAAGCAAAACACAAAGTTTTTATTTACTTTTACTATAACCAATTCATTCAACAAAAATTATCATAAACATCCCATTATCTTTATTGTTTGAGTAAAACGCATAAAATTAAACGTTAAACTGCATTCATTGATAGGCCTGGGAGACTTCCGGTGAAATCTGGAACCGAAAAGATAAAAAACCGAATCTAAACAAGCCACAAGACAAGGAGATCGGCAGATGGCGCCCTAACGGAAATCGAAAGGGATTTTTTTCTTCATTAGTGTTGATCGATGGCAAAAAATCGGTACACGGCGTTATTAAAAAACTAGTGAAAGCCAGGATCACCCATGGGAAATAAAATCATGTGAATTAATATGAGGATGTTGTTTTTTAATATGATCGTTTTTTAGGGAATCCCGAGTCTGTCACATGTATTCAAATTACACACCTCTTTGTTTTACTGTTTAAGAACAGTGGAGATAAATAAGGCAAATAACCTTGAGAAAGTCGGTAGATTTTGGCCTCGACTTTGCTCAGGCAGAAGTTTTATCAAAGCAGATATAACCTATAATTAACAAAGCCAAAACTAACTTGCAAGAATGGTTCACTTGACTCCAAGATAAGTTGCTTAAAATATGATATCTGATGTTCAAGACATAAGATAACAGAAGAATCATATACATAATACTTAAATACATATATAACATCAAGAACAAACACAAAAATCCAACATACAAATATATATTCTGTGTGGGGATCGAATCCAACTCTTGACGTACATGGTAGGAACACAAACGAATGCACCGTCGGACACTAAAAATTTTACCATCACACGTAGCATATTCTCAAATACAAATTAGGTCAGGTAACTGCGTCACCCCTGCGATGCGTTCTTGTAAAGCATTTCCTTACAATTAATTTTATCTATACTAATATTATAGAGCTGAAGAGTTTATTTATTAGCTTAAACGAGCTTATCTCAGGGAAGAATAGGCTATTTAAGAAAGAAATGTTTTTCTTAAATAGCCTATTCTTAGAGGAAGGCTATAAGGCCATGTCTAGTGTTATGATTATGATGAATAGAAGCGGAATATAAATGATTATAGGTTTGTCCATTTCTTTCGATTGTCTCGCAAACCACTGCTGCTTTCTTACATAAATTTGATTTGAGCATCTTAGTTTCTAAGTCATCTATATCTGGACAGTACCAATGGGTTTCCGTTTATGCCTTTATTTTAGTTATTCTAATATACATAATAAGTTCTTTACTCTTTCGAATAATTACATAGATATTTAGAAATGTAGTTTGCTTTTCTCACAATCGTCTAGTTTCTATGTACAATATTTTCTGTACTTTGTATTAAAACATTTTTAATTTAACCAAGAGATTGATTTCTATCTTTTTAAATTTAATAATGTACATTATTATATCAAAACAATAAGTGTAATGCATATATACAAGTCAGGTTCAGCATAGAACCTTACTACTAGCGTGGGAGAGCGCCGCAGGTGTGGCGTCGTGGCCCATACGCGGCTGCAGATGCGTTTGACACAGAGTTATTGCGAATCAGACACGGCTGGCCCTTGAGTTAAACAGGAACCATTTTACTATTACGCTATCATAATTATTGTACGGGTAGACATTGCCTTTGCATATATATCCTTGTGGGGTTTTATCGTATTCATAAATTAATGTGTAATTACTGGGATATAACAGTTGTGCAAAGTATTTAGCTTCTTGATGTCATTTAGTAATCTGACTGATAACTCTATTTACTCAGTTCTGATAGGCGTATCTTTAAATTTTTATGCTAGTCTTGATGGTTATAATTTGAAAGGGAGTTTCAATTTATGCGAAAACAAGTGTTGGTAGCAAACGTACACGGTTTCAATTGTCTAAATTAATCTTCGTCACATGAACTTGAACCTTTTTAGCCCCTTCCATACCTGCTCATAGATTTTTTTGATCTTTCTGGCCTGGCTCTACTTTAATACCTCTTTTACCTAGTTAAGGTGTGTTTGCCTAGGTCGTCCTATACCTACTTTTCCATTCACTTCCGCTCTATATATTCGTGCAGTCATTCTCCTTCCTTTTTACAGCTTTAAACTGTTTCAATATCTATCTCTCAAATTCACAACACACGTAATACGAAGTGCTCCCATTTCAACTGCATTTATACTACTAGCATACTTTTCTGCCATATCAAACTTTCATTGCCATATCGACGGTGATAAATTCAATTATAGCAAGGGACAATGTGTACAGGAAGAACAAAAAATAAAATCAATTAAATCCTTATAACTAATTTTTTTTTAAACTATTTTTAATTATATTTAAGCTGTTTTTAACAAATATTAATGCAATGGAATTCCCTTTTACTTAAAACAATAACAAAATTAGAAATAAATAAATACGAAAATGTTTAAAAGTAAAAAAATATCATCGCAAAAGGGAAATATGGGTATATTTCCCTTATGCCAAATTTTTTACAGTAGATATATAAGTGTTGGAACCAACATTCGATGTCTACTAACTCTATGTCAGTCGAGTCGTAAGAGGCGACTAAGTTGCCAACACCGAGAGATGGCGGTAATTCTATCCTTAACAGTGCAGCTCAAATGCGCAGGATGGGCATAAGCAGCAGCACCCCCTTTGCAAAAATTTTGCTCTGCGATTGCTAACACGTTTGAGCAGCGCGGCAATTAAGGGTAAAATTCTCCCTTTCTTGGGGAGGCCTTTGTCCAGCAGTAGACTTCCAATGGCCGGTATGATGAATGTATATAATCAATTCATACAAATGTTCATACGTTGACCTGACTCCGTACTTGACTTCTTGTAATTATGTATATATTTAAGATTTATATTGGTATTGGTACAACTAAGAGCATGTAGTTAATACTTATCTGCTGGAATTACTCAGTTTGGAAAGGAAATAATATATTTGTTTTTACCTTTTAGAAATTGTTTGAATTAAAAAAAAACTGTCTAAACTTTTTAAATTCTATCGATTGAAAGTCACGGATAACTTTTTGCTACTTTGTACGTTAGACTTGAGTTCGTTACAGGTAATAGACTCTGCCTTATAAATATGGGATCATCTTTGTTTTTATCATCCCCAAGAATTTAACAACCTTAACTGAGTTTATTCAAACAAATATTGTACTTACAAAAAGGTTAAAACAAGGACACCTGTTCCGTCGGGTTTTTCAATAAACCATCTTTTTCGATGAGATTTGATAGCACAAGGTGCAAAACTAAAGAAACTGAACACCTTATTAGCATCCCTCGCCCGAAGCAATCACTCCGGCTACAAAGAAAGAAAATCAATATCCGATAATAGCGGCCGAAATTATGGCCTTAGTAACCCATCCCTGACCTACCGTCAGCTGCCTTTCTTTATCCATATGTTACGAATATAGGTCAATTAGAATATTTATATCTGTCCGACGGAGTGTTTTATAGAAGGTTTTTTCACTGACTTAGTGTTATGGGGTCGTCCGGAACTGAACTGCTACTCGAAAGAGAATTAGATCTAATGCTTTTGCTTTTTTATTTTTTTAAGAGACCCTGAAAACGGTCGCTGTGCAACTTTTTAAATTAATGTTTAAATTCAATTATTGGCACGACATCTATGGTACTGAATTACATAAATACTAACTAATAGCTTATTTATTTTTCTATTATATTATATTAAACTAATAACATTTTGCTTTCTATTTTTTTTATTAGTTATTATAAACATAACTATATGGGTTATCCCGATGACATGATTATGTACTTTTAACAAAAAAAAATATTTGTAACTTAATTAATAATATATCCTAAGTAATTTGTAAAGGTGAGTCTAAGCGGACCTAAATGTGGAAGACCCCTATTCAATTCCTGTTCAGGATAAGCTTATAATAGTAATGAGCTAATTAATTCATGTAGACAACACCAAAATTAATAAGAATATTTAATAATAGAATTTAATAATAATATTTATTGTCACATAACAAAATGGAACATATTTGTAATAAAATCCTTGACTCCTATATCAGGTTTATCACAGTTGTGTTACAGAGTTCAATTCCCTCCTTAAATGCACTAGAATAGCAAACTCTGTTTACAATATAACTAATAAATATTTACCAATAAATAACACAAGTTTAGTCGTACAATAAAGACTCAGCTTTTTCGTAGTTAAAGGTTAGCAACCATTTACTCACCTTGAATTTGCCTCTCTGAGTGATAATAGAAAACAGTCAAGTTTAAAAATTGAGTGGTTGGATTGGTAATGCACTAGCGGTATTCCTAAAATGGCCCTTTCGTCTAAGGTTGACTACAGTGACCACCAACAGCCCTTTTACATATATCCTGCATCACTTTTACTATAGTAGAAAACTTTATTAAAACAGATGTTAATACTTCTCTGACGTTGGCTATGCGTTTTTAAAAGGGTTGGATATTTTTTTTCCCGACATTATTTATTTAAAGGGTTTAGTCGATAATATATCCGTGTCAAGAATGGCAAACACGAAAGCTGGACAGCAGTAATGAATCTCGTGAAGGTGGCGTCTGATTAGTATTATTTCAAGAAAATTGGTGACAGGTGCATTTGTTCCTGAGTGGTCATTTGTTATATAAAGTAGGACCGAGTCTTCCCATTGAGTTATTATACTAACATTAGAAAGTGTTTTTATGGTTCCATATGAAACTTTAATTTACTAGCAACTTTATTGTGTTTTATTTGTTACTTATTAGACATATACAGTATAGGTTGTTTTTTATGAAAAACTAATGAAATTGCTATATTTGACGCAGAAAACGAATCCGCATCTTTTGCATGCATTACCAGTTACGTTACTGAGACCCGCAACAAAATTGCTTAAATCATATAGAATCCAGCATTTTTAATGCGTAACAGAAAAAAAATTAAATAAAACATGTCATGTACACATCTCCAAGGTTACCGTTTAGTTAATATTATATTTAATTATAAATACTCGTATGTATGACATTAATCAGTAAGGGCACCGATACTAAATAAATAAATATCTAACATCAGTAAACTAGAACGACAAATAAGTGAAAAGTTACAGTGTTTCTTTTAAAGAAATATAAACCCTTCCACAGGTTTATTAAACTAATCTAATAATTATAACTAAGAACATTTAAACAAAAAGAAATGTTTGTTAATATTTGACAATGGTGCTATCAATATGGAGATCCTTTTCTACGAGACACCTTTTATAACAATTAAATCAGTATTTAAACAGCAGTTACATGGTAGAATCATTATCATTATATCATCTGTGGGACCTCGACTGTTGGATATTGGCTTCCTTGTTTCTGATAGGACCGGTTGTATGCAGCTTGCATTATAGTAATATGAACATACATGTGCTTGGTTACGCTTACTTAAACTTAAAAAGTAGAAAAAAAAAACCTAAGTTTATTCTTTGTGTGTGCCAAAGCCCGTATCCAATTTGTTACCATCTTGGCTACCAAAGCGAGTTGTGGTTTTGTTTACCTACTCTGTGTGTTCTCAAATTTTGATAACACGGTAAAAAATCACGGTGCAATAGCAAACCTTATACTGGTTTTCTTTTGCACAAACACATATTAAAAAGTAGTTTTTAAAATAAATTAGTGTTACTTACTCAAAACACTTAATTATGTAACATTTTATAATTACATAGGACACAATTTAGACTAAATACTGATCTAAGCAAAATGTATGTATCACGTTTAAACTCGAGCCCGCTTTGCTTGTACACCATACATTCCCATGAACTATTGTTATTGCCTAAAAATGTTAATTCACCATTAAAAAATTAACTTGAACAAAGTCGCTGATAGAATGAACGCGTCTAACGACTTCCCCACGATTATCATGAGGTCCCACGTCATAACAGTCCGCTCGTAATATCGCCTCTTATGACTGTGTTTGTAATATTGACGTACTGACTTTTACGCCAGAGAGAGGTTCCGTATCATTAATCAAGTTAAGTAATTCAATTAAAGATCTGTCAGAACAATTTAAAGCTATGTACTTAATACTAAATAGGATCTTAAACTTATACCAAGATTTAAACATGTTTCGTAATTATCAAATACGTTTGCCATATGAACTACGATTTGTCTTTAATGTCATTAATAACTTTATGTAATACATATATATTGCTCAAAGTTTATGGTGAGCACTTAATTTTGTAAAATTAATTTGTTTATAACGTTCTGTCTCTAAATAAATTATTCAACGTACTATAACTATTTAGGCCCTAGGAAATGCATGAAAGTGTCTTAATACTAATACATACAAGTTTTCTGAATTAAGTATATTTTAATATTTTCCTTTTGCACTAAGATTAGAATTACAGTCTGTCGCTCCTTTGAAACAAGAGTGCCATTTCTGATACTCAAATAAACATTATATAAACCTTATTATTTAAATTTACTTGAGGAAGAGATGCATTTCATCGTCTTTATCATCATAGTGAGGAGGTCTATGTCAACTGCTCATATACATATACATAGACCTCCTTAAAAAATAAAGGAATTTGCGCACATTTCTCGCGCTGGGCAAGCGTAGTACTGTTCGAATCTGCCCATAACCCATGGCCAATGCAAAGCTGCATTTCACGGTTTGTTATTTAAATTAACTGCCTTTCACGATCACCTTTTGTAAATTGTATAATTTTAAGTAAGAAATTTCACATGTTTCGTTCGTTAATATTTCCTCACGTTTCCTCCCACGGGACGGGAACCCTGACATATTTTTCGATCATTTCCATTCTCGTCGCAGGTACCGGATGTTTCTTGTAACTAACAGTGGTTACGGGAGTCTCACAATGTCAATGCAAAGCCGTTGAAAATGATGGGATTCTTGGTTACATAGTTTGATTTACATTTTGTTGTTCGGGAAATTGTGCATGTTAATCGATGTTGCGTTTCAAGCTGAAAATAATATGTAAATATTATTATTTGTTCAAATCAGTCGCTGATATTATATATATATAAATTATATATAAAATTTTTTTTTAATTTATATATAAATTATTAATTATATATAAATATTACAAGCAGATTGCTTTTGTTATATAAGACTATCTAACTTAGTATTACTAAAAAGAAAGTATATTTTATTCTTACTTATATTACAATCGCCGGAATGCATGGATAGATCTGGATAAAATTTGACACAGGGATTATCGATAGTCTGGATTAACACATATATTTGCTTTTATTATATTTACCGGATGTCGTAAAAGTTGACTAAAGGACCAGAAACGACAGATGGCGGTATATCTTTTGAAAACAGTGTGGCTCAATTGCACAGGGTGGGGTAGGCAGCAACATCCCCGTCAGGAAAGCTGCGCTCAGCAAATTTGAACACGCTTGCCCTTTGCGGCAATTATGAGCAAAGCTCCCTTTCACTTGGGGAGGCTTATGCCCATCAATGGACTTCTAATGGCTGATATGATGACGATTGGTATCGATAGGATTGAAATTTTGTCAATTTTAACATGATTGATTAAAAAAAACGTGTATATTAAATTTATTTTAACTATAATATTCTTGGTTGACCTGTCTCTGGTTTACACAAATAATAGGTATAATTTTCTCATAATTTGCAATAAACAAAAATTGTTGGTATTCATAAAGATTGAACTTTTGTAACTGTCAAACTACATACAGTGATCAAAATTAAACAAACCACGTATTTATTATTAATTAGCATATATTTTTGTACAATACATTATATCTAAAAAGATATGGACCTACTTTAAAAAGGTAACCTCTGTCGCAAACGCTAAAGCTTGATCATTCTTGAATGTACAGCCAGATTCCAAACTAATAGCGAACATGTATCAAATGGCCAAAATCATTATTATTTTAATTAAATGGTATGACGCAATCGCATCTACATACATATAAGACTGTAACATAGTAAAATTACTTGTCTGACACAATTTAAGCGCGTTTTATTTATATTTTTAAAAGTCACTCATTAAAATGGTTATTCAAGCATTTAAGAAGTCGTTTTATTATAAAATGGATCGCAGAAATGTTAGAATAATTACGCTTTATGTACTTTGTTCAGTTCTAGTTGCTTCGGGTGCTTAGACCCTTTTCCCTACTTAATGGCTAGAATTATGGATTAGACTCACAGTGCAATCAAAACTATCATCATCTCATTATACCAGCCATTGGAAGTCCACTGCTGGACATAAATCTCTCCAAGAAAGGAGGTTGCCCATCACTTGCGCGTTGTTGCAAGCGGTAAGCATGTTGGTAATCGTAGAACGCAGCTTTTGCGACGGGGATGTTACTACCCATCCCCGCCATGTGCATTTGGACTACACTGGATGAATATACTGCCATCTGTCGCAATGCCGGTACCTATATTTATATATATAGACTTACTGAACATCTGAGTATCTATCAGAGATATTGTTGATGATCTGAAACAACACAGGCTACGTTTCATCCCTAATCATGTTCCAGAGAGATAGACTTCATATTTTTTTAAACTTTTTGCACAGTTTTGCAGTCAGAGAGCGAATTGACCTTTTCCCGAAATAGGAAGAGTTCCTCAGGGATGAGATATAAAGTCAAGACCTCACAGTCAAACTCGCAAGTATTGATCTAGGACAATATCGTCCAACAATTTTCGTGCACTATCTACGTACAAAACTAAGTAATTAACTTTACAGCTTTGCAGAATACTGAATATACTAACACTAATGCAAAATGAACTTAACACGTTTCAAAAAAACAAGTCAACGCAAATAAAAATATCAGTATTTTTTGTTAACACTGCAAAACACTTTTTAATATCAATGTAATATCCATTTAATTGACTAATAATGATTCATGTTTTCTAAATCCCGTTACATTTAGTATGTTTAAACATAATTAACTTAATGCTTAAAATAATTAAAAAACACATTATGTTCATAAACAGTCCATTGATGTCAGAAGTCAAAGTTTTAACCCGGACCCGATTTCTTTTTTACCAAATGTTAGATGTTAGAAGTTCAAACAGAAGGTCAACTCTATTATTGTGGTAAATGAAAATAATTGATGGCGCCTCATAAGATAGATAGAAGTGGTAAGTCGATTAAAACACTTGTGTTACAGATGCCAGACAGTAGAGGAATCACAAATATACTAAATACCTAAATACAATATTTAACACCCAGACACAGAACAAATGGAAATATCATCTTATAAATATTTGTCCTGGGTGGGGATCGAATCCACTACCCTTGGCGCATAAGATAGGATATCTGCGCCATCGGGCTTGTTGATGGCAACTACTTTAATACTCGTATGTATTTTTTTACTACAACAACAACTATAATCATTTAAATCTGTTTTAGACTATCATAGTTCGCCTTACCATCGCTGGAATGTTGATTTATTTTGTTTAACATCATTTTACATCGAAAGAAAACTAAACGTATCGTAAAATATAGTCATATAATGTAACTACTGAAGCGTTATCTAATTCCGGTGAGTTACAATCTTGATAGATAAAGAATAAAAAATATTACCAGTTGTGATATATTTACGTAAACAAACTACAGGAACCAGGATCTAAAGGTCCTGGATACTGTTATTTGTAACAAGGGAGGGATGTATCCACAGATCTGAATACAATATATGTTATAATGGGAATACTGTACGCTAAGATACAAATGTCTGCCTCACTGTTTGCATGGGTAAATTACATTGTCGTTTTAAGTATCCTTTACCTACTTATTATCTATGTTTCACAACGTTTAAACCTTGCCTAAGCTTTCACAAATATTTCAAGATGTAAATTAGCCAAATCAGCCCAGCTATTATCAGGTTTCATTTACATATATATAAGTTATTGTTGTATAAATGTTATATTTTTAACATGTAATACTTCTTACAAACTATTTAAACGACTTTAAAACGTCAGTTATTATAAATGTCGGTAAAAAGTATTTTTATTGTGAGTTAATACAAGTTAAACTTCATTTCCTTTCATTTTTGATTTAGGTTGGATAAGACCACATTAAGCCTATAATCCATAAGGTTTAAGATTGAGAAGAACCTTAAGTACAAGCGGGTGGAATATATAAGGCTGTTGATGATGTGATACCAAGCCGTACAGGTATTTAAATGTGAAAGTATATGTGTTTTTTTAATTATTTTTAAATAGACCAGGTCGTAAATAAGCGCACCGTCCGCGTGATAGGATGCGTGACCACAGTCTGTAGACACTCGTAATATCACAAAGATATCATATATTTGCTGATGGTGTACGTTGTTTGACAATGGCTGCACATGCTTTTTTGGACGACGTGACATGATCTAAATTGGCTTTGCCAGTGTATTTAGTTTTTTTAAGACCTGTATATTATTGAATGTTTTGTTTATTGTTATCATCTTCAATTATTTATCAATATAATTAAAATTTTCAGTGTGCTCACCTGTTAGCCTACAAGCCGTCATTACAATGAATAAAGAAATAAATGAAAAATATCACTAACGCGATGCTAACCTAGTGACTTGAGGATACTATACCACATTATGCAGTAAATTCACTGCCTCTATCACCCTTCCAGACCGGATTGCTGTGTTCTTTGTGAACACTGCTATTTGAAAGTAGAAATAAGTGAGAGGGAGGTACCAACGCAGACAATAAAAATGTGGAAAAGAGCTTCTAAAGCTGGTAAACCTATTTGGCAAAATAAGGTTTATGGATAGGTTTAATACCAAGGAATATGCTACTTTTTCTACCATAAAAAACATGGGACAGTTCTTAAGATACGACATAATTTAAGTACACGCGCCCGAAGTCGCGTGCACTACGCCAGTTACTTATAAAATAAAAATTATTGTAATTCAAAGTCCCGGATCTAGCATCTAAATAGCCAAAGCAATTTGAATTAAGAATCATACACAAGTATTTGAACATCACTCGAACTTTATTTTAGTTCGTAGGACTTTGCCAGTCACAATTAATCAAATCGAGCCGGCAGTCGCCTTCTGCGCGTGTATGTATCGTGGTCACACGTACAATGGTGTCTGTATTGAATTCGTTTTTCGTTAACCTACTTAGTCTTGGAGCGGAGTTTTTGTTCGTCCATTCACTTCTTCCACCGTCTAGTAATTATTATTTTCAAACTAAATACATTATATTCAATAACATATCGTACCTGTATGATTATATAACTCATACTGGAATATTATAATTATTTATTAATATCATTTTTTTTTGTTTTAATTATGTTTTTAAATGTTTTAGTCGTCAAGAACTTAAATATAAAATCTAACTGTTAACCTAGAGGTATAATACAATTTATAAAAGAAAAACTGTATTATATATCTTGTGTAACACATAGTTACATTGCGCGCCATAATAGCTGGTAGCCGACGACAACGTAACCGCGACGTAATGGCAGCGCGGGCGGGGCCGAGGGCTGCCATCAGAGTCACAAATTATTTCAATCATTTACACTTTATTCTCCTCGCTAAAGCACTTCGTTACAGATACCTGGTTCTTAATGTATTTGTAATAAAAATGTTTATGTTTCAAGGTTCATAGTGAGCTCATTATAGTCATACCGTACCTATAGCGGTTTTTAAGACATGGTATATTTAAAGGGATATACTATATACTGCTAGCGTCAAGGTAACATGATTTAACAAAACTTTCCCCTGTTTTTTTAAATTAATTTCTATAGGCATTTAATTGATTATTTCAAAATAATGTGAAGACTATTAACTCACGAACAAATCGATATCACAAATTAGAATGTTGACCTCACGAACTCTCAATACATGATAGAAAAACTTAATAAATTAAATTATCGTTATAGTACTAAAAACACGAACACATTACCTTTATCAAAACATTCACCCGACCATCATCTAATTCATACAATCAGTGTATCATTATAGCATTGAACAAAAACCCGGCAGCCCTAGCGCGCAATCTTCCGTGATAGTGAACTTGAGTTTTTTCGCGGCGCGGGCGCACCGTTAGCTTGCGCTACATTCCGCGGTTACCGCGGACGCCGCTCGGCGGAGCCACTGCCGCAACAGCGTTTCTTGCGTGACTCTCAGACTGATGTACACCGCTGTCACATATGAATGTCAGGCACGTCAGCAATGGTATCATGCTTTATTACTGCGGGCATATTACGTCATAACATAATATAATAATTATGACGATTTACACAACTAGGGCAGTATAATATAAAATTTAACTATATGCGTTCAACAGAACTTAGTAGTTAATTTAAGAAATTACGAGTATACTTAAAATGTTAACCTATTATAAAATGGTGGAAATCGATTATAATGAGATCATTAAATTTAATTAAAAATCATTGAAACAGGGAGGAAAGAAATGATTCCAATTCACTTATTGTTTTTTTTATTATATTTTAAGTTATCAGACACATACAAAACAGAAAACAAATGATCTGATGATGAACTTGTACCTTAAATAAAGAATTAACTCAGACATCAGTAGTTTACGTTTATATTTTTGATATAAAATTAGTCAAATACGAAAAAAGTGGAACTTTAAGAGATACTTATTCATCGGAAAATCTACACTACTCTCCCCTGGCTAGCTTAGCCTGAGTTCTGAATTACTTTTCTTGCTATTGCAATCTAATGTGTCCGGAATCCGGATCTCCACCCTTTTTAGTCTCTACTACTTTTAAAGTAGCTATCGTTCAGGATTTATGTTACGTAAGCGTGATTGTGAACAACCGTTACGCTCGATTAAGTTTTTGCGAACCAATGCTCGTTTTTTATCGAATACTGGTGTTGTTTTTCTAGTCGCCTCGTATATGAATTGTAAATAAATTCCTTTAATAAAATATCTCATATGAGGAATGCACTTTTCTTAACAATCAACTGTAGGAATTCAGATCCTTAGGTTAAGATGTGAATGAAGAAGCATTACTTGTATACTTATATTTTTAGTTAGTCTGCTTGTTTAATAAATCTATCTATATGTTTGTATTTTATTTCCGTCAAATTAACTAATTTTTGTTCCATCTTATTTAAAGATTTCTTGATAGTAAGCTATACGATCAAATTGAAATATTTATTTATGTATATCTTTGGTATACAATAGAGTATCATCATATTCTTTCTTAGAGAAACAACAAAGACTCATGGAAATAGTTTATTTGATTTATACTTGACTAAATAAATAGAAAATATTATAATTAATGATGGATAAAGTACAATGGTCGTTTATATTGTTGAAAAGAATTAAAGGAGGGGGAACATTTTGTTGATGTATGTATTCATATATTGAAAGGATTTAATCCTATCTCAATTGATTGAACCGCGGTCTGTTCATAGTACAATCTACTTCATGGCTACAATTTGTGGTGATTTTTTTATGTGCTTATTAGACTAAACAATATTTTTCATTAATTTTATTTAACTCTACACCAACATTTTGGAGTTCAATTGTAAGCGGCCAGCTTTAATCGCGCTATCTTCAAAATTACCCAGTGAACAACACAGTCGAGCAATAAAATAAAAACATGACGGAAAATAACAACCTCTCTAATGCCAGATCTAAGCTTCGAAGGTTGCGCGCGTAGGTCAACGACCCGCCATTGCCAATGTCAGCAAGCAAGATGGCTGAGTTCCGCACTCGCTTACGTTCTTCACGTAAGAGGCTGTAACTATGCGCCTGTGTGCGTAATGCTCATTTTTCCACGTCTACTTCTCTATGTGTGGTAATAGAAACAGTGACACACTACAATACTATGCTCTGTATATGTGTGAGAATTGACCGGTTTTCTTGATGTAATCCTAGATGGCGCTGCTAGACTGGTCTAGGTTGGATCGTTATTGTGGCGAACAAACGAAGTAAGTTATAATGGTAAATGACATGAATAATGTGCATTAAGTCATATACTTAGCTTCGTAATGTTTATAGCCATTAGGTAGTAATAAGTTTGTAACTTCCAATGAAAATAAAACTCACCAGTCAAATTTATCTCCTACATTTTTTCAAGTGCTGCCTGCATGGCTTTCTTAAACTGGATTAAAATATAATAAATAAATAAAAATATAATTAAAAACGAACCAAAAAAATCCTACAACGGGCTAAATATAGACATTGTGTATAGACGACATTTATATACAAAAGATTTGAAACCAATTTAAGAAATAAAGGTTACGAACAAAAAATTGTTTTGAGTTGTACACTAAATAAAACCAGGACCCTTGGAGATGCTAACAGGACAGTAATACCATTAAACACAATGGCGCCGACTTTACGCAATTTATATTTTGTATTTAAAGAGCTTTGTTTAAAACATCACGATTCTTTCCTTTTTCGTGTAGTTAAGTGATTTTATTTTACTCAAAGAAGAGGAATATAAACTAAAAGAGACGTGCGCTGATCGTAAACATATTGTATTTAATATTGAAGAGAGTAAGGGGCAATATACAATGGATGTCGCAGGCAATGGCTTAACCAAAGATTAAAATATGGGATGGCCGGTGGTACTCGTAATACTTAGTACCTCCTCAATAAATTAACTAAGGTAAGATATAGTGACATGATTATGTGGTAGGCAACGTTCATTTATCTTCAATCTGTATGGTAATCATTTATGTGTCGACAACAATAAGTTGAAAAATTACAATCTTTTATTGAAAGATCAAGGGTTTTAATCAAATATTAATCCATACATATAGGATCGCATTGTAAACTGTTGCTTTAACCTATTTATTTTACCTACATTCTGAGTTACTGTAAAACATTAATACGTGAAGAAAGAACTTAATCGGCGTACATAATTATAACAAATATACATACATATATCACGCCTGTGTTCCATTAGGGTAGGTAAAGACTGTGTATCTCCACTTGCTACGATACATCTCTCGCTTCTTTTACTCGCATTAGTTATTTTATACACGCTCGATTACTTCTGGTACTTCTGACCAGGCCTTACCTAATACCTTTTCTACCCAGTTAAGGTATGTTCGCCTAGTATATCGTATACCAACTTTACTATATATTACCGCACTATATATTTGTGCACTATATAGGTGTGTCTTCTTTTATCCATCCTTTTAATAAGATATGATTATTAGGCAATAATAATGCAGTTCCAGTAAATTCATGCAGTTATTATATCGTGAAAGAGTAACTTTACCTTCTTGACCCCGTTAGAGGTTTCAATAACACCCACCACTAGGTGTTAATGCAACCTTTTTCGCTTAAACGTTCTCATACTGAACCTGCTGTAAACTTAGACTTAAAAGAATGTTTTAAAATAGACCACTCAAAAGAAATTTGAACAAAAATGTCTAACCGTACAAACAGTGTATTTCAAATGCACAGGGTGGGGATGGGCAGCAACAACACACTTGCCCAGCCTTGCCTTTTATGGGCAAAATTCTCCGTTTCTTTGGGGGGAATATATCCAGCAGTGGACTGCCAATGGCTCATATGATGATTCTGAAGATGATATTTATAGATGAAAGCGTCTTTAATGGTCCTATAAAGATATTTTTGAGCGTTTTGTGTTTCTAAAAACCGGGAGTGTATAATGCTATCTATAATTTAATAAGGCTTTTAAGTTAATTAAAGTAATAATCTGAGCTGTCTCGCAGCTTGGATAGCGTGGTCATTAGGGGCGAGAAATGCAACCACTTTACAATATGATTAACCTTAACACTGTACATGCACAGAGATGAAGACCTGGGTGGTCACTATTAGCATCATCACGAGTAATCAGCAAGCAAAATTTACAGCATACACGAACTCGTCTATTTGGACATAATGTAAACTATATAATAAATTTAATTAAACCAAGGTTTTACAGATTTAGTGATTAGTACTAAACCCTCGTTATAAATCACTAAACCCTTTTCGTTCAACAACTGAAAACAAATCTAAAAATGCCGGTTACCCACGTGCTGCCTTTATCATAAGTACTGACATTGACTGATAGGCCCGATGGTGCAGATGGTAGTGATCCTTTCTTGTGCGCCAGGGGCCGTGGTTCGATTCCCACTCAGAGCAAATATTTATATGATGATATTTGTTTTTGTGCCCAAACTAGTGAAAGGATTGTATTGAAACTCTACAATAATGCACACCTAGAATAATGCATAGAATATAAGTCATAAAGATTCTTCTGAGAATAGGTTATAATTCTTAAATATATGAAAGACGAAATCGCGGAAGTCAAATAGTTACAAATCTAATATTTTAAAGGACTTAAAACAAATTAGATCTGCCAATCAAAATCGGCTGATACCTACCATGGCCGACGAGGTCGTTACGGCCGCAACATGCTAATGCTCAAAGTGGGCCGGCTCCATATAATATAGACTGCAGTTACATGCCAAAAAAATTCGGCCTCGAATCTAGGGACCTTCACCGAAATGTTACCGTAGTTCGATAACCCTGCTATTGTTCCAAGCGATTCATTCCCATTTATTTATCACAATCACGATCGACCACGTTGCTTCCGCGTCATGGCTCTCGTAATTTAATCATTAAAATTTACGATACCCAGCGATTTATGGCGATTCGGACGCCTCGAGATTTATACTGCGCGAATGATAATCGCTGGTTAAAAATTTTGTACAGGGCCGCCTTGGTAGCGTGTTTCATAAATGACGCTGGCAGGTACGGATGTAATTCTGCCGTTGTCGAGGACTTTAGTGAATTGTAGTTTTTGACGATGTTAATATAAATTTGGAAGTAAGCATATTGGAAGAAACATACGTTAGTCCTTATTGAAAGTGAACATTTTGACGTAGTCTTCTGAATAAATTAACTAGGTTTACTTTTTATATCATTACTTAGTGTATTACATTAGGTTTATTATTCTAAAAATCACAAGTATAATACTTAAATACATACTTTTACGTGATAAAATATTTGCGCTTTATACTACATCACATATTAGAGGTTAAAGATTTATTATGAGGCGATACAATTGAATATCGGTAACCTTTGTAGTTACATATTGAAAACTTTCATCATTATATGCTGCATATGAAAGACCATACAGGATGACGAAGTTTTAGACAATTTAAACTTAATAAGATCAGTCCAGTGATAATCTTATTTAATTTAATATATATAATTTAAATATGCACCGTTCTTATCTATGCACTTTTGCCATCATCATCAAAACCATGGAGGCGAGAATCAGTAAACTCTTTAAAAGTGGTTTGGACTGCCGCATCACAGTTGATTTTTTTCCTCGTAAGATATTCTCCGAATTCCTGAAATAATCGTAATTCATTGGAGCAAGACCCGAATAGTGCGGTAGATCGCAGACATTCCAATTGTAGATCATCTAACTTAGTAGTTGTTTGTTGTGCAGTGTGGTCTTGCGTTGTCGTGAAACAGCAGTGGCCTAGAGCGATTGACGAATCTCGGTTGTTTAGCAGATAGTTCTTTTTTCCTTCATCGTTTGCATTTTCTGACGGTCCATAGTTTGCATGGTTTAGATATTTGCCGTAATTGTTTGGCCGAATTTAGAAAGCTCTAGTGAACGCTGGTGCTAGTCAATACACAAGTTACTTTTTATGAGTCAATTTTCATTTAGAGCAGGATTTGACTTGTTCTTCAAGGTTTATCCATTGTGACGAGCGCTTCCGATTATATATATGTATATTTTTTTTTTGTTGAACTTTATTGCATAATATATTACAAATTATACAAAGGGCGGACTTAATGCCAGTTGGCATTATCTCCCAGTTTTCATAACAAGTAGAGATTTAAAATCCCTTCGTTATTATGTCGGCTAAGCAATGTAATATGAAGTACCTATCTTAATACAGTATTGTCACTTACCTCGAAGTTTGCAGATATCTGTGATTAGCAAAACGATATTGAATTAATTTAAAATAAAAAAATCTCATACGTTGACCTGACTTCGAAAATAAGTCGCTTAAAGCATTTGTGTTAAAGACGTAAGATAACAGAGGAATCACAAATATAATACTTAAATACATACATTGAACACCCAGATACAGAACAAACACAAATATCATTGTTAAAATATTTGTCCTTGATGGGGATCGAGCCCATGACTTTTGGCGCACAAGATAGAATCTCTACTAACTCCACAGTCGGGCCCATTATATTAGGTCTGCCTCGTGTGATTACTATTCACTTCTTTAAACTTTTAAGTACTTGTACTTAAAATTTTAAAGAAACTCAAAAAAATCTTGATGTGATAATTTGTTTCTATTGCATGTGACTATGCCTACGGCTTCAACAACCAAAAAATATCTATACAAGATAATGCTATCCTGATGTGGTACCGGCAGAGTAAAATAGTACCTCCCCCATACCAGATGTCGTGAGAGGCGACTGTGTTAGCCAGGGCAACCAAGGCACAGGGTAGGGATGGGCAGTAGCATCCCCGTCGCGAAAGCTGCGCTCTGCGATTGCCAACACGCTTGTCCAGCGCGACAAATATGGGCTAAATTCCACCTCTCTTAAGGAGGCCTATGTCCACCAGTGGACTTCTGATGGCTGTAATGATGAACTTTTAATATTGTTTATGCATTGATAATCCTCAGATTGGTCCAGCCGACAATGTCTTTATGTTTTCAAAATACAATTTAATTTATGACACAAATACACTTCACGGTTCTACGGTTTATTTCTACTCGCAACCGATTGATATAAAAGATGCTATAGAAAAACCTTTAGTGTACTATCTGTTTTGGTTCTCTTTCAAATCCACTGGACCTTTTAATGTATGCCGCCATTAAAATCGTTCCCCTTCCGTTTCCTATGCCTTTGTTCGTGCTTCCTTATCCTCACACATAGTTTGAATAATAAATTGTGTAATTATTTTCGTTCACAGAAAGGAATACTTCAATATTGAGTGTTCAATATCGATTAAGAGTTGATCATGCACATGTTTAGTTGATATTATCTTATAACATAATGTTATTTTAATTATATATAGACTAACTAATTCTATGAACATTATGATTTATAGTATTTTAGGTGAATGAAATACAATGAATTTGAATAAGTGGCTGCCTACTAGATGTTATACAAATAAAAACGTTTTCATATATCAATTAGTTAGTCAAAAAGCATTAAACAAATAAAGCTTTCGTAGACAACCGTAAGAGTATCCGTGACGTAGTCTTTAAGTTATACATGTATTTAGAGATACATCAGAGAAATATCAACCCTTGCAAGTCTGATGCTGTACATAGATCCCGCAAAAAAGCGGAACTTTACCCATAATTGCCGCAACGGGCAAGCGTGTCGGCAATCGCAGAGCATAGCTTTCGCGATGAGCATGCTTATGCCCATCCCCGCCCTCTTAATTATACTTATGAATCATAATTGCATAAAATACCGATTTATTTTCTTATTGAAAACATAAATATGGACAGTATGAATAAGATCATAGATAACACATAACCTTTATATAAATGATGTCAAAGAAATCGTGAAATTTTTATTGTATAGGTAGACATTATTTAACTTTTCATATTATTTTTTGTATAATATTTTATACAAATAAAAACTTTACCATACCAATTATATCCATACAAATTTACTACTTTATTAATGAATACATACAACACGGGAAATAATAATTGCGATCTAAAGTTACCTATTTATTTTTTTTATACTACATACATCACGCCTTTGTCCCATCTTAGTTCTTAAGTGTGAAGGAGAAAAATAAATATTATTATTATTATCTGGATAGGTAGCGATGGATCTTTAAAGGATATGGATCTTTAAAGCACTAATATATATATAATATTATTATGACATATATATTAACTACTATTATACATTGTATTACATTAAGTTTATAATTCTAAAAAAAAAATTATGCATTCTGTAAAAGAGGCATAGCTGACCCAAAGGTCCTGAGAATGCTTGCAGCATTTCCACGCTGCACGGCAAGCGAGATACTCTGCATCAGAAAAGCCCCAGAGCGGTAGTCCAAGCCCCGGTATACCAAACGCCTTCCTAATTCTTTAATGAAGCTGTTTACTTCCTTATTCCATATACCAGATGTTTTAATAGCATCTGGCACAAAAGAATAATTAGCTGCTAATGATCTGTATTTTTCTGTTTTGAATCTGGCAGCCGTCTCCGCTGCAGCACCAGATTTGGCTGCGGTTGAGGTCACATGCAAAGGACTAAAAGTACAAACACATGTAAAATTCCATAAAATGCAACGACCCCTCTCCCACGGTATTACAGACAGGCCATCAGGTCGCTTTCTATCCTACGACTTGGTCCTGGTGGCTCAAGAACAGAAAGGGGGTCCCTTCTGTTCTTGAGCCAACACGAGGGCTCTTCTAATGATGTCATTCACAGAGTGGTCCCTAGATCTTAGTTTAAATTTAATAAAAAAGCCTAACTGCACTTCGAACACAATGAAGGCCGTGCTGACCCAGAGCATCCACTTCAGCCCCACACATGCAACGATGCGGCTTGCAGATCCTGCAGCCCAGACGCAATGCCACCGCTAAGTGTAGGGTGTCACTATCTATCGTCCCCAAAATTGGCGAAGGAATAGCTTGAAGCCTCAAACCTGGATGCTGCGCGTAATCGAGCCATCTCTAACCCAGTACAAAGGTTAAGGAGTTTCTCCAAAGAAATATCAAATAGAGGGTCGTCCCAGGCTCGTTGAAAAGTTAATTGTTTTGGAGGATCCCTACCCACGCATTGTTCAAGGCAAAAGCTCCAGGGCCTCGACTGCATAAGGAATGTGAAGCTTATCACCATCACATGGCAAAATACGAGTAACGAGCTCCAGCACTCCATACGTCGTTTGGAGTGAAGTAGTATTAGTATATATATATATTCTGTTTATCCTATCACGTTGGAGGTTATAATCTCGTTTTTTTGGTGTCTAACCTATATACCTAACAAACAAAATTTTATTTTAACTTTCCCTATCCCAAATAAGTCGTGTGTATATACAAACATGAAGAAAAAAATACAAATTTGGTGTTGTCGTTTTGAAATTAGCGCGTACATATATTTGTATGATTTATTTCTATATAGATTGATTATGTAGCAAGATCCATCTATAGTTATTACCAATGCGTATTAAAATAAAACAATGAAACATTAGATTTTCAAACACAAGGTCACTTGCTACTGTATTATCCCTATTGGTGACCGATATACTACCTTTCACAAAAGATTTTATCTTGACCCATCGCCGTTGTCAAAGCAACGTTCACCAACGGTCGTAACGTATTCCTTTACACCTACAACCTACCTGCATTCACCCTCGGATTGAAAGCCTTCGCGGATCGCAGGGGTAAAAACACAATGGTTATAAAAATTTGATCGTGGGAACGTTCCGATATGAATGAACGCACCTGTAAGTAAGGATGCGGAGGCGTCACCTTTAATATAATAAAAAGTTCAATAGCTGAGCAGTAATTGTTATTCTGTGTTAAAAAATCATAAAAATAGATGTGATTGAGTGCTTGGTTTGAAAAATAGTTGAAAACATTATTTATTTATTTATTATTAACATAATTATACAGGTTATCCCAATTACACAATTATAAAATTGTAACAAAAATTAAATTACTCTATATCGAGCTTAATTTTGATGATTTAACGTTTTCGACAAATACGTCAAAGTCCGGGTGAGACACAAAGATTGCTGTAAGTACCTGCTGCATGCGGCATCAAGGTGATTGCGCACACGCTATAGTACGCCATGGCAGAAGCGCAAACAGCCGATGTCTTCGTCCAGATCGAATGCGCAGGTGGTTGTCAGTTACAAAGATGCGTGACAATCGCTTTACACATTCAGGCGAGTCCACATCTCCACGCAATATTGCTATAGCGGTTGATAGCTCTGCACGAGCTCTCCTGGTTACCAGAGAATTCATTCCCAACAAGAAGTTAATTGGGTACACAAAGGGATAGTAGCCGTATACCCTTTTGTGATAACACTGGAGAAAAGCTTTCTGAACTTTTTCTATCATTTGTTTATATTTGTTTATATTTGACGAAAATGTGAAGACTATCTCATTTTTTTTGTTATGCTTTTACGGTACAACCTGCAAATGGACTTTGATGAAATCTGACATTTGGATAACTAAAACCAATGCACATCGGCCATTGCAAAAGTCTAGAGCGAGGTATAAAGCTAAGTTCTTACAGTTAAAGTAAATCTATCGTAAATCTTGACACAAACTTCATCATAGCAGCTATAGCACGTCCACTGCTGGACTTAGCCAAAGAAAGGGATTTTTTTTCCTGAATAAGATTGCCATGTTTGGCAAGCGTGTTGGCAATCGCAGATCGTAGCTGTTACGACGGGGATGTTGCTACCCATCCCCACCCTGTGCATTTGTGCTGTACTACATCGAATAGATATAACGCCATCTGTCTGGTACCGGTAGTTCAGTCGCCTCTTACCTGGTAAAATTATATGATGATTGCATCTTGTTTTAGCGGAATAAAGAGAAAAGTTCAAAACCGACTTGCTGGAAAGTCTTTTGTTTTTTATCGGCATAATGCAAAGTTACTTACACTACACTACACTTAGGTGACGTAGTCGTGTTAAATAATTGGGCCAGACCTGAGAGAAGTACGCGAATTTGTTCATTATTGAGCGACTCTGCGCCTGAGAACTTCTCACTCACTCTTCGACACTACCACGTGAAGCGAGAAAGCTCTTACATGGCCTGTGAGATAGGAATAGGGCCGACGGTGATCTTATCCACATCATGCCAGCCATTGAAAGTCCACTACTAGACATAAACCAAAGGTTCAAAGGAAAAAGAAAAAAGGAGGTCTGTTGCCCATAGTTGCCGCGCTGGGCAAGCGTGTTGGCATCAGCAGAGAGAAGCTTTCACGACGGAGATGCTACTGCCCATCACCACCCTATGCATTTGAGCTGCACTGATTCCGATGGATACACGCTGTCTGTATGTTTGTTTGTAGACTTAGATAAAAAGGAGACACTTTTATTGCAAATTTTATATGTTTTGACATATTAATATACACACGTATATACATTCATACCTATTTCTACTAGGATAGTGACAAGGTGCCGCATCATTTGAACCCATTAGCAGTTCAAGCCGGGTACGATTCCGTTGAGAAAAGTGTGAGTTTATGTCCGTGAGCACAGATTGACACATGCCCTCCTCGACCCCCTGGTTACGGTATCTATGTACATATATACATAGATTGACTCAAATTTATACCTCTAGTGTAACTGTTTGCAATCTTCAAGAATAAACGCATGTACGAGTGCCGAGATGTTTTTCTCAAATTATATTTATCTAAAGATAAAATTAGAAACTCTGTAAGAACACGGGTATGCATAATATATGGTATATGGAATGTGATGTAATAAAAATTCAGAATGTAAATGTTATGTTGACATTACCAACAGCCTTCACAAAATATTATATTTTCAATTCAACTGTATGTATAAATTTCTATTTTTAAAGTATTTATAACGGATTCTTGTTTCAAATACCGTTTTTTAACATTATCCACAATTCAAACTTAACGATGAAATTAAAGGCCATCCCCAAAAAGTCATCACAAATACGTTTTACTGTTCTTCTTTGCCGTGGGGCAGAGTAGAATATTAAGTGTCATGTATCAGGATGTCGCAAGAGGCGACTGATGTGCCGTAACCGTCAGATAGCGGTATATTCCATCCCTCCCTCATCCATATATTCCCATTCGAAGCAGTGTAGCTCATATGCACAGGGCGGGGATGGGCAGCAATATCCCCATTGCAACAGCTATGATCACTAGCCCAGTGCGGCAATTATAGGCATCCCCCATTTTTGGAAAGGCCTATGTGCCAAGATCTAGACTCCGAATTATTTAAACATTTTTCATGGTTTAAACTTGCAAACGTTTTTATACTAGGAGGATGGCAAACAAGCAAGCCCACAGCAAGGCAACTACGCCATGATATAAGAACGAACCTTGTAATTCCTTGGTGATAAGGTATGTGTGGGATGTTCATATAAATTACCCAAGATACAAACAACGGTGATGATATTATTTATGTTAATAAAGTAAAAGAACCTAACAACACATCGACTTCTGACCTAGCGTAAGCATCTTTGATCAAACAAACATCACATACACGTCAAATACGTGTATATGAGCTACCCTTTACTTTAGGCTCAGGCAAAGCTTAAGTCTATCTTGAAACTGTACATTTTAAGAAAAAATTACTATCTTTACTGCTAAATTGTAAATGCCAGTGCCCTAATACACCAGGTCAACAAACGAGCATACAGTATGCATGATAGTAAACGTCACTGCATCCTATAGATTCTTGCAATATCGGAAAGATATCACTATCGCGTTGCCAACATTGTGACTTGAAGATTTTATGTGATATTACTTGGTAATTTAACTGCCTCTCTCATCTTTCAAAGCGTAACAGCAATACTAACACTGCTATTTGGTAGTAGATAGTTGAGGGTGAGGTATCAATGTTGACGACCTTTGTATGACTTTGACATTGTAGGTATGTGTTAAGTTACAAACGGATCCGGTACAAGTGGCTAGTGAAGAATATATTTCCTCCTTCATTGAAATGCGGACATGTCTAGTTCTTATTATACAGTCTAGCACATATTATTCAAATATTTCACGTGTATGGGTCACCTTATCTATATCCCCTTATTGGTGTGATCTCAGTTAATCTAAAACTATTGCAATTCAATAGGGTTATGTAATATTTTAAAAAACGTTCCTACCTCCTTATGCTTTTGTATCTACCTCCTGTAACTGCGTAATATGTACCGCATAAATCTATGACGGAATAGTAAACATTATGTATTAGATATTGTAATTTTGACGGACTCGATAGCATAAAGGTTCGAAAGACAGGTACTGTTTAGATGCCTGATAAGTTGATATATAGTTAAAATAATTTCTCTCCGACTATAATCCGGCATTTGTGCTTTACTACTTGATTGCTACTTAAAGGAATGTCATGACAATCATTGCAATGCTTTGGAGGTTTTTTGCTTTGGATTTATCAAATGTTCTGTTTTCTGAATTTCATTGCCGTGCATAATCGGCAGGCGGGAGCACGCATACGTAATATGGGCTATTATTTACGGTTTCGAACGAAATGATACATATCCATAAATCATTGTGTTTATTTATTTGCACAAATATAATAATTTATTCCGTTCAGTTTCACACACAAACAAACAAACAAACAAGCAAGCATGAAGAAGGTTACGATTGGTATTGCTATCCGATACGCAAAATAACTTCAAAATACATATTATGTAAACAAAAAATAATAAATAGAAACTCAATTCCTTTGCAAAATCCAATGAGAAGAAAAAAAACTGCCGGTCAAGAACCAATGAAAACAGAAACTGCCAAAAAGCAATTGGGATCCATAATTAGGTAAACGAGTTTACCCTTTACCGTTTCTCAAGGCTCTTGCCCTGTTTGTAAATTATAGACAACGACAGCTCTAGTAAATTTTTAAATCAGAAGGCCAAAACATAATCTTTATTAAACTTAATTGGCCCAACTATTTTTTCAATATTTTTGTGTGCTGTCCATTTTTTTTATCAATAACTTAAATTAACTTTAACAATTTAAGTAGACAGTATTGTGACCTCACAATTTCTACTTTTGAAGATATTTATATCGGTAAGTTTTATAAACAATCCACATTTACGCCGTAACATTTTATACAGAATTCCGAAGATATAATCTGTCATAAAGGCTTAGCATTTGTCGACTATGAGAAAGCCTTCGATTCGGTGGAAACATGGGCGGTACTGCAAGCCATTCAGAGATGCTGAATTGACCATATTTTTATCTAGGCGTTAAGGTCTGATACCGATCCAACTACAGAGAAATGTAAGACAGGGTGATGTCATATCTCTGCAACTGTTGAAGGATGTTTCTAAGACTAGGACGGATTTGTCATCAATGCGAAACGGTGACTACATCTCCTACCTAGTTCGCCGATAAAATGGTGGTCATGACAGATTCAATGGAGGATCTTGGCACTATGCTTGACATCCTCAGAAGAGCTTCCCAACGCTCCGTGCGTTGCCCTTAATATGAATATGGAAAAGTCAAAAATTATTTCGAGTGACTACCCCAATTACTGTTGGGAGATCTACACTTGAAGTTGTCGATGAATATGTTTATCCAGGACAAATAGTCCGGCTCGGTAGGTCCAACCTTAAGAAAAGGTTAGACGCCGAATCCAACTCGGCTGTACTGTGTTTGGAAAATTTTGCATTATTACACCAGTGTTACAATAGTTTTAAAGACAAAAATCTTCAATCAGTATGTGTTGCTAGTGATGATTTACGGTGCAGAAATGTGGCCGCTATCTGTGAGCCTTATAAAGAAGCTCAAGGACGCTCAGCGAGCGACCCTTATGATTGGAAAGAGTTATGCTTGGAAAGAGTTATGTTTGGGGTTTGTGGTAATCGAATTATAAATTAGGGTATCCGTAGAAAAATAAAAGCCATCGACATAACTCACCAAATTGCCAAGTTGAAGAAGCAGTGAGCTTGGCACATTGTTCAATGAAAAAAGGCTGAAAAGGTCCTCGAGTGGCAGCTACTCATTTAAAAAGTAGAATGACAGACGTGCAGCAGATGGTTTCGGGGAGTCGTCGGTTCGAGGTGGCACAAAACCGCTATGGTGTAAATTTGTTGAGGCCTTTATCCAGAAGTCATGTGTCTACGTAGATAAATTTCAGGTATCTATGTAGAATGCTTGAGACTGCTGAACAACACCGGGTACAGGTGGAGGTATTATTCTACTCTGCCGGTATCACATGGCCTTTTTTGTTTTATTTCAGTTTGATTTTTCTGTTTAAATTAGCTAAACCATTTTGAGCAATATGCACTGAAATTCTTTTCATTATTCTATTTAGCGTTAACCAAATTGATATTAAATACCCGTTTTCTGTAGCGTACTTGTAATATGAGATCTCATGAAAAAGCGTCCAATTTTGCCCTTCAACTACTATAAATTGTCTATATAAGTTTTCTTCTCTATAAAAACGTTTTATTAAAGAGTTTTAACATAAAAATATAAAATAGGTTTATAATTCTCAATAAAGTGAAATAAACAGTATTGAATTTAACTGGAGGTTTTTCTTTTTATTGTAGAAAAGTTTCAGTTGCTCTTTATTGAACTAAACTATAATTAGTACGACCAACATTAAAAACCTGTTTTTACAACTATTATTTATTATTGCTGCTTTAGTCTTAAATAAACGATGATAATTTCGTATCAACAAAAAATCGACTTCTTGTAGTATTTAATAATAATGTATATGAAGTGAAAAGAATGCTGCATAAATTAGTGAGTTACCATTGATCTTCGATATTTGTGCAATTTAAAATCTACTTGACGTTTTGAAATCGGTGACAATAACATTCAAGGATAGTAAAATAAATCATCACCATAACAGTCATTGGAAGACAACTGCCAGGCATCTCATAGAAAAGAAGAATACTGCTCAAAATTGATGTGCTGCGAGAGCTCTGTTACAGGAGGTACTTTTCTACTCTGCCAGTACCCCACGTCAGAGTGGAAGATAAAAAATTGTGTAGCAATATACGATAAATTCCATCGATCTTCTTGCTTCGTTGAAAATTCACACAGGCACATCTATCATACGGGAACCGTACAAGTAGCTTAAGTGTTATCACAAATTTTCACACACATGAAAACACACATATCTATATATATATACACAAACATATATTGTGTATATATATATATATATATGTTTGTGTGTTTGTGGCGATTTTAATTCAGATCGATTAAGTCGTTCTCTGTTTCTAGTCTGATTGAGTAGCAAACATGCATCCATAACTTCACACTTTCCTATACATGGTTTTAGTAAAATGGCTTTAGTTATTTTGGTAACGCAAAAGAACTTGGTAGAAATTGCAGATTGGTCGAAATTTATTATTCATCCTTGAAAATGACTATACCGATTAAATGATCATCATGAATTTCATAAGAACAAAGGTGTTAAATAATTTCAGCCTTTGATGTCCGTAATGTATGTAAGTATTTCGAGCCCCACATAGGGGTATACACACGGACAAAAAAGTGAAATCATCATAAACAAATCGGACTTAACACGATTTGGGTTACAAATCTTAGTGAAGTAACACTCGCTTGGAGGCTGATAGCGGGACCGTGTGGCATCACTCTTCGCGCGACTCGATATGCGGGCCACTAAAATGCCGCCTCCGAACCGTCAATTTGTATTTTTTATAAAATCTCAAATATTACATAAATTTTGTTGTAGTAGTTTGTGATTCTTTCTGAGAGGTGAGACCCTGATGACCTCATTTATAGGCATATTTTTGCTTAGTTTGGGCATTAGTCTACTACAGTAATGTATATAGACATGTATTTCTTCTATGATATGTTATCTTATGTCTTAATTGACTGAATAAATTATTATTATTATTATAAATTACGATAAAAGTCATATGGTAATATTTTTGAATAGTACTTCTCTCATATACCAGGTATCTTATGCTAATGGAACCGACAAATGGTGGTATATGAAGGGGAGTTCTACAACTCTTATGATGAAAATCGTCTGCATAGTATATTCTCTAGGATTAGAGATCGACATAGATCAACATGGCTATGTTGATCTCTAATCCCTGCGTGGCATGACGACGTCTCATACAAAGATCGCCTGCTTTGGTAACTCAGTCACACCTATTTTCGCATAGTTGTGTTGCGGTTTGTAGGGTGAGACAGGCAGTGAAATTACTGGTAATGCGACAGTGATATCTTTGTGATATCTTTGTGATATTACGAGCATCTGTAGACTGTGGTGCCGCTTATTATCACGCAAACTTTGTACTTATTTGTCGACTTGCTCTAATAAAAAAGCATACTCTCGTGGGATGACTTAGTCGATCGCTCAAGAGTTGTTGCTACTTAGCGTTAATTTACACCAAAAAGTGCTTAGTTAGAAGACCAGGCTATTTAGACGGGTACTTGCTTCTGCCCAGTTTTGGTCCTGCAAAGATGGGCAATGCTGACTCGTGGGAGAATGTGATCTCTTTCTTTAAGTTTGTTATTCTTCCTAAAAAAGAAATTCCTTTAGAGAATCTATGTCATTCCCCTAGAAAAGCCCGCTAGTATGGCCTCCTAGAACTCTAAAAAAAGAATAGACAAGGTGAGACCAAGGTACAGAAGGTATTCTACAGATAGGAATCAAATTCGTATTAAAGACACGGAGAAACGAAAACACACTGTGTTTGTGATAAAAAAAACCTTTGTATCCTTCTGATATTGATATGTCATGACATAATTAAAGTTTCAAGAAAGAAACATAGAATATGTGTAATATACTTAGACTATGTGTACTAAATGTATTCGAAATTGAAAATTAATGACTATCTACATTAGTGTATTTTTTTTCATAAGAAGGGTAAAAAAGCAAGCAATCCCCGTGAAGTCCGCTTACTAGCCGTCGCTCTTATAAATGTGTCATCACATGAATATTACTGCTTTACCAATTTATGTATTACAATATTCAGAAAATGCACGACACAAGCATTACTGTTCGGAATTTGATATATGGGCCTGAAAAGTACCTACACAATCAACTCCTTACAAATCAATAAAAGGTTCCATTTTCAATACTTACGAAGATAGAATGAGTGACGTATTTATTCTTAGAAAGTAACCAGAACCATATAAATTCTGAGCGTAACTAATAAAGATACGGAAAAGATTACTCTAAAAGAAATGTGTAAGTAGTATTTATATAGATGAAGAAAGGCATAAAATATACAATTAAGAAAGTCACTGTCTAAGAAAACAATATTCAGAAATAAGATAGAATAAATAATAGAGTCTAAAAAACAAAACAGTTACAGTAATTTTCTTTTGTTTAAAATCATGGATAAAAATTTTCCCAATACATTTTAAAGCAGGTGATCAAATTTCAAACAAATCAACTTATTCCCCATCAAATTTAATACAAATCGCGTCTATAATAGCCTCGTGACTTACCTACTACGTAAATAATAAATATAGATAGCATCTGAAATGCTCTGTTTCATTATAAAGTCAGCGAAAATGTGATTCGACTCAAGGCACGTTACTTTTTTTTCAAAGATTATCATAATGCCCAAGGCCAGGTCTTTCTTTATTATTTTTTAAAATGAAACAATAGCCAATTTAAATTCATCAAGTGTGACATAAAGTATCACGCTAAGTAAATATAACTTTTTAGGGTTCTGTTTGCCGAGAGGCGTTTTGCAATCCAAGTTTTTTTATATAAAGTGAAAAAAAATAAAGCGAATAGCGTGATAGGCATCATTTGAATATCCACACGTGAGATAGTCGACGCTCGCGTCAGTCAACAAAACATGTGATGCCACCATTTCCATACATAGAAATGGCGTGGATATAACCTTCTGTAAAACTTTCCATATTATTGTATGCGAAATTTGACACAACTTATTTTTGAACATTTCATCAAAATTCAACATACACATTGAGACGGTATAGATATTTTTGTCACATAATCTAAGCTCAATAACGTAATTTAAAAAGTTGTGGTACCCGCTAAATTTATGATAGAACAAAGCTCAAAGTTGAGACAAAATGACACTTATATAACTGTCACATATAGAAGAATATCATACTAGATGTCATGTATAGAACTTTGACACATGAATACATATATTAGTATAAAAAAAAGATTTTATTTGACTAGGTTGACAAACAGGCCTGCAATCCTAAGACAACCTATAGACGCGCATTAGCATTTAGCGCATTGCCAACCCTGGAACTTGAAGATATTATGTCACAGTTTTCAGTTATACCACTGCCTCTCTCACCCTTCAAACCGGAACACAGCAATGCGAACACTGCTATTTGACGGTAGAAATAGGTGAGACTGAGGTACCTACGCGACCTTTTGTATGAGGTCTACCTCATATACCTCTACCTCAATAATGTCAAGAATAAAAACATTATAACATGTGGGTCAAAGTATTATCCTAATGGTTATAACATATTTTTACAAATAGACACAACTCAATTAGTTTCGAATATTAATAATAATTAGTAAACTGTTCCCTTTAAACAAACTGTACAATATATTTGTAAATTCCATTTTCATACCTCCCCAAGCCTTTCAATGAAGTTTCTTTAAATTGAACTTACTTTTTTTCTTATTTAGTTACCTGTCGTGAATCCAACGTGTCTTATTCAGATCTATAAATAATATATATAAAAAAATTACGCTCTTTTTATTTCCTTATAACGACAAGGGTTTATAAAACATATTTACAGCTTAAACTCGTGGAAAAAAGAGACCAAATTAAAAGCATATTCATTTCATTTTATGCTTAAACACACCTACCCCATCTTATTCCGTCAAATTGAAAGTCAGATATTGCAAGGTCGTAACGTAGCTATAAAAACTTAATTTCCAGAACATCTCATACATTGACCTGACTCCATGGCAAGTCACTCAAAGCACTTGTGTTACGGACGCCAGAAAACAAATAAATCACAAATATAGTACAAATATTTAACACCCAGACACAAAACAAACACAAATATTATCATATAAATATTTGCTCTGGGTGGGAATCGAACCTACGATCCTTGGCGCACAAGATAAGATCAACACCATCAGCACCATTCGGCCCGTCAAATGTTAAATGTTTAATTTTGGTTCTGACAATATACATCAAAGAAACTTAATGTTTAAGTTGCTTCACTCAAGGTCAACAATTGTGCTCCTTTAAGCTCAGCTCGATTCAAATGACAGATGTCAATGTAGTAACGTTACACGAGTTATTTACTTTAACATTGTGGTATTTGACATAATTATTTCTTATCAATATTGTCCACCCAAAAAGCATATTATTTCAAAACGACCAAAAATTAATACAAAACACCATTAAAATAATTAAAAAAAAACCGGTTAGTTTAACAGCTATCATTCTAATAAAGCTGTATTTAAATGACTATAGTAACTAATCTCGTCTTTAAAAATACACCCTGTGAATTAAAAACCTCATATTATGTTTCGTATAAATAATGCAATTCGATATACCTGTATAAACAGCTTAAAAGATTTTTCTTTTAAATGTATGTCTTAAATATTCTCCGCAAACATTCAACAACATGTTTCTATCCTTGCGCCTCGGTTATAAACACGTGACAAACGTGACTGAAATTTCGCCTATTTGTGTTTGTAAATGTGAACCAAATTTGAATGAACTTTCAGTATTGCTTCAAGATATATTTATAGACAATATTTTCGTGCAATAAAACACTAAATATTTACGGGTAAACTTAGTTATACGTGTTCAGGAAACTTCAAATATATTTGGTGCTTTCTTTCAATTTTTAGTAATAATCATAAATTCATAAATCATCATCATACAACATCAACACAAATAAAATAACACAGAAGCAAATGGCAAAGAAAATAATCGAAAATAGTAGTTAAATAAAGTTTGGACGTTTTTTAAGCAATCCAATGTATGACATTCCAAATAAAATTTTATAAATACTAAGTGATGAAAATCACAGAGCGTAACTTTGCAATGTTTATACCGCTGTTCACCCCAGCCCTACAGCATTTCTGCTATGCTGTTTCTGAAGCTAAGCTATGCTGTTTTCTAATATTCCCCCATCTGTCGGTTATGGTACCCGACTATTACGACAGCTTGACGACGTACTATCTACTCTCCCGGTACGGTTAGTATAAACGCCAGTATACAAGAATATTTATATTAGCAATTATCTTAATGATAACAAAATATGTTGCTCAAAAATAAGCGAATAAAATAGAAAGTATTGTTGGGAAGGTATGGGAAGGAATAATATAGGGAAAGTTGAAACTGCCAATATAATTTCATAAACAACATGAAACATAACCAGTAATAAATTTGGAGTATATGATTTAAGGGCTCCTTTCTAAAGATTCTGACGGTCATTAATATCTGTTTATGTTTTTTTAAGTAGGTTTAAAGCTTAAGAGAGTAAAAGAACTATAAAGACCTGTTAGTTGTAGCAGAAATAACGCAGTTTCTTTCTTAAGACTTCATATTATAAATTATCATTAGAATCTGGAGCGGGTATTTCTTGCAATTCTTTCTTTTGCAACCAATGAAAGTCAAACAACATTAAAAAACACTGAAAAGAAAGCAATAACCTTCTGCAAGATCCGTACCCCAGACTCTTTAGTAACTTGATATTATATCAGCCTAGTCCATTGTTGTACACAGGCCTCCCTAATTTAGAGGATCTTTGCCCACAATTGCCGCACTAGCAAGCATGTTGGCAGATTTTGCGATGGGTATGCTGCTGCCCAATCCCGCCCCGCGTATTACAACCACACTAATCTGGATGGATATACCGCTATCTGTCGGTTCTGGTATCTGTCTAATCTTAAACATTCTGACTGTCATAGTTATTTGAAACTAGCTGTGTCCGCGACTCCGTCCGCGTGGAATAGTTTTGTTTTGGGTACTATACCTCTTTAGCTTAACTTATATAAACTTTAAAGTCATGTTTATTTATATCGAATCAATGACTTGAAAAATAAGTTTCAAGTTTCTAGCTCCAAAAATAGCGATACTTCCATACAACTTTTCATCCCCCCTTTCGACCTCTCACAACCCTTTTTCAAATAAAAAATAGCCTATGTCCTTTCTCAGGGTCTAAAGATTGTCTGTGCCAAATTTCATCAAAATCGGTTGAGAGGTTTTAACGGGAAAGCGTAACAGACAGACAGACAGACAGACAGAATTACTTTCGCATTTATAATAAATGATGATGATACAGGGATGATAAATATTGAGAAACCTTTGAATCAAAAAGCAAAGCAGCGTTATTAAACCACGTAAGTAAAAAAATATGAGAATCCGTCAACTAAACAACCACTGATTTAAATTAGGAGTGAAAAAATCGCACTTCGCACGTAGGAGGCATTAATAATTCAGCACTAGATAGATATATACTATTATATACTTATTTGTAAAATCACAAACGTACACGTGAGCCTATGGTAATTGTCATCGCTTTAATAAATAAATTTAAATACTTTCTTTTTTATTTTAATAAATATTTCCAAAACAGTCGTCAAGATATGGTTCATACCTATTATTAGGAAAATTTTACAAACATTTAATGCAATAACGTTTCATACAAACATATTTATTTATAATTGTAAATGTCAGCACACATATCAATGTTACGTATTATAGTTCATGTAAGATATTTTGAAGTGAATAATATAAATGATGAATATAGACTTGAATAATGTATTCAGCGCGAATATTATGCACCCCAACAGACCTACATTACATGCGACAAAATCACGTAACAATAGTATTATGTTGGAACATTACAGCATTACCAAACCTACATATATTTGAGGGATTAACATACAGACGTATATAATGTACCTACTTACCATTTTTTAAGATATGTCTATCTTCTATTCAACTATGAGTTCGGTTTTTTTCTGATTGTGCGAGAAGTAACCTCTTGTGAATGTGTTGTGAGATTGAAACAATTGTAAAGAATCTCAAAATATTATAAAAAGATTAGTTCTAGTTTTTTAATATTACCTATTTGATAATAATAGTTCTACTTGACTTAAATTTCCGTTTTTGGAATATTTGAGCACCATAGACAAATATCAATAATAGTTGACTATTTTTAAGTCAGCGAAACTAAGGGAATTAAAGGACCAATAATAAAATATTGCTCATATTTAATTAGATGGCATTCGAAAGAATGTGAAACGAAACAGTTTTACCTTGTTTTAAAGTTAATATTTTATATAATAGCCTTTAGTTTTTTCATAAAAAGTACACTACACCTCTTTTAAATAAATTTATGTTTACTAATTACAGTCATTTTATAGGAGAAGGATCAGCCACTCGTACAATAATCAAAAATAATTATCATAGAAAATCATAATCATATGCCTATATATAATATAAAACCTATCTATATACTTATGACACTTCGGAGCCTTTCTTCTTTCTCCTATTTCTTCTGTTAATTGAAACTTATTATAATTTATACATGTGGTGACATATTGGACCTGTATAACGTTGTCTTATTTCTCTTCAACGGTCTTCTTAGTAATCATTGATATTTTTTCTCACTAGTTCCATTGGTTAAAGATTAGTCACAGTAATTTAATTTTAATGTGAGTATTATTATTTTTTGGAAAAAAATAATAATGCTTAAATCAAACGTCAATCCGTCCGTCCAAAGTCTGTCCGTATCAAGATTGTAGTCTATATATATGGTATAATAGAAAGAGAATGTGAACAAATTGAAATAACTGCATCGTAACATTTTTGCGGTAGCAAGAATTATATGGATCAGGAAAGCTTTTCGGAAAAGGTAGTAAATATCAATTAAGTTATCGAGTGAAAGAAAGTGAAGGAAAAAAATCGAAAAAAAAATTAATTCCATTTTATTAACCACATTGACGTGACAGCATTGTGTATATTTTGTTATTTTTTAAGAAAAAAATCAAACTCATTATTATTTGGTATTCGGTGTAAGAAATGTTGGCTATATTTTTACAACAACAATATTTTAAATAATTTGAGGGAATAAAGCAATTCACACTATACAATGTAGCATACTATTAAACGCATTTATTATTTTGTTGCTTTAAGTTAAAAATATGGGTGTGACTCACAACTATCTTTCACTCTTATTTTAGACATGGCAACACGATCAGGCTCTTTCCATAGCACCAATCCAGCCATTAGTCGTGATAGGTGCAAATTTCCATTTCAAATGTGGCTTCTAGAACGTAACGCGTGGCAGCCCACGCACGGCCTTCTCAACCAGAAACTCGTGCGCTTTGCCACGTTGTCTATGCCCTCTATGCTGTTCTATTTTTAATTATTAGTAGATTTATGGTAAAAGAATACAAATCGTATTAAACAGGAACTAAAATAATTCAAATGCATTTTTGTACACTACATAAGACATCTACAATACTCTTTAGAACGGGTGTGAAGGTTATAGAATGATTTTCTTTATGATTTTGTATTAAATACTCGTAACATTATGTTTATTTAGATGATAAATTTAAACGTAAGTACATTATATACTCCAAGCTGTTATAAGCCGCCTTTTTATAAATACTCATTTCAGCCAACATCATTAACGTCTGCTGTTCTCACTGTGAATAATGCTAATAATAAATTCGACAAAAAATGTTTTTGAGACTTTATACTTTCTGTGACATATTTGTTATTGTTTAATATAAACCCTATATACAGACTTTACGGAAACATGCAAGCTAATTTCAACTGTAACAACAAAGCAATACAATTTAGATTCAGTTACGTAAAGGATTACGTTCAAGCTATCGATTGAAGCGTTGGAAATGCGTACAAAGAAAGAGTGTACGAACTTCATTACGCCAAGCTTTTTTTCATCTTGTCAGGTTTGTATGAAGGTTCGAATTTGAGTGAATTGTGAGTAGTTATGTGTCGTTTTTAAACTTGTAAGCGTGTATTGCGCGTAGAATACCTATTGCGAGGCCGACGAGGGTCGATGGCTTCTTGGAGACACGTGAGACGTACCGTTAGCCTGCACACCAGTTCCAACACATGGAAAGGAAAATCAGTGAAGTACGGTCTGAAACAACATCTATATGCGTAGTTTTTGCTGACTAAACTTTTTATTGTTTCTTAATATAAAATTACATAACGTCCTATTTATAAACTATTGCAATAAACAGAAAATGTTGTATCTGTTATTAGAGAAATATTCACTTTAAATTGTGTTAAATAAATAAAAAATATTAATAGTTTAAAGATAAACTTTGAGAAAATTTAATTTACGCAAGTAAGAAATTAAATTATAGCGGATATTATCTCCATATTTACTTATACATAATTTATGAGCATGCAATTCAAAATTAATGGTATGGGCTCGAATTATCTTCAACTACCAATATCTTATTTCATTATTGCAAACCCTACAGTGTGAGAAGATACTGCCTGTATACACCACGTACTTAAAAACAGCTGTAAATTTTATATTGTAAGGTTGTAATTCGCTTGTGGGCATCACATGCATGTGTGCGTAACATATAATTTTTTCCATTGCATATAAAATATATGTATATGTTTGTTTGATCGTTGTTTACATCCTTGCGTGACCGAGATACCGGAGGCCGTGTAAAGGTATCAGTCTCGTGAGGTTCAAGTGGGACTTTTAAGTAATAAAATTGAAATAAAAAGTAAAATAATTCCTTAATGAGAAGTTATAAAATGGGGCTATAAAGATTTTGGTTAATAGTTTATAATTAATTAAGGATTTCATGATACCTTCAAGCAGTTCGGTTTTAAAATTGTCTTATATTCATAGGTATAATTTATGTAAAAAATATAAGAACATGCCCGTGGTTTTACCCGCCTGAGATCGTATAACTTCTGTTCTGTGAGTGTCCTTGTGATTTTCAACCGATGTAGAATGACAATTTGAAATGTTTTAACTTTAACAGCAAGTTAAAATCATAACATAGCGTAAGTATAGCGTTTTCAACTATAAAATCAAGGGATCAAAATTAGTTTACGTTTAAACAATTTAATCAGTATCTCCTTGCTTCTAATGCACTGGATATTCTGAAGAGCCTAGAGTATCATCTATCTCTGTTGTCTGATGACTAAATTTTATGGATTTGGAAATTTATAAGTTTGGCTACATGTCATGATATCACTGTGCTTCTGAATAGAAGCAGCTGGAGAAGTTCTTGGTTATATAAAAAATATGAAATGATAGTAAAGATGTCTGTAAAAATCCCCACTGAAGCTGTAGTAATTATTAATAACATATAATAACTTACACATGTCTTCTAAGTGTAGTTTCTTATAGTTAAATTCTACAGTGACCAAAGTCCAATTAAATTTATGCTTTTTAGTATTTTCTGCTGGCGGCAAGATAAAATTATATGAAAAAGAGATATTTTATAACTACGCACCTTCATTTTCAATAATTTATTAATAATTGATTGATCCGCTTTAATAGCTTTTCAAGGTAACCCAACAGACGTTGTCCTGCCTTATCTTTACTTATATATCTTTCAAGTTGGATTAAATTATGCAAAATTCATGAAATTTTTACAGTATTTTATATATTTATTTTAAATGATCCCATTTTTTTATTTTTTTATCCCATTTTAGTAAAGTCATATTCTCTGAGATAAAAGAAACTCAAAGAACTTCTAAAAAAAAGTGTGATCATTGACCTAAATAATTAATTGAAAATAGTAATGTTCACTGAAATCAGCTGTTAAAAGTTATTATTATTACAAATGTTGTATTAAAGTACTTTAATTTGATTGGCCCGATGGCAGAGATAGTAGTGAGGATCACTACCATCTTATGTGCCAGGGATCGTGGGTGCGATCGCCACCCGGGAAAATATTTATATAATAATATTTGTGTGTTAAAAATGTGTATGGGTGTTAAAAAAATGTATATAAGTTTTATATTTGTAATTTTTCTGTTGTCTGATGTCCGTAACACAAGTGCTTTAAGCAACTTGCCATGGATTCAGGACAATATATGAAATGTTGTGTGAGTATTTATTTGATATTTATGTTTTTTTATATCAATGAAATCATATTTGAGACAAAAAAAATATTTTAGTAAAAAAAGTGAATGTCTGATAAAAATATATGCATTTGCTGCAATTTAATACAACAAAAGCCTGAAAATAAGCTTTAAAATATAACAGAACGTATACATCTCTTAAATACCGATAATATTTAACGTTTTAAAACAATAACTAAAATTTAATTGTACTAATTCCATGCATATTCATACAATCATTACTAATTCTTTTAGGATCCCGTTGATGTCTTTCCTTAGCAAGTTTAGCAAGAGGTAAAAGGAGCACAGTATATCAATGAATTATTCGACTAAATATTTTTAAAATATCTGCCCTCACTTTACCACTCTTCACAGTGTATTCTTCTAATATTTTTTAATTAAATAAAAAAAATAAAAATATTTTTAATTATTTTGTTGTTACATGTTAAAAAAATCGAAATGTGTGAATAATTCCTCAGTCTTCAAAATTCATTGCTAGAAGCCCATAAAATAGTTTACGTAGGATTTTTTGTTTTATACTCATAAAAATCATGCTTCCTTCCTTTTTCATAACGATGTCTACATTCTATGAGCATTGATTTTTCCAAATTAACCATTATTTATTAATTCGGACACTGGCATTTTATAGACGACAGTCCCAGAAACAGTTAGTTCCATAAATTTAATATAAAATCATGTCTATGGAAAAAAAAATGTATTTCCTGAAACGTAAATGAAAGCTGTTGCTAACATAAATTACAAGGGAATTTTTGCATAACGCATTCACTTATGTAAAAACCTAAGTCACTAATTCTAGTTTGGGATCAAATGAAAATTCAACAGGGAAGTAAGTTCTTTACCCCTGAAATCTCATCGGAAAGAGAACTGTAAGGCATAGCGGCATCAAAAATGGTTGTTTTTAAAAGTATAAGTTTCTTGCATAAATGCATAGTGTGAATATTTTACTTGAGGAAAGAAGGTTCTGGAAAACAAACAAGAATTGGGCACAGCTCGCCCCTGACTTCCTGGGACGAATCAAGGTTTTGGAGGCGCGCTCTTGTTTACCGCAGAATGGCGGTGGCGTTAGCATCTGAATGTGATTTTAAGGTCGTTGTCGCCAGTATGAACGGTGCCTTAAATGGGTCGGTGCGAGAATGCTTTATGACCGGCACACACGGGATCCAATTCGGTCTTTGCTTTTGAATAGAAAGTATAATTGATTCGTGTCGATCACGCGTAGTAATTACATCTATAAAAAAATGTTTTGGTTGATACATATAATTTTTTATGTTAACTAATATGATATTTTAGGTATATACATTTATTGACATACAATATGTGCGAGTAGTAAATATTTCTAAATAGACCACGCTTGCTCAGCGCGGCAATTATGGAGAAATTTCTTCGGGAGGCCTATGTCCAGTTGACGTTTTGTGGCTTTTAGTGTCAAAACTTCTTTGTAGATTTACACGCGTAATAGATGTAATGTTAAACTGGTAACTTTTAAAAAATAATACTTAATTTTATTTGCTGTATAAAATATAATTTTAAGACTGCTGAAGATTTATTGGTTCTTAAATAACTATCATTAAGATGGTGCCTTTGTGCCGTCAATAAATTTTCAAATGACTTCAGCTTAAGGTACGAAGCCATTATTACCTCTAATACTCACAAATATTTCTTGCGGAGGCGCGTAATGAACCTGTAAATATATGCCAATAAATTCGTAGGACCTTTGAGGTGACCGCAGTCTACTAGGAGTGTCAGTGTTACACATTTCTGATGACCTTCCTAATGTCATTGTGTCATTAACTTGGATTTTAGCGTCTACGCACGCTTTGTTTTGTAGCATGAAAACAGGCACCTAAGCAATGAACCATTTCAAATGTTACTATTGGTTTGTTTGATAATTATAGGTAGTTTTACTCTCACAATTTTGTAAATTAATATGCAAATAATCGTTTTCGTCAGAGTTATCATAAAATTTTGATAAAATTTATGGGTTTTACTGCTAAAGTTCACTAGTAGTGTATGCTCGCTAGTAGTGCATATGCTCGTGAAGTAAAAGTTAAAAAAGATTTTTATTTGTTTTTAATAAAGTAAAAGCAGATAAATGTTTTCTAGCTGAAATTACAGCTTGAATTCATCTAGGTATGGTAGCGAGGATATCCCGGATACTTGCTTGCGAAATACGTTCTTACTCCGCGGTAATCACATTCTTCAGCTCTCTGATGGTCTGCGGAGCCGGTTGTACTGATCTCACGCGTCGTTTCAGAACGTACCAGACATGCTCTATAGGATTGAGGTCGGGACTTCGAGCTGGCCAATCCAAACGACGAATGCCGACCTCTTGCACATACGCTTCCACTTCGCCAGACCGGTGGGCGCGAGCGTTGTCGTCCATAAAAATTGAGTCTTCGCCTAAAGCGGCCAATGCGGGTTGTGCACGAGGAATTAGAACTTCCGTTATGTATCGTTGTGCAGTCAGTGAGCCGTTTTCAATGAAGACTAACTCTGTACGATCCATTAAATTTATTCCTGCCCAAAACATAATAGAGCCCCCACCATAAGGTGTGATTTCTTCTAAACAAGCCTCTGCACTCACCGACGTCGATCTTCACCGAACAGAGATATCCTGGTTTCATCGGAGAATAATACCCTATTCCAGTCTTCTTGAGTCCATGACTCACAATTTCGAGCAAACCTAAGCCTGGCAACTCTGTGTTCACGGTAACTCAAGGTAACTTAGGGCTGCGGGCCGGGCGATGAGATGCCGCGAAAAGCCTTTTCCTGGCCGTCCATAGACTAATATGCACATTTCTTACTTCTTCGAGGTTGTTCTTAAGGTCCATATAAGAAGACTTGCGATTTCTCAATGCGCGACTCACAAGAAAACGATCGTCCCGTGGTTGGCTACATGGTTTTCTTCTAGAACCAAGCCTTCTCTCAACAGAACCAGTGTCTTGATACCGCTGCCAGGTACTTTGCACCGTCGAGCTACTCACACTTAGCCTCTGAGCCACGAAGCATTGGCTGCAACCCTCTTCGAGCAGCGCAATAATTTTGGTAGCTTTTACCACTTTCTCTAACATTATTGAGATAGCTAAACAGCAATAAATGAAACTTTGACAATTAAGAATATGAAATAAATTTATAAAAATTGACTAAAAGTTATGAAAACCGATATTATCTTTGGGAACTTTGCACCAAAAATGTAGGATAAAAAGTGATTTTCTGTAAAAACGAGCATCAAACGAAAATTTGAATTTAGAATATACTGTTTGAAACACCATGGCATTTTTAAAACTGGCTAGTAACATGTACAAATGATTGAAATCATTTTGGTACCCTATTTTTTTAAAGAAGAATTAAAATCAAAACCACCCGCTTTTTTTGCAAATGAGATTTTAACAAAAAATTATATGTTAAAATAATTTTTAAAAATAGTAATTATTATCTTTGACCATTATTTAACCGTAAGAAATTACCTATAGAGTTTTAAAGGCCGCCGGGAGACTTCAAAATCGCCATCATCATACAGCTGTAGGGCGTCCACTGTTTTACAAAGTTTTAGCCAATAATTAGTGGCAATCGCAGAGCTTCACGACCTACCTTCCTGAAACAGCGTAGCAGTGTCCGCTACGTTGTTTTGGATACACTTTGTAATTAGGTACCTATGAACTTCAGAGAGGGGTACTATTTTACACTCTTAGCGCCCAGTGTTTTCAATGCACTGTTAACATTAAGTACTTCCAGTACTAACAACATTGCAATGGGTAAGTTAAGAGACCATGGGTAACGTTGAAGATATTAATATATTTAATGGCCCCAACGGCGAAGACGATAGTGCTCCTATTTTGTGCGCTTAAGGTTCGATTCCCACCCAGAGCATTTTCAGTATCTGGGTGTTATGTATTACTATCTGAGTATTCTATTTGTAATCCCTCTGTTATCTGATATTCGTAATACAAAGTGCTTTAAACTGCTTATCTGTTAGACACGTCAACGTATGAGATGTCGTGTAAATTTGTTTATTTGTGTAGTATTTATTTCCCAGTGTTCAAGTAGCGTGGAGATGAAATAAATATCTGTATGTCCACATTATCATAGGAGCCCTACATGGGCATACGAATACTTCGCTAAATCTGAATTCAAAATGGGAACCATGTTGAGTTTATCAATTCAAATGTAGGACCGTGTGTGATAGTTCGGGCAGACGTATTTATTGCATTCGTTAAATATTGATTACCCAAAAAGAGTTACGAAATCATCAAATATATGATAGTACAAATTCGAGGTAGACAAGTGAACAAAGAAATCCTATCGTAAATATTATATAACAAAAGCACGAGGAGGATAAAAAAAGGAAGTCATTTGACTAGAGTTACACTAATTAAGTAAATGAGTGACTAGCGTCAAGTCCTCTGTAACTCTACAGGTGGTTTTTTAAATATAAATTTACTAGTGTGATTGATAAAAGAATATGATAATTTTTAAAATGCATCAAACTATTTTTTATAAATTCCTTATAATTACAGCGCCAAAGGTTAAATACCCATGTCATTTCACAAATGGAATTTGTCTTCGGTCTCAATGATTGAGGTACCTTTTTTCGATTTCCACATAATAATAGAAAATATTCAATTGACATGTAGGTGATGTAATCGCGAATAAATTAATCATAAAGGCATGTTTAACAACTGAAATTGAAAAAACAATGTATTGTATTTTTTTTCCAAAGGAATTTTTTTTTAGTACTCACTGAATTTAATAGGACTCACTGAAATTAAATTAAATACGTTAAATTAATGACATGTCATCGACTTCACTCATTAAGTAAACAAACTTCATCTTAATTTGGACTACATGTCTAATTAGTTTATTCACTACCGCCTTCTGGCAATTTCTGCGTTGTGTACAGATCACACAGTTTAACTTCACATTTCTCAAGTTTAATACTGTTTATTTTATTGAGCATAATAGAAAAGGTAAAAAAAAATATAAAATTTTACCAAGATATTTAAGCTAATAAATTAACTCGTGACAATAAAAGCATAAAATACTAATAGAGTTTTCACATTTTGGGCGGAACCCGTTCCATTTCTCTTTGCAGCAATGATCAGCTGAAACCGTGCGATCTACCTCTCGGATAAACATAAGCAAATTATAAAAACCTCACTAATTTTATTGTTTTTCTCACGCTGAATCATAACCCGACCAAAATAAGCAACCGGTCGGTGTGTCCCCATTTTTTGCCACAAACAACTCGCGAGGTCGTTGCCCCCTCTCTCTCTAGCTCCGAGACGAATGTCCAAACTATCTTCGGTACCAAAAGCTCGCGAGACTTGAAATCTTTCGCGATAATGGCCTGTTTATATCAGTTCTTATGGCCAAATCGAGCCTCTGTCGACTACAATGAATCATTTCTTTTATTGATACCTCGAACAAATATTTATTGATCTTGTCAAGAGAAACATTTGAAAGTCAGATAGGGTGAGTATAATTTTGATATTTTATTGGTAAATTTTAATTAAATGTAATAACAGTGATAGAGGTCGCTCAATTTTATAGCGGCTATATTCATTAAATGTTAAATTAAAATGTATAAATTTTGAAAACCATATACCTATATTATTTCGGACTTATAAACCACAAGAGTTAACGACGCGGTTACTAATTGAAGTACGTATCTTAGTTTAATCTAATAAGTAATTTATGCCTAATTGGTGTTATAAATTGCAAATGAAACGAATTCCAAAAGTTTCCAAGTTAATAAGTTCGGTAACATGTTTTGGTAATATTCATTAATATTGATAACAAACCTGCTTGGAAACCATTGGATTATTTTATGCTTTAAATTTATTTATTATTTCTAAGTAGATATTTCAGTTTAGTACTCAACGTACGCAACGTACTGAAATATCATTATAAATACTCATCCTGTGTATAACATCAGGTATGTCAGGGTCAACCCATAATGGTAGGTTAGGACACAAGAGGCAGTAACCTTAAACCAAGTACAGTAAAGCAGTATTAACAGAACCATCAACTAATTCGATAGATTGTCTTATCTTAACTATATATTTTTATAATTAATAAAATATAGCGGCTAAATATTATCACTCAAGTTAGATCAAACTGTACAGAGTTAACAAAATTGTATAAAATCGATATAGTATTTTAGAAGTTTATCCCGGGCAAACAAAATGATAACAAACTTGTTTAAAAAAAGTACCATATTTAATTATCAACTACTTGATCTTAGATAATATACGAAGATACATTTTCATAGGTTTGCAATAAGTACTATAATTTCTAAAAGGCACTACAATACACTTTTAATTACTGAAACATTCATCTAATTACGGGGAAAACGCAAAACTTGCACCCGTGGAAAACATTCTAGCTTTCTTTTCTTTTTGTCACATTCCAATTTTCAGCCTCTACCGCATCAAGTTAACAATTAATAGACTTTTATAGAGTGATTCACAGATTTGAACCGTGCAAAAAAGCTAAGCGACTTGAAGCATTGTCAACGAAGTCAACATCCAAACTGAAAAGCTAAATTACGCAACCTTTTTTTACGCTGCAGCAAAACCAAGCCGTGTCAGATCCGCCCACAAAACTACAGAACCATTCTATTTTGAGGACCTTACCCTAGACATTGGCGGACATTTGATTCAAAAGACTAAACAAGAAACAGACATGTTCGTTTAAAATTACATAATTACAGGCTTTGCACCTTTGTCTCAGCGGGAGACAATAAATGTTAAAACATCTGTTTCTTTATAATATTTTTTTAATAAAATTTTGAGTGTTTGTATAATATTACAGTTACTTTGCGCGGTTAATTTAACTCTATTAAATTAAACGCGTTTTAATGCCGTCAAAAAGTGATTTTCATTATTAGTCTTAATTATACCCAAACGCGTAACAGTAATAAAGTATTTATGATCTGTCTATTCGTTGAAAAGAAAATACTAAGTGAAAAGCTTAGTATTTTCTTTTCAATGAACAGACAATATTAAGTCGATATTACAATTTGTCATATACTAGTTCATTTGTACTTAGTTCATCAAAATATTAGAGACAATTGCATTACAATTGTGAATGTATAAGCCACTAATACAAATTGATACATGAACTTCTAGTGAAGGTCTATACAATATGATATCAAAGCAGCCAATGCAATAAAGCTTACTTCGGTCATCGGCCCTCCTCCCGCGCCCCGACGGCCTCCTTCCGAGACAACATCCAACCTGACAACTTCATATTGACTGCCGCCACAAACTATATTGGTAGAGTTAGAGAACACCTAAAATTGGCCGGATAACTCGACAATAAATTTGACTGTATCGGTCTTTGCTCCAGTTAGTTTGCATAATATTGCAAGAAGAGTGAAGAAATGGCGTTTTCAATATTGTATAAAAATAACATTATATTAACGGTATAGGATATGGTATATGAACACTGACCATTTATCCATACCTAAGAATATAAAGTGGCTGGACGTTCCCCGGGAATCCTTCTAGGATAAGAAGCCTTCCTTAAGATTTAAACTCCCCTTTCGCTGCCAAATTTCATCAAACTTGTTACACTAGTTTAGTCTTGAATGTGTTACAAACAAACGCACTGTCACATCTACAATGTTTTGTTTCCCTGCAATATAAAAGAGCCTATAGTTTCAGTTAGATCACTAGCAGTATATCAATGCAAATTTCATTCAATTTGATGCTGATGTAGTGCCAAACACAGAGAAATATAAGATTGCAAAAAAACTGTAAATATATAAGAAAGCTATTGTAACCCTGTTACAATTTTATAATGTGTATTGACTTTCAAGATCTTATTTGTAGTGGTAAGGCCAAAGGCAGAGTAGAAAATAAGATGTAGTATCTGTTCTTTTCAGCTTAAAAAAAACCTTGGGAAGGCCTATGTTCAGCAGTGAACTTTCAATGGCTCGTATGATGATGACATAAAGTGTTGATTCACTATAACTTCGAGGTACGTACAAAACGACGTACGTACGATCCATTAGTTATATCAGTGTTAGATAATCGTTCATCACATAAGCTTCTGTTTTGGGTGTTGATTGAACCGGTGCCCTCCGACGATAGCGCACAATTTATTTTGTTTGCAATAACACTCTTATTTAGATCCCGAAAAAAAATCCTTAAGGTTGCGATTGAAATAACATAGAAGCAGGTAAAGTCATGTATATTTTTATTAATAATAACAGTTACTAAATAACATTGGAACATCCAAAGTTAGATGAATACAGATCTCAGATCTGTTTAATCTAATAGATTGTGAACTATCATAATCAGCTATTGAGTTCAATATTGAAAAAAAATCTAGATTTGTAATATTTGTATTGTCAGCCGAGCAGCGGAATAGAAAGTACCTCCCTATACCACCTGTACCAGGTGTCGTAACAGGCGACTAAGGCACCAGAACCGACAGGTAGGTATGCCTGTTCGAGACAGCGCTGCCTTAATACTTCAGGGTTGGGATAGGCAACAGCATCCTCGTCGTAAAACTGCACTCTGCAATTGTCGCCTGCCCAGCGCGGTAAATGTGGGCAAAAATCCCCTTATCTTGAAAAGGCCTATGTCCAGCACTGAACGTATTATAATAAACAAAAGATTGTAAGTAGACCTTATACAAAAAGTCAAAGGTCACTCTCACCTATTCCTACTGCCAAATAGCAGGGTCCGCGTTGCTAAGTTCCGGAATGGTGAGAGAGGCAGAAAAATTACTAGGTAATGTAATTTAATATCTTCATGTCAAAAGATTAGCAACGTGCTAGTGATATTCTTGTGTTGTTACGAGCGTTTATAAATCGCGGTGACGCTTACTATCTAGCGGACTGTTAGTTAGCCAACTTGGTGTAATAAAAAATATCAAGACTTAAAAAAAAATATTCAATATACGCAAGTTTCAACAATAACACGTGTGTTTTATTGTTTAATTTTTGGTGTCTTCTTTAAACTATTCAACGTTCAATATCCTTTTTTTATTTTATTCTTCCATATATATGATAGTCCATAAATAAACTAGTAATATTTGCTCAACGCATTCGTCACGGAATTTTCAGCGGATACAAGCTTAGTCATGCGGCCTTGCTCATAACAGTACGCTGATTATTATGCTCGGAGCCGAACTTGTGACCTTCGGCCGAGTCCTGCTTAGCGCTTTGAATTCCTGTTATACAAACATATTGGTCATCCGAAGGTCTTAATGAATATTAAGTGTGGTGATGAAAAGAAGTCAGTTTTCAAGGGTATTTAGTCAACACTGCAGAATAAACATGATGTACAAAACGAAAAGGCCATGGTGGATGATTTCTTCGATTTAGTTTACAAAGATAAACTAAATTAATAAATAATTTCTGTAAAGTAAAGGAAAATTTTGTAATAATTTACATCAATTTGGATTTAATTGCTGGGTTCATCATCATCATATCAGCCACTAACACACACATACATACCATAGAAAGTCCACTGTTGAACATAGGCCTCCCCAAGAAAGAAAAATTTCCGCGCTATGCAAGTGTAGTCGCAATCGCAGAGCAATGCTTTACCGATGCTGCTGTCCATCCACACTCAACAATATTTGAACTGCGCTATTTTGGAAGAATAAACAGCCATCTATCTTAATAGTTTCAATGACGTAGACGACATCCAATTAGAGCACGCTATAATTTTTTCTAGGTTCAAGAAGTTACTGGTTGAAGACCCCTATTCATGCATAATTCTATATATCTAAATCCTTTTATCCATCAACGATATTTGTAGCAATAATATAATATCTGTAGACATGACAACAAAACGTCTGTCAGTAGGTACTTAGTCATATAGAAAACTCTAATAAAAATCAAGGATTCAGAATTCTTACTTTTGATTTTCATTAGAAATTATAGCTGTTAGTCTAATTCAGTCCCAATTCATTCATAATTCTGTATCTATACAAGTTATTGAGTAACCTTAATCTAAGACCGCGGAATCGCTGTTCGTCAGTCGCATTTACACATTCGTGACTATGTCTGAATCGATTATTGCACAATATTGTTTTTAATTGCCCATCCATAATTAGTGCGCTCGACCGATTTGCTCCACTTAATACAGATTAACTTTTTACAATCCTCAGCCGAACCAAGTTTACAGTTAGCTTCTGTTGCCAAGATGGGGAACCGAGTACAATTACATCGTAAATTGATTGAGGTTGCACTCAAACTTACGGGCCCCATCCATGTATCAATTATTATAAACCTGTTTTTATTTGAATCTCAATTTCAAAGTGTCTATATACATCTATAAAGAATACAAAATATTTTTATTTTGAATACATTTCATAACTAAGTAATATTTACATCCTATCTGATTCTAAATATGTAGACTTGTAAATAAATATGTATGTATCATATACATACATAATTCAGCTACTCATCGTTCGTAATGTCATAGAAAGTGCAAGTTGCAGTTCCTATCCCTAATTAGGACGTTAAAAAAATCTAAGCACCTGGGATGGTCATTTCGCTGATAATATCTCCTTTAACCCACATGCCGCATTAAAAGAGCCGTGTTAATTGAAGAAGTAAACCAACTTTGTTATTATTAGTGGAGTATATTGTTCGTGAGGTTTCCTACAGCATATCACCTAAATTTTCACTTAAACGGGAAGTCGCACACGTCATATTACATGCATACATCACGCCTGTATCCCATCGGGGTAGGCAAACTATGAAAATCCACTTGCTACGATCTTGGCATACTTATATCGCTTCCTTTACTCGCGTTACTCCTTTCATACGCGAAAGCGCGCGCACGAGCGCATTTATTCTTGGTACTTCTGACCTTGCCCGTCTTTAATGGCTCTTATTTATTTATTGAACTTAATTGCAAAAAATATTACAAAATGTACAAATGGTGGACTACCACCACTAATATATATAGTGGTGCAAACAATATATATACCGAATAGATAAACGGTACATACATATTTGTATTAATAAACGCAATAAAACATATGATATAAAAAATATATATAAAATAACATACATCAGAAATAGAGTTATAAAGTTAGAGAAGCAGCATCAGTAAATAAAATACAGAGAAAGCGTTTTAGAATAAATTTGTGAGGAAATTGCTTGATGTTCAACGAAACCTCATTCCAGAGTCGTATAGCTATCACTGTATAAGAGTTTGTCTAAAAACTAGAGTGATAAGAAGGAGTTAAGGGCAATAGAGTATTAGCAGAACGGAGATTACGTTCGTGCGAGGAATTATAGGAATTGGAATCTGTCCTTTAAGTAAGTTGGTGCGTATATATCAAAAAGTATTGAAAATAATATGGTTAGAACTCGAATTTTGCAACTTTCACGAATAGGAAGCCAGCCAAGAAGAGAACGGTAATAGGAAATATGATCGTATTTACGCAAACCGAAAATAAAACGAAGACAGTTGCTTATTAGACGATCCAATTTATTAAGGAGTTCTTTAGTGATATTAGTGAAGCACACGTCACCATAGTCAATAATGGGTAAAATCAAGGATAAGAAGGGTTTTGGTTTTGGTAGGAAGAAAATGTTTAAATCGATAGAGAGCATGAAGTGTTCCTGTAACCTTATTACTGATCTCATTAACATACACATGTTAGGATAGGATTCTTTTGATTTCTTTTCCTTAACATAAGATCTAGGTTAAGGAAGAGTCGATAAATAGGCCAAAATTCTTAATGCATGTAGGGCACTACCACGTTTTCAAAAATAATTACAGGTACATTTTTTAAACTGGATAATTTTCGTTTACTGACCAAGATAATGGCTTGTGTCTTGGTCGGGTTCACAGAGACAACAAACTTCTATGACCAATTGTGATATTAGTCAGATCAGCATTAATCCGACCAATGGTATTATCCAGGTTATTGTACTCTTCCTGAGTGTACGCCTGCCTTGCAACTGCAAGTCATCAGCGTAAAGATGGTAAGTGCAGCCAATTGATTTCGTGACAAGGTTAATGAAAAGATAATAATAACGGATACCAATCACTTTTACTACATGTATTTGTGCAGTCATTCTACTTCTATCCATTTTATCTACATCCAAACCATCTTGTATCATTTAACATTATTTTAACATACATACCTATCTATAAAATGGCAAACGAAAAATAATTAAAAGTATATTTACACCATGTCTTTTAAGCGTCAGACACGTAAAAGACATTATGAAGATTTTTTTGTCTATCTAATATATCAATGGTATCATCGGCCACCAGAAATTAAATTTTAAGCTTTTCATTAAAAGGAATTCAAATTAGGAATGATTCCATCATTACCATATCAGCTATTGTAAGCCCACAGCTGGACATAGGCCTCTCCAAGAGTTTTTTAGCCCATAATTGCCGCACTGGGCCAGCGTATTGGCAATCGCAAAGTGCAGCTTTCGCGATGGATATGCTGCTGCCCATGCCCGCCCCGTACATTTGAGCTGCACTGTTTCGAATAGTTACACCGCCATCTGCCAGTTCTGGTACCTCAGTCGCCTCTTACGAGACCTGGTGCATTGGGAGGTACTATCATACTCTGCCAGTACCTCACAGCAATAAGGAATGATTTACAAATAATTATTATTTATTAATTAATCAGTTCATTAATGCTTAACGTAACTTTGGGGTAACTCAGCATGTTGCGAAAAAGGTATTTACTACTAAACGATCGAACTTCCCGCTTATAGCAGGGTGAACACTACTTACCAGTAACAACGATCATATCTGCTTATATTTAAAATAATATCTTTTATCGCAACATGATACAGTGCTAAGTCCAGAACATAATTTTAGAACTGATCGCCATTCTCAGGTGAAATTGTAAATCACTGCTGATATCTGTATAATTTATTATCTGTGCTATTCTAATGTGTGAGGACTATAAATACAAATTCAGAATTCAGTAGTTTTGTTATTAAAGAGTTATAAACTTTCATAAATCATCTCAAGGCTTTGCGTGGTAATATTAGTGGGATAGTAAACTTAGATTTATTTATGAATTATTTTTATGTCTGACTTTAAGTAGATAATGGAATGCAATATGAGTTACAAACTGTATAAAAAAAATTTACGGGTCCTGTGGCGCAGGTGGTGATCGTTGATATTATCTTGTGCGCCAAAGATCACGAGTTCCATATTTATATCCTCACCCAGGCCAAATATTTATATGATGATATTTGTGTTTTTTCTATATCTAGGTGTTAAATATGTGAATTCAAATATTATATTTATGATACCTCTATTTTCTAATGTCCGTAACATAAATTCTTTAAGCGACTTACCTCGGGGACAGTTATGAGATGTGTGAATTTAGTATTAATGAAATCATTTTAAAAAAATCAGAAGCTTAGACTTCATGATAAGATGTCACCCAACCACAACTATGTTCTGAGAATATTTTCTTAAGATACTCATATTTTCTTAATAAACAAAAATACGAGTTCAACAAAGTGACCAATAAGGAAATAAAATATGGCCCTTTTGATATGATTCTTAAACTAGTCTTTTATATACCCAATTTCCAGACTTCTATTCGTCCATAACTCGATACAGCGTTCAGTTGATACAATACATTGATACGCCCCATCATAACGCACCCACACAACACTTGTGATTTTTTAAGGAAAGTTAATAATATTATAGATTTTTTCTTATGAATAACTTCTTCAGTTGCTTACCATATGACACACCTATATGAGTACCGTTAAATTTTGGCCTTCCTTGACTTAATATATTGCGCAATAATTTAAAGAATCTTCATTTAGCGCGCGGACATTTAAATTTTTTGATCAGATTATCTTTTTGAATAAATGGGCATCTTATGGTAACGAGAACACTGCTTTTTATGGAACCTTATTTAGTGTGCATGTCCTCATTTTCAATTAACTTAAAAAAATTATCTTTTTGCGTATATGGATATTATAGTAAATGACAAATTTGCGAGAGTATAAGAATTAATGGCACTAAGCCAGTAATACCATTTTGTTTCCATTTGGTGTATTTATTTAAGTTTTATTATGATCACAAAATTTGAATAATTCGTTTTCTGCGAATCAAATGGAGTTTCGATAAAAATATATAAATATGTATATATAATAAACAAAATGATCATTTGTTGAAATATCCTTTCTAACTCCTGATATCAGACTTGCCGGTATGGTACCGGCCGCGTAGAATAGCCCTATGGAATAGTACCAGGCAACTGAGGTACCAGAACAGACAGATGTTAACATTTCCATCCGTAATGGTGTAGCTAAAATGGCACAAGGCGGGGATGGGCAGCAGCATCCCCGTCGCGAAGCTACGGTTTGGGATCCCAACACGCTTGCATCGCAGCAATTTTAGGCAAAAATTCCCCTTTCTTGGGGGAACCTATATCCAACAGTAGACTTCCGATGGCGGACATGATGATATCAGTCTATTTTAATTTACTACTGGCATATGTTTACACAAAGCCCATTAACGTAACTAAATAATGAAGATGCAGGCAATTTAAAATTCAATTTGCAACCAATGGGCAGGTGATACGAATTATCTACATATCGATTTTACTGTCGAAATAATAGTATTGTCAGTGAAAATTCCATGCGGGCGCCCCCACCGAGCGACGGAAGTGCGCCGTCTATACGCGATACTGATATTACCTACTTATGGATGCGGAGAGAATTTCAAACACATCGTCCTTTGTCTACAATGGCGCGTTTGCCACTTTGTGTAGTAACTGCGGTGCGTCGACGTCACAATACCCAATTCTAACGTCAGTAAACCAGTTCTAAATTACTGATTGATCCCATTTTTGCGACGTCATTGTGGCATAGAGATCGCACATTAAATCGATCCCCGGACAATATACCACTAAGAACAAAAAATGGGTTATGCGAGTTTTTGATCATTTATCCATACTAATATTATAAATGGAGAAGTATATGAGTGTGTCTGTTTGATTGTCGGTCTTCACATCAAAATGGGGCAACCAATTAATTGGTGATCGTAAGTTATTATAGTACCTCCCTGTGTATCAGGTTTTGTAAGAGGCGACTAAGGTCCGAAAACAGACAGATAGTGGTATATCCATCCGAATCAGTGTAGCTTAAATGCATAAGATGGAGATGGGCAGCAGCATTCCCACCGCGAAAATTGCGCTCTTCGATTGCCAACACTTGCCCAGCGCGGCAATTATGGGCAAAATTCCTCCTTTCTTGGGATAAAGGTCTATGTCCAGCAGTGGAGTTCTAAAGGCTGATATGAAGATGAATAAAATATATGACAGTGAACATTTACAAATGGTTATATAGAGCCTTATTCACAACTCCATCACACGAATTAAGTAAACAAAACGTATAATTGCTTGGTACATATCGCGACCAACTGTAAACCGCGCAATACATAGACTTGCATCATCATTTAACATATTGCTAATTTAAGAACGAGCGGTGGCTTGTTCACTTTAAATATAATCTTTTGAAATTTTAAATATGTCACTGTTCCTTTTTGTTTAACTAAAATAGCCGTAAGCTAATTTGTGTTCAATCTTGCTTTATGAAGTAGGTATATATTGTAGATGAAATAAAATCAATTTCAGAAAAGATGAAAAAATAAATTAAAAATAAATATAAAAAACCTGCGACGAGCCCTCATGGGGCAGATGGTAGCGTTCCTATCCTAACCGACACAGGTTTTGGGTTTGATCCCCATCCAGGAGAAATATTTATGTAATGATGATATTTATATTAGCTCTGTGTCTGGGTGATTAATATATGTATTATAATTGTGGTTGTGTGATTGTTTTTGATTCTGTTTTCTGATGGCCGTAATACAAGTGCTTTAGAGACTTACCTCAAAATAAGGTTATGTATTAGATAAAGTGTTATTATTATATTAAAAATTACTTCTGTATAGACTAAAATTACACAAAAAATACATAAATATGATCATATTAATGTTTGCCCTGGGTGTACAGAACTGTTATGTGCACACTAATAAATAGGCTTGTTTAGCAAAAACATTGTCTTGCCGTAAGGTCCAGGGCAGAGTATAATAATAATGTAAGATAATAATAATATAAGAGGCTACTAAGGTACCGGAACCGACAGATGGCGGTATATCCATTTAAAACAGTGTAACTCAAATGTAACAGGGATCGAATAGACAGCGTCCCCGGCTCGAAGGTACGCTCTGCGATTGCGACCACGCTTGCCCAGCGTTCTGCTGATGATGATGGTGACGATCCGAATAATTTATCTATTTTAAGGTCCTGAGTCAACAGGAACTTAGGATCACACAAAAAGACCAATTCAGAAAGGGTTCACATCAATACATAAAAAGATTTTCTTTTAGCCAACCCCTTATAGAGCTTTCTTATAAGGTAGAGTTGGTTCAAATTCTTCATTGGTTTCTAATTTAAAATGTTATACTTCAAACATAATAACGCAATACATAATATGAAATCTTCGCAAAGGATTAAATTAATATATGTACGAAAATATAAATAAGTATATTGGCCAGCCCTAGTCGATAGTAGACCACTGTTCTTAGATTCCTTGGGTGACGTATTTATAATTATTACTTAAAATAGCATTTCTAAGAAATTTGATGAAATCTGTTCCTAGTGAGTTCATCATGTCTTGATGAACTTACTAGGAACAAATCATCAAGGCATATTAGTTAGAATAAATCAAACTAATGTCAGTAATGTCAGCTCCCGTATGGTACCTACAAATTAGAATAGTACCTCCCAGTGCATCAGGTGTCGTAAGAGGTGACTGAGGAACCAGAACCAGCACTGGACTTCGAATAGTTATGTGATGATAATGATGAATGTCAGTTAAAGCCCTCAAACGCTTCAGTTACATTATTAATGTCATTATAAACTTTAAAGAGCAAATTATTATCGTTCCTAATGGATGTACAATTACAAAGATAATGTAGATTTTAGACTTACAGCAACCAGTAATTTCAAATTATTTAACACTAAAACTTGTCCTTATTAAATAATTGGAACCACATTCATTGTACAACATCAAAAGCGCATTAAAAATCGTTATATATGCAACCTATTTAGATGAAAAATTGTGATGTAAGTAGTTGATTAATTTTAAAATCACTTACACAATTGGACGCAAAAAATGTCATTCGCATTTTTTATTTTATATTATGAGTTCGGTAAACAAGCATAAGGTCTGCTTGATGATAAACGTGACCGCAGCCTATAAACACTTGTATCATCACAAAGAACTGTAGATACAATGTCACATTTACCCAGTAATTAACCGCTTCTTTCACTGTTTATCTCACCCTTCAAACCGGAACACAGCAAAGCTAACAATGCTATATACTCGTAGCAATAGAAATGTGTAAGAGTGAGGTTCCAATGCAGACGACCTTTGTAAGAGGCTTAGCTCTCGTAAATGTTTAACGTTCTGCAACAAATCATCATCATTACAGCCATTGGAAGTCCACTGCTGGATATAGGCCAAAGAAAGGGGTAATATCGCCCATAATTGTTGCGCTCAAATTGCGGCAAATACAGAGCGGAGTTCTCGCGACGGGGATGCTGCTGCCCATCCCCACCCCAAGCATTTGAGCTACACTGTTTTGGTTGGAAATACCGCCATCTGTTAGTTCTGGTACCTTAATCTCTTCTTACGACACGTGATACAGAGGGAGGTACTATTCTACTCTGCCGCTACCTCACGGGAATGCCGGTACCGCACGGCAATAAATATTCGTACAGAGATTTATAAGAAGCAAATTGTTTTTTATATCAATGTCATTATTTTTCCTATTACTTAAGATTTATTATAATTTTATATCATTTACGCATGCACTACTATTTTAACGGATTTAAAACGCGGTTTATTTAACTTTTACACATTTTTTGTTCGAAGTTCTCAAAGTTGACAAAAGATGTGACATTTTTATCAAAATTAAAATAATAATCTCAATATATATAATAATCTTTATAAGCTAGTAATATATGAATATATAGAAAAGAGAATTTTACCTTCATATACATATATAGCATTTATTTGTTAATTTTAAACAGATTATTTTTTTTACCATTTATTATTTTGTAAAGAAAAAGAAAGTAACACTGTCAGCTTATGAAAAAATTACTTTAAATAAATCGGTCAGTATTACCGGTGCTGGCAAAAAAAAAATGGTATCTCCTCCTGCACCAGGTATCGTAAGAGGCAACTAAGGGACCAGATCCGACTGATGGCGGTATATCCATCTGAAAAAGTGTAGTTCAAATGCACAGGACGGGAATGGGCAACAGCATTCCGGTCGCGAAATTGCCCAGCACAGCAATTATGGGCAAAAATCCCCTTTCTTGGGGAGGCCCATGTCCAGTATTGGATTTCCAATGGCTTATATGGTAAAATATATATATAATTTGAATTAAATAATTAATTATTTATCTATAAAAGACAACGTTGCGGTCTAACCCTGCTTTAAAATTGATATTGAGAGGCACATAACACTGAATAAATTGGGGCATCATGTCCAGTATAAACAACACGTACATTATTTTCCAGGCTTACGGTTCCAGGTCTCCCAGATCAGTAGAGATGTCCAGCACTACGATCATCTTATGATAATTAATATATCACAGACCCTGTAAACCTCTTCTAAGAATCGGTTGACGTGGATCAAGTTTAGATGTAATGAACCGCGTCTTCCCAAGACCTGCGTTACTTATTCATATAGACCGTAACAATATGTCTTAGTTGTCAACAAAAAATAATGTGGAAACTTTGCGAACTTTTTAATAACTTACCTCATGAAATCAGATGATAGAGATAAACAAACTTTAACATGTTTCTAAATGAGGCGGTTCAACTCACTCTCATAAGACAGTAACCTTTTAATTATCACCTGTCAATGTGTATTTGCGTACATACACGTAAACCACGTTGACGTCACAGCTGTTATGAGTAGCTACCGTAAATCCAACTCCCTTCGGCGGTCGTTGCCTCCGCAGCCAACGGCCGGAATAACTATCGAGCAAAAAGTATTTTAACATTAAAACCTTTTTACTATTCACGGAGTTCATACACATCATACTTTTTGGAAGAACACTGCAATATTAGATACAGAATTGAATGAATAGGTGTAAGATTTTTGTTTCATAAGTATAATCTAGCGGACTGCAACTTCTTCTGGTCTTACAGATACGGAATTACAAATAAAATGTTATTATATAAACTCCTAAAGACTCAAAAAAATGGGATGTCTAGAACTTTCATTTTTGATAACAACTGCCAGTTCTTAAGACTGACTAGTTTAGACCCTATTATTATTCTATTAATTCAGATTAAATGTTGTCTCGACGTCTACATTTGATGCGGAACTTGCTAAAATAAAATTGGTATCTGCATGTAACTCTATTTTTACGCTGGTAAGTACTAGAAGAATTCTTTATATTATATATTTGAATAACAAGACAAAGTTACAATTAACTATTACGAAACGGTCTTGTTAAAAAAAAAAACAATGAACTGATCTTCAACCTGTTGCACAAAATGTAGAACAATGCCTACAAGACAAATGTGTATAAAAACAAAACATCTAATAATATTAACCACGTATAAATGTTTTGTGTTGTGCTTAATTTAAAACAAAAAGTCGATAAACGATGAAGTTATTATCTATAGAAATATGCATTTTTGGTTGCCCTCTTAGTGATTATCAAAAATTAGTAGTAGTCTATAGAGTTATAGTTCACATTCCCTGTCTCTATCGGACTTATGAACCAACTCAAAGCAGCTTACCGAGCTTTGAAGAGAGTAATGCTCGGAATATCTCTGCAAAAATGAGCTGAATGGTTCTGGCATGAAGACCACGTGCAGAAAACATCCAACCTCAAGGCTGACTGATGATCTGAACAGTACCGTGAGATCGCGCTGCATAGATGCAGTAAATAGCTGAACCTATTAGAACTGACCTGAGGAGGCCTATCTAGAACAGTGGATGCCTTACAAATAAACCTAGAAAACAGCTTAAAAACATGGCTTAATAGCGATCTTTAACAATGGTACAAATAGATCGGTGCATAGACTTCATCAAGCGAAACCTTTCAAGCTTATCATTCATATACAATATGCCTCAATGCACCTAAGTGTATTATCCAAGATGAGTAAGTTATGTCGTTTTTTGTGGAACCGTCGGGACTCGTTAAGGTCCATCGTGATAAAGCTTCTGGAACAAAGATTCACTTACTCTATTACATACATATGTTACGGTTCCGTTTCCTAAATCTAAACTATCCCTCTTTCAGGGTCCCTGTAGCCGTTGTCGGTAACCTGTAGCAATAAATCATTAATTTCATATAGAACATCTTTGTGAACCTGCTCATTGTCTTAACAATAAAACAAAAAACTATCTTACCGTTGTAATGTGTAACGTTCGTTGATTTTAACAAGGACAAAACACTAATTCTAGTGCATATAAGTATTATTCCGAATACAAATTACCGTCTCGAATGAATGTACTGAAACAGTGTCAAGTCAACGACGCAACATTAGGCGTAAAGAGGACGCCCCTCTTGAATATGCATGGATCTCTTTGTCATGCTGGATGTCTTGAACTCTTGTACTAAACATTTGCAGCACCTTATTGCTTGGAAATAAAGTCGCGCTTCGAATATTCGAATATTCGCATATGCATACAAAACATACAATATAAGCAGGCATTTTAAAAATAGATGTTTTAACAATATATCTAATCTTTAATATAAAGTGCCAAATAACCCATTCAAATTAGGTTAACATTACTTGTTACTTCATTTCTAATGTACTATATAACTAGTACATATTCTTTTAATGTAATTAGTACCGAAGAAGGGATTATACAAAATACCCGTGGTAAATAAAAAGAAAATTTACGCTTTGGCTTGAATAACTATTTGTGCTATCCAAGAGGGCATTATGTCAAATATCGCAAACATGGATCAGAGAAATATTTTTAAGCTAATGGATATACTAACATTGTGGTTAGGACTTATATTCAAATTTGTTCTTGATCCTTATGCTGCAACAGAAAAAGTGATTGATTTATTTATTTTCGTCAGATCAGCCATTCGAAGTCCACTGTTGGACTTCGAATAGCTCACTCCATGAAAAGATGTTTTTAGCTCATAATTGCCGCGCTAAGCAAGCGTGTTGGCAATCGCAGAGCGCAGATATCGTGACGAGGATGCATCTGCCCATCCCCGCTCTGCACATTTGATCCGCACTGTTTCGGATGAATATACCGCCATCTGACGGTTCCGGCACCCTAGTCGCCTCTTACGACACCTGGTGCAGTGGGAAATACGATTCTACTCTGCCGGTACCTTACGGCACTGACTTGATAACAAATAATTGCACCTACTGACTCGTGACTTATTTAAAACCACTTCAAATCAAGCAATAAAAAACTAGCGATATTTGATTTGAGAATTAAGAAGTGAGTCAATCAATATCAATACAAAGTTCACTTAATTTTTTATTGTTATTTATTCATTTGTTTAATCATTTAAAACTCGATATACACATACGTTACAACAAATAGATCCTGTAATAAATTCTTCGCGGCCCTCCTACCCATTAAACTTTAATCCGCTGCAACAATGTTATATAATTGATACTTTTGCTTGTAATGGGCGGTCATACAGTTTACATGCCTTAGTGATAAGATACTACTAAGAGTATAATACACCAACATATTATAACTGCTCAGGCTTTCATATAACGTAAACCTAGTTTATAAAATAATCATAATATACTATAAATACACTTAACATAATATTGAAACATAATGTATGACCAAATGAGCAAACAAACAAGCGTGTGATGCTGAACTTTACCATAGCCTATAGTCTCCCATGTCATCTTTAGGCTCAGTCGCCTCTTTCAACACCTGGTATAGAGGGAGGTACTATACTACTCCAGCAGTACCCCGCGGTTTATGCCATCACAAAGATATTATTTTTTTATCATTATCAAAATTGTGAGCTGAAACTATTGTCACATTGCTCAATAATTTCACTATCTCTCTCATCTTTCAAACAGGAACATATAAGACCAAACGTCGTTTTATGGTTATATAGAAGTAATCATCATCATACCAGCCATTGAAAGTCTACTGTAGAACATAGGCCTCCCCAAGAAAGAGTACCCCTTTCTTGGGAATTCTGTTACCCATAATTGCCGCGCTGAACAAGCGTGTTAGCAATCGCAGACCGCAGCTTTCGCGGCGGAGAAGCTGCAGCCCATCCCCGCTCTGTACATTTAAGCTGATTTTTTCGCATGAATATATCGCCATCTGTCGATTCTGGTACCTTTGTCGCCTCTTACGATGCCTGGTACAGGGGGAGGTACTATTCCACTCGGTACCTCACGGCTATATAGAAATAGGTAAAAGAATATAAGATGTGTGCCTAATAAATAGGTCTCCTTCCAGTGCTATACTCTGAACGAAAACAACGCAAAACAATACATTGAATAGTGATTGGAATTTATAAAAGGGTTTCTCCAAATCATTACACTCAAACCCTTTAATGAAAAGTTGGTTATAATTAAAAATCTTCAAATAACCCAAAAAGAACATAACCCTTTCTAAGAAAACTATAAAAGGACCTGCAGGTGCAATTTTTTGATGTCAAGTTCCAATTAAGACGGCAATCTGCATGCTGCCAAAATTTTCGACAAAATCATTCTCAATAATATTGGCACACCTGCAATGGCAGGATATTAGTTGCCACCCTGAATATAGATGTTATACAGAAACACATGATATATTCATTCGATATCCATTCACTTAGAATACTGCCTTAAGTGAAGGCTATAATACTTTACAAGATTTAGTCTGTGTCATCAAAACGCAAACTATAAACCTTGATTAGCAGGTGCATGTTTGGTGGGTAATAACAATTAAATTCTGCACAAGTTTTTATAGAGCGAAATGTTAATTCGTCTTTTAGTAAATAAGCTTGTTAAAGAGTTATCCCTAATTGTTCGATGCCGATTACATACTAAAAGGTAAAGGCCTCGTAACAATCAAGAGCTTATAATTAACTGGCGGCAAGCTAGTTGGCAGTTTGAGAAAAAATTTTAACAATACGGACTGTAATACAAGATTCTGTGATTGTATTTTTTACCACTTGCTTGGCACAAATGAGTCTATTTTATAGAGAGCGGCGCTATAGCAAACTATTATTATATAGGAAATTACAAGAATAAAAAATACATTATATTATAGTATAGTTTTGTGTTGTTTTCAGTTTATTATTGAAATGGTTACATAATAATTTTAAGTATACCTTGGATTGTATACTTAAAATTATCATATAATTCAGGATAATTTTCAGCATCTCTTCACTCTGTATTCGTAAATAGGTACCAAATATATATTAAAACATTATAAGAGATTACTGTGGTGTAAAATGTGATGTTGTTACATCAATAGAGAAGGGAATGTTGAGATGGGTTGGACATGTGGAATGGATGGATGAAAGTAGAGGGACTGCACAAATACATAGAGCGAAAGCGAACGATAGAGTTAGTATAGGACGATCTAGGCGTACATACCTTAACCATATAGAAGAGATATTAAAGAAGGGCCCGGTTAGAAGTACCAAGCATGAACGGGCGTCTATAATGAGAGTAAAGGAAGCTGAAGAGATGTGCCAAGATCGTAGCAAGTGAAGATCCAGTCTCTGCTTACGCCGATGGAACACAGGCGTATTGTATGTTTGCAATATTAGTAGCAAATAATTCCATTACAAGTATTTTGTTTCTTTATTATGACTAATTAATTATAAGTTGAAGATTAATAACATTTAATATTTCAATTATTTAAGGCGTTTTATTAAAATTATCGTGAAATGCGTACTTAATAAAATAGCAGAGTCTGTACTAAGTAGCATAGGTAAAAAACTTAAATAGCAACCAAAGTGCCGGAATATACACCATGCCATGCAATTGTTTATATATACTTCATTTCCATAAGTATTTTATAGCTTATTACAAATCGTGTATCCACGTTTTCCAATGAGCTATTACATTCCCAAGTGTTTAAATCAATGAGCAAAGAAGTCGAATAAAGCACGAACTAAAAACTTTTAGGCGGCTTCTTCCTCAAATGCCTGTGACAAGAACGGGTTCTATCGAATCGTGAACAAGCTTGTATAGGCAATTTCGTAACATTTCGCCTTCGTGAGGTCTGTGTCTCGGTCAGGGGCAGCGGGGCGCGGGAGAGGCGCGGCGGCAGGGGGAGGGGGGGCGTGCGCCGGCGCAGAGCGGAACGCTAGATCGTGCTGCACCGCTGAGCGCGACCGCTAAACCCGCCACGACTTGCATTGCAACATCAACTTGTAATAGGTTAGGAGATTCTACGCCTATATGTACTTTCTTCAGAGTTTTAACTCCTATATTAGTGATATGCGAACAAAAATATACTTCACCATTTGTAAATACTTTTAAAAGAACTTCACACGAAAACGGCAGTGCTCAGTATGTATTTCGTTAAAGCCTTACATCTAATGGTCTTTCGTTAAATCAGTAATAACATATAAGTTCAATTAATTATTTTATTTGTTTAAGCAATTACTAAATATTAAAACGATGGTCTATATAATTATAAATCGTTTTAAGTTCCCAGTCCTACATTTAGAGCTGTATATTGGCTACAGTAATTCAGGTTTATGCCTTTCCTAAACACACCACCATCAATGAATTATCAGGTCAACAGCCTTCAATGTTCGATCAGCGGAAATAGCGCCAATCAATGTTAATGGCGTGTCGTCTTCGGCAAATAAATTTTTCCTTTCCCGAGATCGATGACCGTAGTCAGAGCACTTGGTTTACTACAGGAAGTTAAGACGCAACTAGTTCAATTGCGGCATCAATGAACCTCCTCTGATAACGTTAGTTCTCAAAGAAGATTAGAGCTAGAGAAGTGGTAATCCAACATTTTAGAATCATCCATACCCTGAGATATTGAATCTGAAATATTAAGAACGGCTCTTGGAAAGATTTAGATGAAAGTAGGCATCGAAGTGTCAAAGAATCAAAGTCTCCGGAGAATCTCTTAGATCATATTAATCATGTTAGTAAAATTTACCATTTTATATGACTATATCAATAAACAAACAGGCAAGCATACTGTACCCGTGATAGTGTGCGTCACCGCAGTCTAAAGACTTTTGGATCATCGTCACAAGGATGTTGCCAACCTTGTGGCTTAAAGATATTATATCGTACGACCTAGTAATTTATTTATTTAATTTTTGCCTCGCTCACCCTCTCCGAAATACAGTTATCCAAAAACTGCTGTTTGGCGGTAGAAATAGGTGAGAGTGAGGACCTAAAATTACAACGAGACATCAAAATAAGAACGACATTTTGTATTTCAAACGAGGTATACCAGCGTAAATAATGTTGTGATGTCTCCGCGGACTAAGTCGCACGGTAAGTCAAGCAAGCATCAACCTCAATATGACGGTAATAGCTCTAGTGGCAAATACTCGCGTAACATTACCGCTACTGATGTAAGTTTGCGACATGCGACCGACGCCAAACATGCTTGCTCTGACAATATATCTGCAGGCTCTCTTTTAAGGCAGATATTATCCAGCTTTAGAGTGCAACATGTACGCTTATCAATATGAATGCAATGGTTAGTGATTTATTATTGCACTGTCTAATAGACTTTGGTTTGCTACGGCATTAAAATAGTTTACAAAAGGAGCACAATTTCCTTAAGGATTTAATGGCGACACGAGAAATAATTCCTCACGATGTCGTGATAAACACTATAAAGAAGAGAATTCTTATATGAAGAAGTTCACTCTCACGATAATCTCCCCATGGAGATTCTTTTATCTTAACTTTGAGCCTTAATAAATGATAAACTCGTATATCATTATTTTTTACCTAACTAGGTGTTTCCTATAACGACTTTCTAGTCTGATAGTGGTATTATTTCACAATTTAGTTGATTCAAGAAAAATACAAAAATCTGAATCAAAAATAAACTCTCAATACGAACCATTTTAGTGAACTCAACATGGTCACGCACGGAAAAACAAAAAGGTTAAAACATAAGTTTTTGCACCTTTGCCGTAGATAAATAAAGTCATCGATCAGATAACCTGTCCCTTTCCTACCCCCACAGTAATATTGCAAACACGATAAATATGATGAATGCCTCTTATTTACTTGTTATTATTGAACGTCAAATTCAATTTAAAGGTAGGACCACATTTTATTATCAATACAAGTAGCTAATTGAAATTTAATTATATAAAGTCGACTAATATATAGGTAAATAATTACGAAGTTTTTATACACACTTTTGAGACTCGGAAGTTATTGTTGCCAAAAATGTTGCTTATATTATGTCCTGAAAAATAAACGCTAAGTCATATTGAAGTAGCAAATACAATATTTTTCAATAAGCGCTATGAATAATACAATTGGTAACAATAGTTTTAAAATTAAATTTTAAAAGCGTAAATGGAATTATTGCCTTTAAAATTTAACATAAGAACAACAAATGTACACGCAAAATTATAACTTACAAATTTGTACCCTGTCCAAAGCGACAATTTTAATAGCTTATCAATACTTTAGCCCGTCTTGTGATATCAGTCAGGTGAGCTAAGAAGCAATTTCCATAAGTCAAACAGCTTGGGGTCGTCGATCTACGGACCAGTATGACCGGATCTCGAGCTTTTTATGTGACCAGCCAGCGGTTGTATGTGTTTACCCAAGGAACGGCCATCGGTGTATGTCCAATTTGTTATATATATGTATGTCAACGAATGTACTGTAGTAATTTCTTTATTAGGAAAAAAGAAAAGTAACATTTAGTTTGTGGCGACAAGCTGAATGGTTGAGTATTGAAATATGAGATGCTTGTTTGTTTATTCACATAAAAGAAAGTAAAAGGATTTAATATTTTTTTTAGATATTGGTAACAATATCTTTAAATTTGAGTAACAAAAATGTTAAATACATGGACTTATGTAAGCAAAACTGTTCCTTTTTATAACCCTACAAACAAAAACGTATAGGTGGTGCTTGATAATAAAATCAACAAAAAAGTGTTAAAGGCATTTTCTCTGACGGTCACTTCTTATAATAATAAAAAATCTGGAACAATAGCATTACTTCTGGCAACCGAGAGGATTTTAAAGAAAAATAGAAAGCTTTTAACACAATGGCTGTTGATGATAGAGCAATCGTATAATTGATGTTTTTTAAATATCGCAAATTTTAACGTCCTTTGAATCAATACCCAGTATTATAATTGTTAGACATTAACGATTTCTTAATTACTTGCTGTTTAACATTTAACAGGTGCTATTTTTGCACGTACTGGTCACTCAGCCGGTGTCGACAAATAGATGAAACATCGATCAAGTGTTTTTTTACACTTGTGTCAGTTGGCCAACCACTTGGTCTTTTTGTCACTTATTGCTTCTATGAATTGTTTATACAACAGCAGCCATACCGGCTACCATACACGATTAAATTAATATTGCCAACGAATAAAACCTCAGGAAAATAACGTGGAACTTGCTTAAGTAGAACAAAAAAGGACCGTCAGATAATCCCCACTCATATAAGAAATCCTGCTTATCGGGTTTCTTACTTAGCCAGTTTCTTAAATACCCAGGTCAAATAAGCGATACCTTCCAAATTAAAGAAGTGAAATAAAGTGAAGCAAATGTTTTAAATCGTTACATTAAATTGATGATAATTTTAAAAATATCTGCTGAACACGTGTCCTGTGTGTGTCCACGTGTAATTCCTTCCTGCATGTTTAGAATAAAAAAAAACTACAATAAATACTATAATAGTAATCGTGGTAATAATAATAGCAAATACTATAGAATTATTATATGTACAATAATAAGTTTGAATAAATTCTAATAATATAATTGGAATATCGATATCGATATATAGGAGTAGAAACTTCGTACAGTTTCTATTATTATATACAATTTGTTTATTGATAATTAGTCGATATGTGAATAAACTTTAATAAAAATTGCGGTATCAGCTTAAAAAATAAACAATATATACTTGATAATCGATACTACAGTATCGATAAGTATAAATAATCGACAAAAACAGGAACAGTTATTTTCATTGCAAATCTAATCAAATTAGAGTAAATACTATTTAACATATGATGATATGATACTTAACATAAAATATTTTATCACTGTTAATAATAACTTCTGTATATTGTGTCGTGATAATTAAAAGATCGTGATAAACTATTTATTCCTTATAATATTTAAAAACGAGCCAAAATAAAATAAATATATGAGTGTCCTAATTAATCCTAACAAACAAAAAAGTCCGTTATAGTTATCGTCATAAATATAAAAATAGCACAAAACCTATTATAAATTAAGCAATAATTCACCAATCACTCATTCTGAAAATGGTCAAAAATCATCAGACTCCCTTTCAATATAATTTCACTGGTTTAACTCTGTAAATCCCGCTACATGACCCGTACGCATTAGGGCACTGTGTGCTTATGCGCTAACGTATACATAACAACACACAAACATACCGTCTGCATTATGGCAAGCACAAATCGTACGGCATTCCTGCGCCCGCGCCGCCATCGCCAGAGAGAGACAGCGAAGATGATGTCATGCGTTCTCGCTCCTCACTCGCAATCCTTTCCTTTCTACCTGTCGCGCTGTTACAAAAACCCGGTCCTTAGGGCCGCTACCTTACGTGAATTGAATAGGTACTGCTCGGCCCATATAAAGATAGGGCAAGCAAGGGCTATTGTACATACGCACAAGCGATGATCGGGAGTCTTGGGACGATATTTACCGTGGGGATGCGAATGAAAAGATATGTGATTCGATTGCATAATATTCTCGTGCTGTTTTTGGAAAAGAAGGTAGCGTGACTGGCGCGTCAATGAGATCACATTTGGTGCATTGTGGATAAATATCTTGAGTATTTTAGTTTAAAAGAACTACATCTAAAGAGGAATGTCTATTTTTACTATGAAGAAATACAGAAATTCAGTACTATCTTGATTAGATGAAAATAGAATTCCCTTAAAAACAATCACGTTTAAAACGAACATTGTTTGATTCGATGTGATTACATTCTGAGTTCTAAATTCGAACGATCCAATCGCAATAGCACAAAGCTCAATCGTGACGTGGCTGACATTCGCCGCGCATGCGCGGTCCGTGATCTTGGCAATGGTGGCTGAACGCGGCAACCAACGCTATTGCGGTCGCTGTACCCGACCGCACGCCCCTCGCCTCGCACTCCCCCTTCAATCGCCCACACCGGAGCCTTTTGACAACCGGTGTAGTAAGTAGGTACCTACGAACATAAATGCTTGAGAATTTTCTGACGCTTAATTCACGTAACGAAGCGTTCCCGCAACCTCGCAATTGAACTTTTAATGCTTTTGGGAACGTGACGCATATTATTCTCAGTAACTAAGTATTCTTGATGAATAGTTAAGTTTAATTAGCAAAATAAACTAAACAAATCCGGCTTACGGGTGGTTACAGGTTAAAAATTAAAATATTTTTGTTACTTAATTTGTTTTTATAGTTAGTACAGACTATTAATAAAAACTACTATTATAGAATGGTAGTATCTTATGAATATAATATAAGGTGTTACCTTATATTATATTCATTTTATTAACAAATATAACCATTCGTCATTAGTTTATAGCACAAAAATAGAAAACTAAACATAATCGAAACATTTACTAACATTGCACAAAAACCTAACTCACATCACAGCAAAACCTATCAAATTAATGACAACTCAATCTTAAAGAAACATAAATCCGATAAGTCATAAAATGTAACGCTATTTCTAATAAACTGCTGTATGGTCGATCCAATTGAATAATATGAGTGTCCAGCGTAATCACCGGACCGGTTCTAGCATTAATACCATTGCAATTTATCCGCCATGATGCGACGCGACGCGTGCGCGCGCGCAATCATCGGGAGTGCATGGTGGTACCGTATGGTCTGTATTCTGCGACGAACATGCGATTTGATACGATTTTGTTGATGTACCGATGATGATGGACACGAAATAGTCAGCTTAATCGTTTTTTTGTTTCGCTTTGAATCAATCGACTTGTTTATCGTTCTCTGGAACACTAATATTTTGCTCTTCCTATTAACATTTTGGGAATAATGCTTAAATATTTTCTTTGTCTAACGTAAATTAATCTTATGACGTATAACTAAAGACATAATTAATACAAATACCTTATCTCGTTATTACAAACTAATAAGTAAAAAAATAAAAGCATTTTTTTCGGAGGTATTCCTTTAATAACATTACACAGAAAGATAACATATGTTGTTTATAAAAATATATTTAGTATAAACACGAACTAGGGTAAAATTCCGATAAAATGATGCCCGTATAAATTACGAAGCGTTTATATCCCATCTATGTTATATCATAACAATAGGACACCGTAAATTATTACTATTACTAGTTATGTGCTTGTTTATTGTAAACAACTTTCAGTTATATCAATCATGATTGTTATTTCACATTGTATTTTTGAAATTGTGAAACTTTTTAAAATAAGTCCAAAAAAATAAAACGTCGATAAAAGTTTTGAAACATAAATAGGGTTTTTCACATGACGGTTTAATATCATTTTTAGATTGTAAATGTAATTAATTTAATTGTATAGAAACATGAATAAAAGTTTCTGTTCTACGAAAACTTCTCTCAGAATAAACGCGAGCTAAAAACTATTGCGTTTTATTAGGAAAATAATGCTTTAACACTATTAATTGCATATTTTAATAGTTTTATTAATACCGTATAAAATGCGATGGATCAATCTATACATTTTTATTTTATCTGTTAATATTTTACTGCCAATTTTGAACTCAATTACTCGTATTTAGAGTTCAATATAGATTTCAAAATATTGATAGCTTAGATACTTTTTCCTAACAAGAAAGGATATTTATGCAAAACGAAAACTTATTAGGTAAATAGCCGATAGATGTACATGGTCATCTTTTAAAATCAGATTTACATTATTACAGGCACGTTTAACAATTCTTCAGAGAGTTAACAATTTCTAATTGTCTTTATAGTTACAATTTGCAAAGGAATCTAGGGACGACACACAGACTATATATATTTCTTTACATATATATTTGAAAATCAGTAATGAACGATAAATAGGAATTAGTTGACCAATACATAATATACACCAATACAACCAACCAATACAATACATAAACCTCCCTTTATGCGCGCATGGCGCACCCGCGGCTGAGTCATTCGAACTAATATGGATCTTTATATATCGACGTCCAAGACGCGAGGAGAATCTAGGTACGCCATTAAAACAAATAAATTTTACGGCAAATGTCTAATAACTATCCATAGACACCCATAAATAGGCTGAACCGACATCTTTTGCTTTTATAATGCTGAACATTTCTTGGCGGAATATCGGACTTGTAGTTTCGGTGGAACATTTATTGACTAGTTAAGCAAGAGTAAATATGTAATTTAAAATTCCAAGTTTAATTTATTGTCTATGATTCCAAATGTATGGGCGTCACTAGCGGCATCGTGTATTTGTCGATGTTAGTCAACGAGATTATGATGTCGACGCGGTCGCTGTGCCATCGTGAAGGCAAGGCAACCTTTGCAACGACCAAAAAATTATCGTTGTTAGTCTTGGCTGCATCAGTACAGCCATACAGTCCTTAAAACCACCAACTAAACAGTATTGGTATTTTCCTCGCTTTTGAAGTAGGCCATTGCCCTTCGAGAAGTGTCGTTAAATAATATCTTATTACCTCCTGATAATAATGATTCTTGATGAATAAACAAAGGATTTTCGTCAAATAAATCATTATTGATCATCATCATCAAAACACTCGTAAAACTGTCAACTGCCCATAATCGCTCTGCACAGGTGTAGTGAAAAGCACAGAGGTACCGGAGCTGACACATAACGGCATACCCACCAGAAACAGCGTAGCTCAAATGCAATAAAACAAGGATATGTAGCATTCCCGCCACGAAGTGCTCTGCGATTGCCGACACGCCTGCCCAGCGTGGCAATTACAGGCAATATCTTGGGGATGCCAATGTCTAAGAAGTGGATGTTCGAGGACGCAGCTATAACAATGATCTTCAAATATAAATCGGATGTTAAGACACCGAACAAATTTCATCGAATATTTTTCTTAAACTCTTACCCATTTATACTTTAAACGCCATTAAATTTAACCCGAAGCTGAACTGAACAGAAAACTGAAGCTGTATTCGGAAATATTTTAGGCTTATCTGTGAGCTTCATTATAATTAAACAGAACTGTAAATAAAAGGTTAGGTATAATTCACAGGTAAAATAACAAGCCGATTATTATCTCACAGTTTTCCCACACTCTCAGTATTTCCGCTCGTACTTAGACCTTTTTAAGTTGGGTTAATGAATGTGGAGTATGTTTTAAATAACTATATAAGAGTAACAAAAGGTAGACCCTATTTTATATTTTTTACTGTTACTGTTACAACTTATATTCTAATTTGACACTTAAGCTATACAATAAAAATATGCTATACAAAGCTATATTTTATAAGGTACTTCTCATAAAATTAATAGATAATGATCCTAAATGGATTCAGATCTTGGTTTTCGTAAAAAATATTAAATAAAATATTTTGTTGCTGTGTATTGTAAAAAATACCGCTCGTCTGCATTTAATCGCTCATCAAATTAAAGAAAACGCTAAAGGATCTCAATTTTATTTACTTATTTTTAATGAAATTAAAGGTGAAAAAACGACTGCGTAACAAATGTTCAGTTCGAAAAACTAAAAAGAAATCTAGCTTGATTATTTGAAGACGACATATAAAGACGTGCACTTATTGCAAAATTAACCTTATACTTTCAACGTTCGAGCGTTATACTAATTTAAATATATATGTTCCTTAATTATTTACTAAAAATTACTAGGTCAAAGTTATTTTTATATAATTAACACCCGAACTCTTAAATATACACGTCTCCATATTAATACCACGAGAAAAATCCTCCAATTACAACCACCAATAAACAAGCTGTTCATGAGTATGACACATCAATCAGCGTTCGACCAACACGGCCAACATCAAATGGCAAATGTTAAACTTGAAAGAGGTTACAGTCACCGAGAACTTGAGGTGGGCTGCGGCGCGGAACATGCGCAGGCGCATTGCGCAATTCACGCACGCGCGCCGTGGACCCGCCGACGACGCTCCACTGCGCATCTATTCTGAAAAAATGTATTTTATGTAACTATTACGAGTTATTTGACAGATCTACAGGACTATTTAAAAATATACTTATTGGTGTACACTATTATGAAACTAATTGACTGATCTTTACAAAGCACAAGATATCATTAAATACGCAAAAATTGGGAGAAGCCGCAAGAACTAAAAAGCGATCATTATTTTCGGGAAAATTAATATATATATTTTTAAATAATTTATACAATTTAAAGAGAAACTTTTTAAAGCACTTAAGGACCTCAGGCAATAGTGAAATTACCGATATAATACTTAAATACATATTTAACACCCAGACCCAGATCAATACATCTTGTAGGTGGTAACTAATAACTTATTGTTTGCTCAAAAATAATTTTAGTTATAAAGAGCTCGATGGCAAAAAAGGTAATAATGATAATATAGTAATGTATTGTCTTATGCGCCTGTAATCTATCCCTACTAATCCCTACTAATATTATAAATGCGAAAGTAACTCTGTCTGTCTGTCTGTCTGTCTGTCTGTTACGCTTTCCCGGTTAAACCTCTCAACCGATTTTGATGAAATCTGGCATAGACAATCTTTAGACCTTAAGAAAGGACATAGGCTATTTTTGAACTCGAAATAAGGGTTGTAAGGGGTTGCAAGGGGGGATGAAAAGTTGTTTGCATGGATCGCTATTTTTAGAGCTAGAAACTTAAAACTTATTTTTCAGGCCATTGATTCGATATAAATAAACGTGACATTCAAAGTTTATATAATTTGAAGTAAATAGGTATGGTACCCAAAAAACTATTCCACGCGGACGAAGTCGCGGGCACAGCTAGTTGTCTAATAAGAGTTGTGGGTTTGATCCCCGCTAAAGACGAACATTTTAATAATGATATTTGTGTTTATTCTGTGTCTGAGGGTATGTATGTATATGTATTTAAGTATTATATTTGTTGTTTCTCTGTAGTCTGATACCCGTAACACAAGTACTTTAAGCTACTTACGCGGAATCAGGTCAAAATGACATGTTGGGTGAATTTATCGGTATCATTAAAATTCTGGTTTTCATTGAATTTCTGCAAACTTTAAAACGCGCTTTGAAATATTATTCTGTCGGATGTTTTGTGTTAAATAAAGCTGAGATATAACCGCAAGAAGGGGCGGTTTATCTTCTCAGTTGAAATTTAATGTAGCGTTAAGTTAATTAAAAACTCGCACAGACCTAACGTTAATACTCCTCAGTAACTTGGTGCATCTTGGAGCATTGGTCCTTGCTCACGACTGTTGTTTTAAAAACCTAAGTCAATATAATCTACAAATTATATAGTTCAAACAGAACATATCTATTGGAGTTGTTTAGAAATGCATTGTCCATCACCATTATGATCATATCCGATAACAGTCTATTGTGATATAGGAGGTCCGAGAAAAGGAGATTTTTGCCCTTAATATCTGCACTGGGTACGCGTGGTAGCAATCCCAGAGCGTAGCTTCGCAATGGGAATACTAGTGTCCGTCGGCTCCAGTATATCAGTCGCCCCTTACGATACCTGGTACGTGGTACCTGGTACTATTCTACTCAGCCGGTACCGAATATATATATATATATAACTCTCTATTTTCCTTTAACCAACTATTATTTTCATAACAGTGAAATTACTGGGTGATGTAGAAACCAACACAGCCACCCTGCGTGGCATCACGTAGATCTCATACAAAGGTCGCCTGCATTGGTAGCTCACTCTTACCTATTTCTATCGTTAAATAGCAGAATTTTCATTGCTGTGCTCCAGTTTGAAGGATGAAGTTAATGTGACATAATATTTTTAAGTCACAAAGTTGGCAACACGCTAGTGATATCCTTGTGATATCACGTGCGTCTATAGGCTGCTATAACGCTCACTAACACGGTCTGTATACTTGTATGTCGAACTGGTCTAATAAAAAAATTCAAAAAAAAAATTAGTATTGCAAAAGCAGTTTTAAATATACCACAGTAGTCTAGTTAACAGCTGTTTTTTACAATGGCCCGATAAAAAACCATAACCTAACTAACGCTGAATCAGTTCCATTTTTTACAAAAGGTAAAAAGTAAACATAAACCATTTCGGTAGCATGTTACAGTTTTTCTTTGTTTGTAACGCAAAACAACTTCGTGGCACTTTATGGAGTCGTTAGGTGCATATTTAATAAAAATGATTTATGATGGCCAAAACGAACGGTGCCTACATTCGATCGTGAATATAGCGCTCGATTTATTATTTAGTACTATCGTAATACCCTTTTTTTCTACATCATCTGATCTGTTTGACACAATACGAAACAAAATATATGAGAGTCAATAGAAAATTCTTATCACGAACTTATTTTTATAGATAGCTTTGTTGTTTATCCTATCCAATCTATAACCCATGCATTGCTGGCGAGACGTCGCCCAATCCACCGAATGGAGTGGGTATGTATGTATACATATATGGCATCTAATAAGTAGCTAAAAGCACATGTGTTACGGATATCAGACAAAAGAGCAGTTAAAAATATAGTATTTAAATAGGTACATAACAACCAGTCTTAGAACAAATAAACATGAAATAAATATTTATTCTAAGTAGGGATCAAACCCAAGGACTTTAACACACAAGATAAGATCACTACCATCTGCGCCATTAGACCCGTCAAATTAAAAATAAGTAGTTCTATTAATGTGGTCTTAATAGGAATACATAAAGACGGATTTCAGATTAAGTTTTCCTCACAATAGTTTTTGTAATGTATTGTTTCAAACACATCCTATTTCAGTGCAACTGATACATAAGCCATCACATCCGTAGTACAACAAGTAATCATTTTCTGTTCCAAAACTATCTTTGCAACAAACCAAAGAAATCCAGATACGGTGAGATGTCTTTATAAGTCCATCAGCGTAAATGTTAAAAAAAACTTTAAACGGTTCTCTCGGGAGTGTGTTTCGAGAGTTAAGCTGTTTGCTCGAATACCTGACGCATACTATAGTTTTACAGATAGCTTTGCGGATTCCCATTGTGTCAGCAAACACATTTCACAGCTCATTGGCTTAAGTGCGTTTGTTCCCAGTAAAATACTATCCCTATCATGTACAGATGAGACATCTCAGAAATGAATGACTATTTAATACCTCTGCTAGTTCAAACTTCCGTTTTATTTCTATAATACAAGGGAGAGGGATGCTGTTCACGAGGACATCTTGACTCTCCAACGCGCCCGACTCCTCAAATTGAAGAAGCCACGCAGACCCAGCAAACATCGAATCAGCGAATTCCGCCCCTTTTGTTGAAAAGGCGGTGGAATTGCGCCCTTTTTTTCCGGACAAACCTAGTGCTGGACTACTCAAACGTCAATTCCAGCGCCACCGAAAAAAGAGGGCGGGGCCTCTCATAGATGAAAGGTCCTATGCCCGTATTCATCCCGAGTGCCCCGCGGCCGCGAGATTTGAGCGGGACCGACGGCGCGTCCGAGGGCACCTCTAGAGGCTCGACCTAGGCTCGGCCGCCGTCGTTGGGGTTGAATTTACTATGAATTATATAAGAAAAAGAGGACGGACAGATTGAGCCCGACAGCCCTAGGGCTGTCGGTTATCGCTCATAGGGGCAGGTACTTCACGCGTTCGCCGGCGAACGCGGTGTACTACTCTGTTGTACGAGTGCATGTGGAGTGTAGGTGATTGTTTTGTGCCAGTGAGAGGGCGAGGAAGGGCTGCGATTTTCGCGGTTATTTTATCGGGAGGGTCATCTAAGACGTGACGCGGTCTACGATATCGGGCGTGGACGTTTTTCCTTGCGACGTATTTCGCGGACTTGGAAATTAAAGGGTTAGAGTGATTTGAGGCCCCGTCGAAAAAACGGCGCGACGCTTCTTTCATGAACTCGCGAATCGTGGAAAGATCGAGATCGTGATGTAAGCTCACATTACGGATGTACCACGGGGCGACGGTCGCCCTGCGCATGAATTTATTTTGGACCACTTGAAGGGATTTGATATGAGACGGGGCCGCGTGAGCGAATACGGGGCTCGCGTAAGTCATCACCGAACGGATGGAGGCCTTGTAGATAGTCCTCTTGTGGCGGAGGGACATCTTACTTTCA
>JACJUM010003237.1:12292742-12318283 GCA_020976665.1 Heortia vitessoides
CGCGAAAGGACATGTTCCGTGAGGCGGTGCAGTTGGTGTACGCACGAGTATCGGTTGCGAAAGCCGAACTGTTCGTCTGCCATAAGGCCGTTATCGTAGACGAACCCTCGCAAACGCGAAAAAATGAGGCGCTCATATAACTTGGCCAAGGAATTGAGCAAGCTAATGGGCCTGTAGGAAGTGGGGTTTCGGGGGTCTTTACCGGGCTTGTAGATGCCAATAACGACGGCGTCCTTCCACGCGTCGGGAAACACGCAGTTAGACATGGCCACATTGAAAATTGTCACAAGCAGGCAAATAATATGGGCGGGGAGAATACGCAGGACGCGATTAGTTATTCCGTCCGAACCGGGGGCTTTGTTTACTTTGAAATCGCGAATGACGTCACGGACCTCAACTGGCGTGACCGGGTCTAACGGCGACGCCGTCGGCGGCGCGTGTTCTATTTTTTCGACTTCGTCGTCGACATAATGAACGAAAGACAAATTCGTAGGGAGCATGCTAACCGAGCACTGCGATTCTAAGCTATCCGCTAGGCATTCGGCTTTTTCGACGTCTGTGAACGCGATGGCGGTGGCCGCGGCGGCGGCGACGGTCGCGAGTGCGATCGCGGGCGCGGGCGCGGGCGCGGGCGCGGGCACGGGCGTGGGAGCGGGCGCAGACGTAGCGGTACGATTGAGAGCGGGCATGTTCGCCGTCTTGTCTGACTTGAGGTATCTCGCTAGCTTCCAATATGCTTGGTGAGACGGCGAGAGTTCCTCGAGTAGATCGCCCCACCGGGAATTCCGCACCTTGTTAATGCGCGCCCTTACAGCGTACTGAAGGGAGCGCATGTGAAGGCGGTTTTCCTCGGTGCGGTAGACGGCGTAGGCCCGCATAACGGCTTTTTTATCTCTAATGAGCTCCTTGACATCCTCGGGCAAGATCAGACGATGATTTCTCATCGCCGGAACCTGCTTGGACGCACCCCTGATGGCGTCCGTCAAGTGACTCGTTAGAGCTTCGATCGCGGTGTCTGTATCCTGTCTTGTTTCGATCGTTTCCGGGATAGATTTCAATAGGGGAGCGTCGGTAGCTGCGAGTGTTTTCCCGAGCTTCCTCCAGTCCACCACTGTTACCGTCTCCGGAGCCGAACCTACGGCGGGACTTAATTGTAGTTTAACCGGCATATGGTCGGACGACAAGTCATAGATCGTTTCTATAGAATGCAGCGTCAGTGCCACATTCTTTAGAAGCGCCATGTCGAGTATGTCCGGCCTGAGATTGGCCTGTTTGGGAAAGTGCATCGGCGCCAGGGGAGCCACCACGACGAAGTCGAGCTTATCGGAAAGGTCGCACATCCTCGTACCATTTTTGGTAGAGGATACGCAACCGAACCGTGTATGTTTGCTATTGAAGTTGCCAGCAATAATGACGGCTTCGTCAAGAGCAAACAGCGCTGCGAGATCCGCCTCTGTTAGCTTCCCCGACGGGGACAAATACGCTGACGCTATGGTGACGGGGCCATGACCGGTCATCGCCAAACGGCAAATAGAGACTTCGATGTCTGTGAGCGCGGGCGGGGGGTCGACCGGGCAACATTGTAAGTTACGCTTAAAATAGACTAGAGTCCCACCGCCCGGGCGGCCGACTCTGTCGTTCCTAATGGTCCTGTAATTCGCTATATTAGGGGTCCGCCTACTGGGATTTAGGTATGTCTCTTGAACTAGGAAAACGTCCACGTCGTGCTCGGATAGAAATTTCGCGATCTCTGTTTTCTGATCGCTCATACAATTGGCATTATAGAACGCCAACGTAAGCGAGCGGGGTTTTGATCGCGCTGCTGATAGGGACATCTAATTGGATTTCACGAAGGAGGCCAGGGTCTTAATTAGAGCCGGATGCTCCATCGACGCCTGCATTAGTGCCCACTGCGATTGGGCTACAGATTTAAGGTTTTTCGCTTCGGCGAATTTGTTCAGGAGGAGCGGTATCTCCTCGATGAAGGGTGCGATGCCGGCCGAGAAGGCCATTGGCTCGTCTAGGTCCTCTGGCGAGAAACCTAGACCAGCCATCGGGGGCTGGGTCGGAGGCGGGGCCGAGCGCGGAGTCGAAGTTTGCGTTTTCACGGCTGACGGTCTCCCTACTGTATTGCCCCTCGCGGGGGGGTTGTTTTTGGCTGAGGAGGCTGGCGCTCTCACTACAGTATTACACTACAGAAGCGCGGGGAATTGTCTGTCACTTTGTAGATTGGGCACGAATGGGCGCGAGTGATTGAATTGGGGTCCGGAAGGGGCCCGCGAGCCCTGAACCGGCGGACGACCAGGCCTCGGCGCTCTGCGCGGCGCCTTGGGACAACCGCAATAGTTCGCAGTATATCCCGCCTCAAGGTCTAGCGGAGACGCTCGTCCACGGCCTAGGTGAAGATGGTGGACCGCCTGTATTGGCAAATTCTGCGACTTTAGGTCAGCAGCTACAACTTCGGTATCCACCTCCTTAGGGATACCGCGGATGATTACTCTTAATTTCCGCTCCTCGGAGAGCGCGTAAGTATGGAAACTTACGTTCAAGGTTAAAAGGTAGGCCGTGAGCGCTCGGTGCGCGTCGGCCGTCGGGACTTGCACCCGAATTCCCAACTGGGTAGAAGTCGCCCTAGTATAAAGAATCTTCTTGTCTCTCAACGCGGTTGAGAGGTGGTTCCAGGCCGTTTTGTCCTGGATCACTACCGGCGGCGGCGTCTTTTCGAGCGCTGCGCGGGTTGAGCGGAGGTGGGTACGGATGCGGGCCGGCGCGGGGGTCCGTTGTGTCGCTTTGACGCTTTCGGGGGTGGCGGGGGGGAGTCGCGGGTAGGCTTCCTCTTCCTCCTCTTGCCTACGACGGTTGTGAAACCGTCGTCGTTGTTATTCGCCGATCGCTCGGCACAATCTGAATCGGATGCCGACTCGAATCGGCATTCCATTTCGGAGTCGGAGGCCATCCTCCTGCGACCCTAATACCTATGAGACTCGGACCTCATCGAAGAGGCCGGCGAGCGCGAAACAACGCGCGGTGAAAAATATCGCGGGGAGCCGCGGGGAGAGCGCGAGCGCGATCGCGATTGCGATCGCTGTCGCTGTCGGCGGGCGATACGCGGCGAGCGGCGGACCAGAAAAGTCGGCGACGGCGTAACGCGGCGGCGCGGGGTTGGACGCGGGCACGGCGGCGACGGCGAACGCGATTTAACCTGCGGTCGAGACGCGGTCGCGGACGATCGAACGGACACGGCGGGACGCGGGGAGCGGGGCGGACGCGGGGAGCGCTGTGGGCGCGGCGAGGGCCTAGCTGAAGTCAAGGCTCCCGCTGAAGATGGCGATGCCGGTGACGACGCGATTCCGGCCGGGGCTGAAGGCTCCGGGCGGGGGAAGTGCGGCGCGACGGTCGCGGGGATCGCGCGAGAGGCGCTTTGGCGCAGGTACTGCGCGTACAATTCCGGGTAAGCGGCCTTTCGAATTCGGCGAACCCGAAATCAATATTTGCCATTTCGCCGAGTGTGGGAGTGCACCCGGCGATGTGTTGTGTGGGGTTGTGGTGTGTACCTATTTGACTATAGTGTAATTTTATTAGGGTAAGTCCCCCGCCAGGGGATGAGTTCCTATGCCTAGGCCACTACGGAGCAGCGAGTTTACCGGGTGACGGCGGCGTGACGTGGGTCCTCCGGGTCTTGATCAGACACGTAGGATGTGTTCCTAGGGCCAAACGCAGGCCACCTAACGCGGGAGCAGCAGACCGGTCCCCCCAAGGCCTCGTGAACCCCGGTCCCTTCTGTACTGTCCAACCCTCGAGGAGAGAGGGCGGGCTTCAACAGGTTGCCCCGGCTTGCTTTCGTTAACACCGCAGGGTATCCAGCAACCGGCCACTAATGTCGTGGGCTGCCAACTCAAGTCCACACTAAGTCCCGACAAACCGAGGAAGGTGGTGCAAGTGACGTCACCCACGGAAGCAGCGCGCCGCTCCCGAAGCGCTAGCGGCAGAGTGGAGACGGAACGCCCACTCATGTCACCACCGCCACCTAAGAAGATACTCAAGACCCGGGACACGGGGAAACTACGTCTCCCTCAGCCCCCCTCCCCCAAACTACTCGCGGTGACCGAGTTTTTGAAGGAGTTCGGAGCCAAGCCTCAACCGAAGCCCCAACGCTACCCTCGGAAGAGAAGAGAGGGTCTCGAACACCGGAGGAGAAAGAAGACAGCGACATCCAGGTGCTGGCTCTGGAAAAGCTGCGTGCGGCGGTATACCCGCAATTTGAAGATGTGGCGGGTTATATTGCAACCCGCCCTCCTTTCAAGTCTCACGCCCCCCCCCCCCCCCCCCCCCAGCCGCCGTGCTGCGTTCACACCGCGCGCGCCCGCTCCCGTCCCAGCGCAACAGTGGCATCTGCGGCACTTCCAAGTTGTGGTTGTCGACAGTCTGGTGACTGCGGCGCTCCGCGTCTTTGTCGCAATATTTACGCGCCGCACCGGGTTGCGGTGGAAAACATTTTTCGCTTCCACCCGCATTTTTCTTTGTATTTCTCACGATTGTTTCTTTCTTCGTTTAGGCATCTTTTAGTTTTTTTCTTCGTGTTTTCTTCGTTTTTAGGGTTGTCCACATCAGGGAGTTGATGTATTTATCGATGCTCTTCAGGGGGTTGCGGTCTTGGGCTTATGCCCGGGTCATGCTCGACCTCACCGGCCGTGAGTTCTCGCTGGTAGGCAATGGAGTCCGGTGGTCTGGCGTGCAGCGGCGCAATGTTGCGCAAGTGCGGGTACGCCAGGGAGCCTTGTCGGCGCGCGCGAACAACGACAATCTGCGTCGATAATCTGCGAATGAAATCTTCGATGTATTCTGTTCTCAGGTCCCGGTGTATCGTCGCGTTTCGTACCATGCGCGGTGCTCCGACGATTGTGCATAGAACGCGGGACTGCTGGGATTGAAGGCGGCCTTTGTGGGACCGGCTGGTTAGTGCGTACCATGCCGGGGCTGCATATGTGGCTTCGTTCTGAGCGGAAGTTTGGAGGCGAATACCGACCTGGTCTTTTTGATTACGTGTTCGGTGTAGTGCTTCATGCACATGGCTGTCTATTGTGATCCCTAGGTATTTGACCTTGTGGGACCACGTGACTTCTTGCCCCATTAGCATTAGTGGTTTCGGGAGAAGAGAGTGGCGGCTACTGACTGCAGCCTGAGTCTTAGTCTCATCTGCAGTCTCCATCTGCTTAGCCACTCGGGCAGTAGGTCGAGGGTGTTCAGTAATTTCTTAGCTGCGTGTTTTAGGTTGACTAAGGATGCGTAGTAGGCGGCGTCATCTGCGTATAGTGCCAGATGTGTGCCTTCTCCTACCGGAATATCGTCCGTGTACAAGCTTTACAGCACGGGTGAAATGCAGCTGCTCTGAGGTACACCGGCCTCAGCGGCTCGTTCTGTTGATAGAACGTTTTCCACTTTCACTCGAAAATATCTCTTATCGAGGAAAGATGCTACCACTCGTGTGATTCGACGGGGGGTTTGTGACATCGATAATTTGTACAACAGACCCTGGTGCCACACCTTATCAAACGACTTCTCCATGTCGAGGAGTACTGTGGTGGTGTATTCCTTCATGTTGAAGGCCATCATCATGTGGTGTAGTACTCTCACTAGTTACAGCGAGGTGGATTGCTCTGTCCGAAATCCGTACTGCTCCTCCCTCGGTCTTATATGCGGTTCCAGGTATAGAAGTAGCAACTTCTCATTCACCTTGGATACCGTAGGTAGCAGTGTGATAGGACGGTAACTCTCAGGCTTGAGTAGATTCTTCCCGGGCTTGGGCAGCATGATTACTCCTCCCATTTTCCACTTTTGTAGGAAGTGGCCTGTGCGGTTGATGCCGTTGAATAGGCAAGTCAGAGCTGTGATGCTTTTTAGTGGTAGATGTCGCAGCATGTTGCTGGTGATGTTATCAGGGCCAGGCGCCTTCCTGGGTTTCAGTTGCTTTATGGTCCTGCTGACCTGCCCGGGCCTGAAGACGACTGGGTCTTCATCTGCCGCTATGGGAACGGCGAGATACTCTTGAAGATACCGGGTCACCGTCTCAACTTGTTCTACGTTGTCACAGGGGTGTGGGCACAACTGGCGTTCTAAGTGTTCGGCGAAAATCTCGACGCAGTCCTCCACACGGTATCTCGGGTGGCCATCTGGTCCGAGGAGGAGTCTGATTGGAGCCGGTTTCTTAGAGATCTGGCGACATAGGCGATGGACACTGTTCCAATCTTCGCCCGCGTTCTCTATCTATCGATCCCAGCCTTCTGCTTCATGCGACCTCAGTTTGTGTCTCACCTGTTCGGTGAGGGCGTTGAGCTGACGCTTGAAGGTTGGGCAGCGTGTCTGCTGCCATCTTTTTCTTACATGTCGTTTCTTCGCTAATAAGTCCCTGATGCCCTTGGGCAGCGGTGGGAGCCTGCTGCTGCTGGGCGTGGTGTACGATAATGATTTTGCGGCTTCTTGACTGCAGGTGATGAGTGCATTGGCGAGCAGCTCAACGTTCTCAGAGGTGGTAATTGGTAGCGTAGGGGTATTCGAATGCATGGCAGAATTGAACGCCTTCCAGTCAATGGTTTGGTGAGCAGCCGGTGGTGTCATAGTGGTCGGTCTTGACCACTAGCACCGGGAGATGATCAGATTGGAGGTCCTCGAGGAGAATCTCCTGCGTCAACACGCTGTCCAGGCCTTTGTGGATCGCGATGTCGATTACGTCGGGTGTATAGGAAGGGTGGTTGGAGTAATGCGTGGGTACCTCCGGATCACTCACGGTGAAGCCGTGGTCCTCCGCAGCTCGGAGCAGCATCCTGCCCTCTCTGCAACAGCGCACAGAGTTCCATGCAAAGTGTGTTTGCTATTTAGGTCCCCCGCCACCAAGGTGGGTGTGGGGTCTGCCATCAATTAGACCATTTCGCTGATGACGAAGCGAGTCCCTGGCAATTTGAAAGTAGCAAACAAACGTATGGGATAGCAGGCGTGGACTTCTACTTCGAGGGCGTAAAAGGAGTCGGTGGTAGGACTAGGACCTAGTAGGAGTTGATGGATCAACCTACGACGTACCAAGACAGCGGACAGAGTCCGCAATATGCGACGTTGCGATCTGACACCTCATCCTTCCGGTACAGGTGGTAATTTGGCATCTTGATTGAGTCTATGGGTTTCAATAGAGTCTCAGAAATTAGGCACACATCAATGTCCTGTTCTTGAAGTAAAACCCGCAGCAGTCCTATTTTCGATCTAAACCCGTTGGCATTTCAGTGGATTATCCTTAGCGGCTTATATTGCGCCATTGGTTTAAAGCAGCTGTGCTACTCCACCGAGGATAATTGGTACGGCGTTCTCGCCGGACCTAATGGCCCCGAGTACGTCCTGTAGGACGCAGATGGCTCGCTCGGTGTCCATGAGCCGGCTCTGAGTTGAGCGCGGCGTTGGCTTCGCCTTCGGCTCCTGCTGCGGCGCTGGGGCGGTGACTGCCTTCTCAGTGGGGTCTTGTTTCGCAGGGGCTCCCCTCTTTCTCATGCCCTTGCGTTTCCGACGGGGGATTTGCACCCCGTCGTTGGACTCAGCCATTCGGTGCTGTGTAGTTGGTTATGCTGGTACGCTGCCAGTGCGTACCGAAAGCCGCCCGGCTGCCGACCCTTTTTATCCTGGCTTCCTGCCGGGGAGCCCACCGAGTTTGCCGGGTGCGGTCCCCCACAGGTCGCCCCGCATCTCACATACGCTTGCTGTCTGTGGCAGCCATGGGAGGAGTGCCGGAATTGCTGGCACCTGTGGATTTGGGCAGGCCCTTTCATTCCTCGCCAGGCCTCAATCTTCACCCCGGGCATGCACAAAAGCTCGATAATTTCGTAGATCGCGGGGGTGAGGTTTGGTGTGCGCTGCATTTGGGTAAAATAGATGCAGCCCGGCCTGCCTTGTCGTGCGCGTATCTGACGCACGAACTCGGGTATGAAGCCCAGGGATTAGAGCGAAAAATGATTTCTCCGCAACCCGATGACCCGCCGGTATTAATCGGCGGCGTGTAAATACAAAAATGCGGAGCGCCGCAGTCGCCTCCGCCCCACCTGATAGCACAACCGCGAAAATCGCAGTCCTTTCTCGCCCTCTCACTGGCACAACACGATCACTGACACTCCACATGCACTCGTACAACAGAGCAGTACACCGCGTTTGCCGGCGAACGCGTGAAGTCCCTGCCCCTACGAGCGATAACCGACAGCCCTAGGGCTGTCGGGCTCAATCTGTCCGTCCTCTTTTGCTTTAATTTATCCATAGTAAATTCAACCCCAACGACGGCGGTCGAGCCTAGGTCGAGCCTCTAGAGGCGCCCTCGGACACGACGTCGGTCCCGCTTAAATCTCGCGAGCCATTGCGGCCGCGGGGCACGCAAGATTATTACGGGCATCGGACCTCTCATCTATGAGAGGCCCCGCCCTCTTTTTCGGTGGCGCTGGAATTGACGTCTGAGTAGTCCAGCACTAGGTTCGTCCGAAAAAAAAACAAATTCACACAATTCTTCACAAATAAAATGAAGCGCTAGATTAAAAAAATCACTATAAAGCATCACATTCCAAGGTTTGTGAATTATGCAGACCCGTCTGAAGAATTAACTTTCTGTATGCATAAATACGCATTAAGAACTTGTAATCCATGATTGAATAAATAGTTTCATGCCTGATATACATAACATCTTCATTCCTTATAACGTTATTCTCGTTCAGATCTGAATAAAAAAAACAAGAACCATTCTTACTGAAATGTGCAATTGCATAATTAAATTCCCGTGCGTCATATTATAAAGAAAGTAAGACAAAATAGAACGTCATACTAAATAACAACACAATTAGGCTTGAGCTTATGGAACCGTCCAAACACGAAATAGGTAGACAAAACAACAAGGGGACCGACTCTACAGTTTTATGAGTTGAACAAAAGAATGTAACTTTAACATGACAACTACAGCTAGTCAAAAATGGCTGTAAAAAAAATATGGTGGTCTTAACAACCATTGGTTTTGCATTATTCGACAATTCCTGTTTGGAGACTAGGTACCGACACACAGTGGGGCCTTTCATGAAGACGTATCTCAAGTCTCCCAAAGAATGACTTATGAATATTTAAGAGATATATAATAAAACAAAAATAATATTATTCTTAACTCTGTTTATAACTCTAAATACTTATATTTATAACGAACAATAAGCCTTTTTTCTGAAAGTTATATTTTCACCTGTAATTTTAAAACCGTTACGGAAATAGTAGCATTGACAAATATTACTATGATTAGTATTTATTTGTATAGGATAGAGCTTAAAGACTTTTAAGACAAAGTCATCATGTCCATGATTTTAGGGCGGTTTAATTTTGTAGCTAAATGATATTTACAAACAAATTGTTGACACCAATAAAACGATGTCTTAGATTATATCGTCTGAGTCTCCATATAAACACCAGACAAAAGACATTTTCGAAACTGTCATGAAATTTTGATGGTTGATTCATGCTGGAAATTTACCTGGCACAAATATGTATGTAAGTGTTTCTCAGAACAAACTAAACTTCGACTTAGGCATTTCGATAACCGATGATGTTATTAGAAAAAGTTAATTACTTTATTTCAAGTTCCAAACCTCCCTTTGTAATCTAATCTAAACACAAAAAAATGAGATATATTTTTATTAGTTTATTATTCGCATGTACAACCGAAACACCTTAATAGGATAAACAAAGTTGAGTAGAGCATTGTATTGTTATAATAATGACGGGACGTCCATACACAATCCAGCACTTTTACTGGAAATACTAGAATGTGTACTTGTGTGAGTGAGGAGCTGTGGCGTGGCGGTGGTGTGCGCGGGCGCAGCGCGGCGCCGGCGCGGGCGGGGGCGGACCTGTTCCTCCAACGGTGTCGCCGGCACCGCACACTAGGCTCAGTCCTTTAGCAGCGGCCAACGGTACCGCATGTGCCGCTAGCTGCTTCACAAAATAAACAACGCGAGGAATTCTAGCGTGCAGTGTGATATGATGCTGACTTGTGTTTTTTGAAAGACAGTGACAGATACGAACAGGATCGAGTGTAGTGTTCAATAAATCCCGAAGATGCCGAAGATCTTCCTTATAAAACAACGGCTGCATGAGCAGCAACTTGGGCTACAGGAGGGTCAGGAGCTGCTGTCCAGCAAGACTGACCCACTACGCCCCGGATCACCTCTTGACGACGGCCCTATACCACTTCTTTCGAAGAAGGATAAGGAATGTGCCGGTAAGTGTCAAGCGATTCATAAAATTATTACATTCATGGTCACTTTTTTAGTTGAACTATCCATCATTATCATCCACATTATGATGTTTATCTCTTTTTAAACCGATCCTTAGGTTTTCCTTCATTTGATATCCTTTCTTTTCTTCTTAAGCAGTTATATATTCCTCATATAGTTAGTTATATATACATCTTTCTTCACTTTCCTTATTTGATATCATTACTACGAATCGCCGATGCATTACATTACACATTTATAGCTCCTTCATTGCCGTTTCGAATGTAACGCTAGTTTATTTCTTGTCAGCTCCACCATAACGGCCACCATAACCCAAAAAAAAAGATATTGATCGCAATTGGATAGAATCCTGTTTTTGGCCACGGCTTGCTAAGAAACGCCTACCTGAGACCATTTGTGTGACTTGCATGATCCTAATCCAACGTATCTTTTGTTAGGTTTACTTTTTCGTCCTTTACGATTTTTATAGAATGTATTCAATACTTTAGTATTCCAACCGCTTCAGGCATTTTAAGTTGTTTTCTTACTTTAGTAAACATGTCACAAATTGAAATTAACAGAGGAGTATAAAAATCCATTTCTGAAAATTTTTCTGTTCACATATTAACGGTTCGCTCAGGCAGTGACCAAGTGTGAATCATTGATATAACTGTCATGTTTTTGTGTTTCCATGAAATGTTTACTCTCAAGAACATGCTAAAATATTCGACTTCTTGTCGCTGTATTAACTAGACGCTATTTTCTGTCATGGATATAATCACAAGTCTGGTAGATGTGCTCAAACCTTTTTTGAGGACGACTGATATTATCGGCAAAGATATCTATGACTCGAATAGGAATAGCTATTTATATTACACATAGACCAATGGAGGTAATGTAATGTAAATTAAAAAGAACATACAAATGTTGAGGAGATAATAAGACATTATTCCAATATTGTGCTGACTTTGAGACATGACTCGAAAAGTGAATGTTTGTGTTTGAAATTCGATGAAAAATTTTCTAAGAAGTTAAGGATAGTAAAGAAGGATGCTAAGGACTCCATTGTCCTCCTGAGATATATCGCCTTCAAAAATGGATGTAACTGTTAAGCGACGTGTTAATAGACCGTCCACGAGACAGGAATCGACCGGATGATGTAGGCACCGAGGTGTCAATGGTTGCGGCACAATGGCGTTGCTTCCGGCGGCCATCGCTGCCCGCTTTGTATTTAGGTTAGTCACCGCAATCTCGACTGTCATTTCAATATAATTAACATGTATGCTGTATGCGTGTCTCGTATTTGCATAAAGTTTGCTCTCTGTGTCAGGTCATTACTCAATGTGGTATTCATTCATTTGTTTAATTTTGAAACATAATGTCTTATGAGACGAGAAGTAGTCTACGATGAAGAAGGTACATACGCTCACAGCTGTTATTCAAACACACTATGCAGCAATTTCGCTATCATGCGAAATTGGCCCACATATGCTATTTATTGACACATCCTCTTTGTAAAGGGCATTCAATAAATAGTCTAAAGTAATTACAGGTGCCGTGACACCTGTACAGTAAAGGGCGAAAGCGAAGGACGACCTGTGGTCCCCGATAAATGCAAAGTGCAAGGGTCTCGCTTTAGGGGAATTTAAAAATAGGGTCACACAGCGTTTTTATTTTTATTATTGTTGCACTACTGTATATGTAAAATGTACTTTTAAGGTAACGTTAATTCTGTCTTTAACCGTATATCTAATTAACAATATCTCATTATGTGTATTTTAGTTTTGTAATACAAAAGACATCAACGGGCTTCAAGTGTATTGTTTTCTCGCGCGTAAAATGCATGCAATGAATATTAGAACTTTTAGATATAGACAAAGTACTCGTAGTGATCTTTTTTTTAAATGATTTATTGAAGTCGTGCAATTTTGTTTTAACGCAACATAACAAAACTTTAAATCAAGCCAACCTTGTTTAAACTGTTCCGAAGACAGTAATACAATGAAAACTAAACTAAATAATAAATTGTTCCCAATAATTGATTAAACTTCATTCGATAAACACATAGATAACGTCAGGCCTCTTGTAATATGAGGTTAAGTAAATTAAATTAAAGGTATCAGTGAATTTAAATGTCACGACACGTATTAATCAATGAAAAACTACAATCAGCAAATCATTTACAAAGTAATGGACAAATTGCGATATTTTCGTCGTATCCCTATATATATGTAATTAATAATTTCGAAGCATTAACAATTCGCCGGTCTGAATGTCTGTGGTTTTGCTGTGATCGAGTCAACGAAAAGCCAACACATGACCAAAACGACAGCGGCGACTCGGACTGAATGTATTCATGAATCTCTAATGAACTGTCGGTTCCCTGCAAGTATTGATGCTGTAAGTGTATAAAGACTCTTTTGTATTCCATTTCGAATATAGCACGACTATCGTTAGTAACATCTGGGATTATAATAAAACGATTTTAAAATGCATTGGCGTTCTGTTTACGTATAAACAATAATTGCAATACCAAAGACATTAATTTATATTATGAAGCTATGGTTAGCTATAAATTATAAGCCAAGCAGACTAAAAAGTCTACAATTAGGGAGGCTGCTTTGTTTGGCTGAATGCATACGCGCGCATACATTAACCTCACATCGACTGCGCTGTTGACACTAAAATTAAGGCCAAGGGTTTTGCTGTTTACATATGTTTCGACAATACCCACGTAGATTACATTAAGATAAATATTCTAATACTGACAAATTTATATTAATCGTCTGACATCAACTAATTTATTAAACAGTAGTATTTTCATAATCCGCCTTTTTACAAATATTGTAAAATTTGAGTTTGATCAATGTATCGTTATCGCAGGTATTTCTAATGGCGAACAGTAAAAATCTGCATCTTTGTGAATAGCCCAAAAAAGAAATGTATTCTACCACGTGGCCTATTGTGTTCTGGCTATTGTACATGCCGCTTTTTTTTTAGTTGAACGATCATAAAAATGCAGATTACGATGAATAGCTTCGGTAAATCTGTTCTCAGAATAACTGTACAATAATTGTGGTGCTAAACATTCCGTTTAATAGACATATTGCGTAAAGTCTCCTGTTTCCAAAAATTTTACGTTCTTTGTCAAACTAACCTTGAAAATGTTCACCATGCATTGCAGCAGTACTTATTACATTCGGGTACATACATTTTAAGTTTATTTATATTCATTTATAGATCATATTATAATTAATATGTATTTTCAAAAATCTTGATACTTGTCTGAGCGTAGTGTATGGGTGAGGCGTCTTTACTTACACTGAGCAGCGGAAAATCTTCGCTGCAAAACAATTTTCCTCCTCGTACATAGTTTAACATGGTAATAAGCAAAAATAAAGAAAAAAATATGTGTACATATTTACCGTCACACCGCATTCGAAGGCCGCTAATCTTAATAGCACCGTGCAAACTTACTTTGCATCACTAAGGAAATGAAGTTTGGAGAGTTAACATCCTACACTTAGCCTAAGCCACTTGCCATTTATTTTTTGTGCCACAGACAAGATGGCACACATGTGAGCTTGGCATTTGTTCTAGGAACGGCCAATAAGTCCGCACATGTCCTTTCAAAATAAAAAAAAAACGTAGGTAGCTTAACACCGGTTCTGCCATCATGAGATGTATGCGGGTCCAGTTTGCCTTTAATTAGTTTTTACATCTGCTTGTTTATTTTCTTACCAATAAAAACTTGCATAACACTAATAAAATTATTTGCTCGCGTACTTTGAATAAATACAGCAATATTTATTGAATTGGATGTTCAACATAGTTTGCTTTTAAACAAGAATCGCTTCGACAATAACTGCTTTTGTAAAAAAAAAATTAAAAAAGAAATGACCCTGAGTTGTGGGTTTCCACGGATCCCACCTGAGTTTTAGACGTGATTCATGTCCGCAAATCTAGGAAGTTATATATTTAACCACTTCTACAAAAACTGCTACACGTTTTTACTAATACCCTTAATGTGTTAATATTAAATAATAGTTTATAAACTATAATTCATCATCATCATATCATCAGTCATTCGAATTGCACTACTGGACATAGGCCTCTCCGCGAAAGAGGGAATTCTACCCATAATTGCTGCCTTGCTATTGCAAGCTATTGCAAGCGTGGCAATCGCAGAGCGCAGCCTTTACGACACAGATGCTGCTGCCCATCCCCGCCCTGTGCATTTAAGCTGCGTTGTTTCGGTTTGAAATACCGCCATCTGTCGGTTCTGGTACCTTAAAGTTCCCTTGCGGCAACCGTCAACGAAAAACGTCAAACAAAAAATATAGAAAGTTAAATAAACAACGTCTTTGACGTGAAAAAAATAGTTTTATTATGAGTAGTGAATGCGTTAATGTTAGAACATTATATTGTACAAATGTTAAATCTTTTTTTAAACAACCTCTCTAGTAGGTACTCAAACAATAGGAATTTTGTCTAAAAATGAGAAGATCGACCAGGTAGTGCAATCGGGTAATGGTAAGCCGTATTGTATGTTGAACTTCATAGTGTCATAACACAGTATGGCCTACCGCGTAAGTTGTAGACAATATTAATGATTAAATAAAAGATTATAAACTCTGCATTAAACAATTCGAAACACTTGTACAAATTATTATCACGTGTTTTAAAACACGAGTCTCAAAATGTGTTTCAATGAAAAGTTCCTTGTAATGAAATGCGTTATGGTTAAATTTAATCTTATCTATTTACAGTTTGTGTTATTACTGAAATAATACAATTTTTATATCGACCTCGAAGTCTAATAGACTCTTTAAAGAAATATGTATATCCTGACACATTTACATCTATTTTTAATTTATTTATTTAAATAAAAATATTCGGCAAAATGCATATCAACGCATAAATTTATATAAAAATGAAATATTATCTAAGTTTTCTTGTAGATCTTTCATAGGCTAGAGACCTAAGAACAGAAGTAAACCTCAAACTGTAACAGGATAAACTAGATATTTTTGTAACCGTATGATCCGGAGATGAAGTAACCATTAAAAAGTGTAAAAAACACGTTCTTGAAACGTGTAACGTCTTAGTCAATTAATATATACAAATAAAAGTGTGCAAACACATGTGGACAAACGTGATGAAAACTATAATACTACAGTTAGTCGCAACTGCGAAAACTTATGTAAAATCATCCTGTACAGACACGCCATTTTACGTTTCAGTGGAATTCAAGTTTTATGACGCAACGAATAAAGAACAAAATCGTCTAAACACCAAAACCAAATAGATTTGTCAGTCAGTAGTCACGGTCGAGAGACAATACCATAACAATACCCGCATACGTCATTAACGGGAACACTTTCTGTTATCAAATACATTAAGGACCACCTAGGATGAAATATTAGTGCTTATCTATTTAAAAATGTTAGCTTTTAGAGTAATGACTGGATAACAACAGTCGTGTTTAACAGAAAAATTATAATGATTTAATGTTGATCCGACAGAGCGTCGTGATTTACTCCGAAATTAAATAAAACAGCGACGGTTTGCGAAGGCTCACATCTCGTGAGCGTAAGGTCATCTCCTCCATTGTTGTGTCATGCGCAATAAAAGATAATCATTTCGTATATTTTGGAGCAATTTACTACGACCGCCCACGGCTTGGCTTGAAACTTCATGACAAAGACTCGTAAAACTCCACAAATACAAAGCAGACGTCGCCCAAATTCCATATTTTCACACATTCAATAAAAGATAGACATTAAATACTAAACTTAAGGTATATCACTTAAGATTAACTCGATGTTATTACATATATTCTAACTTCCCATTTTGCCCTTTCCAATATTATCCCTTCAGAAATGTGAATAGCGGTAACTGTTGAAATCTTAACATATGGTCAGTAAAATGGGAGGCAGTCCGTTTAAACCAGCCACCGATAAAAGCAGCCAACCTTAGATACCGGATTTTTTCTATCAACTATTCGAATTAGTCGGAGTTAGCCTTGAACACTTCGCTAAACATATTTGGGTCATTAACCCTTGCCAAATCTGGTTGTGATTCACGTCGTGATCAAAATAATAATAAAGCGTTGAACAGTTTTTGCGACCGTTCGTTTTGAGTCGACGTATTAGAATCACCGTTTTTTGCCCGCTCACCACTGGCGTTGAAAATCCGGAAGGCTAAGCAATTACATTTTGTGGGCGGAGCGGGCGTAGGAGGGCATACTGTATCAACCTCAACCTCCACCTAGCAAACGTGCGAACGATTATATTATTTATGGAAATAGACAATAGCTCTGCCTAACCGACATCCTTGGTCGCCAGCTAGATTCGCAAATGTGACTTATAACGGATTATATTATTTTTTAATCGGCCACCTCAACGCAATAAGCTCTTCAACTAGTTCGAGATCATATGGCCCAAACCGCTTCCAGATGCGGCCGGCCACTATAAATAATTCAGAACAAAAAAATGTGTCCTCCGAGCCGACCTTTTAACCGATTCTCGGCGAGTGCCGGTTCCCTAGTACCGTGTGCCGGTACTTACGCAGAAAAAGGCTCCAACGGAATTTTATGAGTCTCGTCCCCCAGCGGTTCTTCATAGCTGTGCTGCGGCAAGTTAAATGCTACCAGCGAGCGATAACCCCGCGTGGACAAGCTAGCCGCTCGGGCCCACTAGTTTTTTTACGCTCGACGCGGGTTTTACTGCCGTCTCTTTATTATGCATTATAATATATTTGTGCACAGTAACTCATTCGAAGCAGCAACACATTCATGCTGTATAAAATACTTAAGTTGCTATGTGAATATCTATCGTGTGTTTATTGTAGAGAGGTCCTTTTGATGTAGTAGTATAAAATAAATGATATATATTAAAACTACTTTTCCCAATATTAAACCAAAAGAAGGACAATGTGACTGGGCGTATCTCATTTGAAAGGTTTCTAAAAAGTATAAACATAGTTTTTGTGAATATAAATAGTTGTACAAATAACCTTCGCCCTCAAAACTGCGACATAATTAAGCAGTCTATACAGAGTGGAGTGCCACGAGAGACGTGACTTTTAAAAATCTGAAGGCTTTAGCATTGTGCGTAGGTACCTTAATTGTAACATTGTTCAGCAGACAAGATATAATTAATCATTTGGGCGGATTAGAATAACGTTTTACTAGTGATTAATGTGCGGATAATTGCTACGATCACTCGCTCAAACTTGCACGCCTCTGAACGCGCCAACGATATTAATGTCTTATACTATAACCGAGAAATTGTTATTCAATAATTACTATATACCTAAAATACCAATTAATGTTCTAATGTATACTACCCGCTTAGTGATTAAATACAAATTACGCAGGAATGTCCTGACATATATAATTATATAAACAAAGTAATTTTTGCGAATATCTGTATTTCTGGTCACACAATCAATTACAACATCTCCAAAAACACCAAGCATTTAAAAACAAATGCAGTTTATTACAGACAATAGGATCTGAGTGTACCCAATAAGCAGTCTTATTTGTTAAATAGTAAGGCAATTTCTTAAGAAGCCGAAAACCGCTTCGGAATCACTAATTATTGCCGAAAAGTGATGCGAAGAAGGCAGCCGTTAATGGCCAAATAATGAGTGTTCGCATTCAAGGTTGTTCTTGGCAGGAAACTGGCTGAATAGATATGGACGTGGTAATTACGGGGCCTTGACTTACCGTTTTAGAATAAAAACCGCACTATTTAAATACTCTTCGATAAGAATTATAGCAATGCGTGCAGTTAAAATGCGCCTATCGTACTAATACGGCGTCGGGGTATGTTGATGCAAATATCTTACGCTGTATGGTGCTTATCAATTTCCCATTTAATCCGTTACCATCTATAGTTATAAAATGATTATTTATAACTCTAAAGAAAATCTGCGTGTATTATGTTATATATAATAAAATATTTGGTTTACACATACGAAATTCTAAGACTTATATCAATTCATTTATGCATTGATTTTTTATTGTGATCATCCGAATACCTTTCCGTAAAGATTTCTTTCAAACTTTACTTCATGGTTATTATCTATCATCACTCAAATTATGTTCAATTCATTAGTATTTATAAACCATAAACAATCTTAAATGTTACCATCCTGTTCAAGCATTAGCAACATACTCTACAAGAAACCATTCAAAAATTTCCTCCCGTTCAGACATTCAATACCATCGTGAACGAATTTCTCATTAGAATTCTTACGTGCAACGTCCACAGTAGTGTAGTGCCCGGAGAATATTAATTATGAACCTTAGTCTGGTTTCCAAATGTCAGACGCGACCGGCACCTTACCTATTGAATAAAAACTGCGGCATTTTATATCTTACATATAATAATTTAGAGCTCACTTCGCTAATCTAATAAAAATGATCGTTGTAAAGTTATATTTGTGATAACGGTACTCTTTACTGATGCAGGTGCTTTTTTATAGAGAAATAAAAAGGTTTCTATGTATACTCCATACTATTAACAAAAGATAGTGTTATCTATACCACACATACTGCTGGTCACCTTAAATTTGTTTAGTGTGGAATTTATAAGCTATTCTTTGTTAAATTTGTTGTTGTATGTCTATAAACTGTAATAATAATATAACATTATGTAGAAATAATATTCGTGACATCAAGGTGAAACATGTCTAGGGGGCATATCTTATAATTACATTTAAAACATGAGTTGAACGCTTAGTTTTGATATCTATGTACTAACAATTAAAATAGTACACATTTGAATCGATTGTATAAAGGGAACTAATTTGTTGCATACCTATTAATAAATCGAATGGGAAACATTTTTGATGTTACTTTTCATTCATAACAACAACTAGAATTATTATGACGTTATAACTATTTGCAATAAAACAACTTATAAAAAGGATTAAAACGTCGCGTTTTCATCTAATGACCTTTAGCAAAAACAATGGTTTCGCTTGTTAAGCTTATCACTATAGGAAGTTCTTTTATTACATGCTATATAATTTACCTCGCTATTAAAGGGTAAAATTAGGATTAATGGTTGAGGTACTGCATCATGAACACAATTTACATTGTTTTTTAACTTATATATGTAACAATAATAAATAAGTAAATATAAAGTATAACTTGATATAACGTAAAACGTATTCGCCTACAATTACAATGTATTATTTCACACATTAAGATGGGCAGAAGAAAATTAAAAAATAATTAATATTACCAAAAGTATGTTGGTCTTGTAAACCTTATACTGTCGTGACGAGAATGATTCCAAGAATACATTAAATGCTTATACTTTGTTTGAATGTGTATTCGTGTATGCACAAATTTTAAGACTCGACGGTTATAAAACTTGTTCTCTGCAATGTTCACTTTTTGAAAAAAATTAACGGTGCATTATGGATGGAGAGATTCAAAATTTCGAGTCCGCAGACCGTCACGCCCTCCTGTGCCGACGCATACAATTACCGACACCGGACAAAAAAGAGCCCCACCAATGCAGTTTCGTCCTTGAGGCCCTAACAAAAGCTGAGAAAGGGCAAAGGAACTCGTTTGGGGCTACCTTGAGACTTTCACTGACTACCTACGCACATTTCGCTATAATAGAGTTTTGTAAACCAATTCTGTGTTCCCTAAGTTCAATGTTCAACGAATGTTCGATACAAAATTCACTTCTGACATAATCATCACTTGCATTGATTTATTGAAATGGCTGTTAATAAATTAAACTATTTTAGAGTTGGAACAGACATACGTGACATTGATAATAGAATTGTTAGCCAAATTCACATAAGCGGGCAGGAAGTGTTGAGCATTGACTGAATGGATAAAACTCGACGGCGTCAATGGCTAGCAGATTTAGGTCGAGATTGAATTTGTCACTTTGTCCGCTGGCGCGCCAATTACAATAACAACATACAGAGCTGTGGGTGTGTGTGTGGAGGCGAGTGTTACCGTTATGGAGGCACATACCAGTGACGTCAACGAGGCTTCATGCCTCCGACGCCGCACGAATACGTTAGTAATAACACGAGGACACATAGCACACACGTAGTCACCGTGTGATTTGTTGTGCATCTACATTGATCTCGAAGATATGCACTATTTCCATCCAATCATAAAACTGTTTTCCTTTAATCAAACTATTCAAAGAATCTTTTCTAACAAAATTATGTTTTCTTGTTACAGATCGAGATGTATTTGGGGAAACTAACTTAACAAGAAACTCACAGGAAAAACACAAAAAAGAACCTAGAAGATTCATTTCCTCCATACTTGGAGGTGATGTTCCTTATGGAAGCCATAGAGGGCATGTTCTTACTCAAGCAGAGCGCAAACAGTACTTACCGGTGGTCTCGGAAGAGAAGAAAACGGAAGATCGTCCCTTAATCAAAGAAGAGAAAGATTCTTTGGATAGTGAGCTTGTGGTACTTCCATCTCGAAATACCCCATCTCCAGATTCAGCCCCGTCACCTGGTATAGATAACAACGTAAGATGTCAAAAAGTTTCAGTAATTCAAAGGACACCTTCACAATCCCAGTTTAGAGACCATAAAAAAGAGTTGTCAGATGTTAGCTTACCAGCGACACTGCCTACACCTGAGCCGGAACAGGATCAACCTATAGATTACGTGATTGCTAAAAAGCGTGGTGAAACTGAAGATGAAGAAACAGAAAAGAAAATAAGAGAACAAAGAAGAACAAGTAGTTCGAAGATAGCTAATGGAATTTTAGCGCGACCGGTACTTGTACTGAGGAACTGCCCCGGCAGCAAAGTACCCGGTATCCTTAATGCCGCTGCAGGTCATGGAAGATCCACTGGAGGAAATGGATCTAACGGCGGCTCCCAAAGTAGCGGAGGATCAGGAAGTTTTAGTTCGGGTGGTGGTAGTACTGCTCCTTCTTCTGGCGGTGGTGGTGCAATCGGGGGTGGATCGGGGAGCGGGGGAAATGGCCGTGATGGGAGGTCTAATTATGGACCAAATAGTCCGCCTACCGGCAGTCTTCCACCATTCTACGAAACGCTTGGGCCCTCATCTAAAGGAGGTCAAAATTCTTTTAATGCCAATAGTAATTTTACAAATGAGTTTAATATTATCAATGGATTTAATATGGACTGTGAAAATAATGAAAATGCAACAAACTTTCCCGAACAAAGCAAACAATATTCACTAATGCAAAATGCACACTATGGTCTTGCTCTTAAAGATGAAGAAATAGACTATGAGAATAAATTAGAAAATTTAAACGGTATAGGAAATTATGGAAGCAATTTTGATGATTCTATGGTAGTAGACATGGGGGATGATGTTATAGATAACTACCAGTTTTCTACAACGCTGACCTTCTCCGGAGGAAACGAAAGTATTTTAGGAAACTTGTCTGATTCAGCTGAAGATTTTGCAAGCTTACTCAATAATCACGTAGAGTCTATAACTGATTCGGAGCTAAGAGAATCGTCATCTATTACGCCAGACTCAGTGCACAACCCGGTTGATATTGAAAGTTTTGCAGAACAAGTTACTTTAAGCCGACAGTATTATGAAAAAGCAAACTATCTAGCTTTTGCAAGTCAAGAACAAAATTCATCCTACAACTTCTCAAAAGAACGGCCGGATTTGTTGATGCAGCTCAATCCAGCCCTATTACAACACAATGAAGGTCAAATGCAGCAACTTCAAATCCACGTCCAATTTCAACAGAGGCCGCCTATTCTATCACCTGCATTCCCCTTCCCTAGTCACCCTTTAGAGCTCGACTCACCGACGGGCGTATCTCTGCCTTCACCAGGTGGAAACAACTCCCTGGACGGCAGCAACCACATCGAGAATGCATCTTTAAGCCCTGCTGCCGCTGTAAGTCTCAAGAAAGGCTCTGTCAACGATAGCAAATTGCAAATCTTACAGCAAAGGGTAAGCATTACTTGATTTTAAGGCGAAGCTTTGATTCAATGTCGTCAAAATATACGTATATACAAAATCAGAAAGACGACATCGAAGTTCAATAATCAATGAGAAATCGTTATTATGTAACGCTGAGCCTGAATCAACTTATGCTTTAACTTGCAGCCTGTTGTTATATTACTATGCTTATATTTATTCGTTCATTTACATTTTTTCGTATTTTAATAGCATTAAGCTCAGCTCATAATGATGAGTTTGTTAACTTAATTCTAAAACTTACGAATTTTGTAGATATCGTTTATATATAAATAAAGTATTTTCTTAGACATTAGTCAACAACCATGTTCTTCCTATTGTTTTAGTTGGGTCTACCGGCAGAACTCCCCTTGGAATTCATCAATGGTGGACACGGCGTCAAGAATCCATTAGCGACAGAAGCCAACGCGAGGCAGAGAGAAGAAGAGAAAAATAAGCAAGTTTTAGTCAGCGAAGACGATCCTACAAAATTCGTTTGCAGGGTGTGCTCGAAGAACTTTAGTTTACAGAGGCTTTTGAACAGACATATGAAGTGCCATTCTGATGTCAAGCGATACTTGTGTACTTTCTGTGGCAAAGGTTTTAACGACACCTTTGATCTGAAGCGGCACACCAGAACACACACTGGAGTCAGACCCTACAAATGCAACCTCTGCGAGAAATCCTTCACCCAAAGATGTTCGTTAGAGTCACACTGCCTGAAAGTGCACGGTGTTCAACACACCTATGCCTACAAAGAGAGAAGAACTAAGGTGAATATTTTTAACTAATATTAACAAGTGCATACTAAGAAAAATAATAAATTATTTAAGGTTGTTCAGGTAGAAAAAGTTGATTTCTATAAGTTCCAGTTAATCAGTATAACTGGAACTAATAGAAATCAACTTTTATTTTATGCAACGTTTCTATTTTTCAGATGTACGTTTGCGAAGAGTGCGGCCACACTACATCAGAGCCAGAGGAGCACTACATGCACCTCAAAAAACAACACCCGTACTCACCCGCACTCCTCAAGTTCTACGACAAACGGCATTTCAAATTCACGAACGCGTCATTCGCCAATCAACTCCTCGGACAGCTACCAATGCCTGTCCATAACTGAAGTACCTTAATAAATCTTCTATAAATTGGCATGACCAGAATGGGAAAGACTATTAATATACCTACCGAGGTGTAATCAATGTCAATTATTCCATTATATTTCAAATGGAACGAAAGGTACTTATATACGAATTTATTCCGTCCGTTAAATGTAGATCAAAAACAAAGCAATTGAAATGATTATACCCCAGTGCTTTTATTTAGGTATTTTATTTGCGCACTAAAACAATTGATGAATCAATTTGTCTTCCATTTAATATAAACATTCCGCATTTAATTAGTTACATATATTTGAGTGAACATTCACCTTTTGTTCCCATAAAATACCTTCATTTTATCAGTCTATGTGAAATTAACCCACTGGCCTATCGTGTTGGGCGCGACTGCAAAAATCAAAGTATCGGGTATTATGTGCAATCTTTGGTGTTGGTACGGGATTATCACTTAAGTTTAGGACGTAAGTTAGACTAAAAATGTTTAGCTTTAGTATCTAGAGTATCTTTTAGAGATCAATTGTAAGTTTCATTTCAAACCAGCCAAGGGCGTAGTGATGAAAAGAGGAATTTACGATATTGGAACTAAATAGGATGGTGCTAATTGAGTATCGCTGACTTGAAATGAAGCAACATGGATCGGATGACACTTCTTGTCCGCTCCATGAAACAATATCAAAGAATTAAAACACTTTGGTATAAACTAACTGCACAATAAGGAATCTCTTTCCTCGTATTAGTGATACTAGCTTCTAATTATCTGTCAATTTATTAACACAAATTATGTCACAACTTTAAGTGTATGTAACTATAGAAAATGTTATGTTTGTCCTTTGTTTGTACTTATTATTGATGTCGAAATTTTTTAATTTGTGTGCCGAGCCTGTTCTGGCTCGCCGATATGTCGTACCTAGTTGAAATGCATTTCTAGAAGTATTTATATTATTTAAATTAACGATCGGTCGGTTACTGTCCGTGCTGTGAGTGTGTGTGAGAATTATCTATTGTATAACTGAGTTATTTAATGTGTCTATTGTTAAAATGTTATTATTGTACGTCAAGAAGTTCTTATCGCCGCGCTTCCGATTTAAGAAGGTTGGAGATGATTATGATGCTCAATTATAATTTGCGCTTCCGCAGCGAAGTTTGTGGACAAATATAAATTTGTAAATATTGTCTAAATTTAGAAAAATAGTAGTAAAATTTTGAGAACGTATTAGCTGCATAATTTAGTACCTAATTAGCATTTATGAGATTTTAAAAAATAATGTTATAGTCTTTGTACAATTCGGTAAGTTTTGATAGATCTGATGGTTTATATTGGCTTATCATTGATATCGGTCCATTATATGATTGTGATAGCGCGATGCCTGTTTTTAAATACATACTTGTCTGTTGCATTTACTAGCATTTTGTTTCCATTGTCAAGCTTCATATTTAAGAGAAACACTGTTACACTGTACTGATAAGCAATATATCATAATTAAAATATAATTTACTTTTATTTCAATTTACTCTTTACTACAAATAGTTGATTTTCACTAAACATGGAAGAGAAATATATAGGGAAAAAAAGAATCATTTTAGTCGTAGTGTTTATAGATTATATTTCATGTAGGTTACAGATATGAATATATAAAGTAACAATCCCACCAAGTATAACTTAAACAGCGAAACGGATCGCATTCCTTCGCACTAGTAAGAATTAGCCTGATCACGCCTGTAAAGCCCACAGATGGCATGAATTTTGCGGGACAAATAATTACCGCAATGTTTCAACTATTTACACAGATTATGAACAGTTGACGAGCTTGCGGGTCGCGTGCGCAGCAAGTGTAAATTCAATAATAAAAATCTGTCATTTTAGAATTCATACAAACAGTTTCGATCATAAATAGCAAATCGAAAGTAGTCTAAAAATAATCTCGTAAAAATCTTTCAATTAGGAAACTAGTTAATGCCCGCGACTTTGTCTACGAATTATTAGTATTTCGAGTAACCCATTGTCCTATATATGCACCCATGTATTTTATATATACCAGGACAGTTCGACTCACCAACGCACCCGACTCCGGATATCAAGAAGCCACGCAGACCCCAGCAATCACCACACAGCGAATTCCACCCCTTTTGTTGAAAAGGTGGTGGAATTGCACCCGAAAAGTTTAGTGGTACTGCTACCACTGATCGGACCGGCGCA
>JACJUM010003237.1:12323283-12348103 GCA_020976665.1 Heortia vitessoides
GTTTCTATAGAATGCAGCGTCAATGCCACATTCTTCAGAAGCGCCATGTCGAGTATGTCCGGCCTGTGATTGGCCTGGTTAGGGTAGCGCGTCGGCGCCGAGGGAGCCACCACGACGAAGTCGAGCTTATCAGAAAGGTCGCACATCCTCGTACCGTTTGGGGTAGAGGATACGCAACCGAACCGTATATGTTTACTATTGAAGTCGCCGGCAATAATGACGGCTTCGTCAAGAGCAAACAGCGCTGCGAGATCCGCCTCTGTTAGCTTCCCCTGCGGGGACAAATACGCTGATACTATAGTGACGGGGCGATGACCGGTCATCGCCAGACGGCAAACCGAGACTTCGATGTCTGTGAGCGCGGGCGGGGGGTCGACCGGGCAACATTGTAAAATCCGCTTACAGTAGATCAGAGTCCCACCGCCCGGGCGGCCGACTCTGTCGTTCCTAACCGTCCTGTAGTTGGCTATGTTGGGGGTCCGCCTACTGGGCTTTAGGAAGGTCTCTTGTACTAGGAGGATATCCACGTCGTGATCGGACAAGAACTTTGCTATCTCCGTTTTTTGATCGCTCATACAGTTGGCGTTATAAAACGCCAACGTAAGCGAGCGGGGTTTAGATCGCGCTGACGTCCCTACCATCAATGTTTAGCGAAGGAGGCCAGGGTCTTGATTAGAGCCGGGTGCTCTATTGACGCCTGCATGAGTGTCCACTGCGATTGGGCCACGGATTTCAGCTTTTTTGCTTCGGCGAATTTGTTGAGGAGGAGCGGTATCTCCTCTATGAATGGCGCTACGCCGGCCGAGAAGGCCATTAATTCGTCTAGGTCCTCCGGTGAGAAACCTAGACCGGCCATCGGGGGCTGGGTCGGAGGCGGGGCCGAGCGCGGAGTTGGGATTATCGCGTTCGCGGCTTTCGGTCTCCCTACAGTGCTGCCCCTCGCGGGGGGGCCGTTTTTTGCTGAGGCTTTCACTACGTTATTGCCCCACGCGGGGGGTTTGTTATTTACCTCTACGGACGCTGTCTCTGTCCCGCGGGTGCGAAGCGCGGGGAAATGCCTAACGTTGTTAATGTTAGTTTCAAACGGCCGTGACTTTTTTGGCTGGGGGGCCGAGGGGGCCCGCGAGCCCTGAACCGGCCGACGACCAGGCCTCGGCGCTCTGCGCGGCGCCTTGGGACAACCGCGATAATTCGCGGTGTGTCCCGCCTCGCCGCACAAGACGCAGGCCGGGGGGGGTCGGGGTTCCTGGCGCGCGGGAACACTCAGCGGTCTCGTGGTCCCCTAGGCACTTTACGCACCTCGGGCGCGCATAACATCTAAAGGCCGAGTGGCCGTATAGCTGGCAGCGGTGGCACTGACCTATCTGGCCTCGCTGTCTGGGAGCCTCCACTCTAAGGGAGGTTAGACCGCAAACCGAGCGGACGTCGAAAATTTTCTTACCCTCGGGGGTAAGGTCTAGTATGACTAGGACGAGGTCCAGCGGGGACGCTCGCCCGCGGCCTAGATGAAGGCGGTGGACCGCCAGAACCGGTAGGCTCTGAGCCCTAAGATCCGCGCCCGCCCATGCCACCACCGACACCTAAGAAGTCACCCAAGACCAGATACACGGGGAAACTACGTCTCCCCCCTCCCGCTCCGTGCCCAACCCCGGAAGCCCGCCCCTCCCCCCAACTGCTCGCGGCGGTTGAGTTTTTGAGGGAGTTTGGAGTAAAGCCTCAACCAAAGCCACAACGCGCCCTCGGAAGAGAAGAGAGGGTCTCGCAACACCGGAGGAGAAAGAGGACAGCGACATCCAAGTGCTGGCCCTGGACAAGCTGCGTGCGGCGGTATACCCGCAACTCAAAGATGTAGCAGGGTACATCGCAACCCACCCCCCTTCAAGCCTTAAGCATCCACGTCCGCCCCCACTCCCGCGCCGCAGTCACAACGCGCGCGCGTGCTGATGCTGTACAGAACCTCTCCTGGTTTAGTTACTCCTTGCCCGCGGAGAGGAGCGCCAAATTTTGCATTAGAGGCCTCCCATTGGAAACTGACCCAACAGTTTTCGTCAATATTATCATAAAATTCTGATAAAATTTATGGATTTTAATGCTAAATTTCACTAGTAGTGTATGCTCGCTAGTAGTGCATGCTCGTGAAGTAAAAGTTAGCAAAGATTTTTGTTTGTTTTTTCTTTAATAAAGTAAAAGCAGATAAATGTTTAGTATCGAGTGTAACCCCTCTAGCTGAAATTACAATGTGAATTCGTCTTGGTATGCTAGCGAGAATATCCCGGATACTTGCTTGCGAAATACGTTCCCACTCCGCGGCAATCACATTTTTCAGCTGTCTGATGGTCTGCGGAGCCGGTTGTACTGATCTCACACGTCGTTTCAGAACGTCCCAGAAAGCTCTATAGGATTGAGGTCGGAACTTCGAGCTGGCCAATCCAAACGACGAATGCCGACCTCCTGCACATACGCTTCCACATCGCTAGACCAGTGGGTGCGAGCGTTGTCGTCCATAAAAATTGAGTCTTTGCCTAAAGCGGCCAATGCGGGTTGTGCATGAGGAATTAGATCTTCCGTTATGTATCGATGTCCAGTCAGTGAGCCCTTTTTAATGAAGACTAACTCTGTACGATCCATTGAATTTATTCCTGCCCAAAACATAACAGAGCGCCCACCATAAGGTGTGATTTCTTCTAAACAAGCCTCTGCAAAGCGTTCTCCTCATCTTCGTAACACTCGCTGACGTCGATCTTCACCGAACATTCCAGTCTTCTTGAGTCCATGACTCACAATTTTGAGCAAACCTAAGTCTGGCAACTCTCTGCTCACGGAGTAACTCAGGGTCGCGGGCCGGGTGATGACTTCATATATTGGCCGCGAGAAGCCTCCTTCTGACCGTCCACAGACTAATATGCACATTTCTTACTTCTTCGAGGTTGTTCTTAAGGTCCACATACGAAGACTTGCGATTTCTCAATGCGCGACTCACAAGAAAACGATCACCCCGTGGTTGGGTACATGGTTGTCATCCAGAACCAGGCCTTCTCTCGACGGAACCGCTGCCAGGTCCTTTGAACCGTCGAGCGACTCATATATAGCCTCTGAGCCACGAAGCATTGGCTGCAACCCTCTTCGAGCAGCGCAATAATTTTGGTAGTTTTTACCACTTTCTCTAACATTATTGAGACAGCTAAACAGCTTTGACAATTAAGAATTTAAAATAAATTTAAAAAAATTGACTAAAAGTTATAAAAAACCGATATTATCTTTAGGAACTTTGCCCCAAAAATCTAGGATAGAAAGTGGTTTTCTGTAAAAACGAGCATCAAACGAAAATTTGAATTTAGAACGTTCTGTTCTAAACACCACGGAATTTTTAAAACCGGCCAGTAACATGTACAAATGATTGAAATCATTTTGGTACCGTATTTTTTTAAAGATGAATTAAAATCAAAACCGCCCGTTTTTTTGCAAATTAGTGCATATAGATAATAATGACAGTAATTAAAAGTGATGTGAAACTACCAATTATTGTCTATCAAACTAAACATATTTTGCTTATTGCTAAAATAGATTTTGAGGATACAAAATTCCATAAATTTAAAAATTATACATTTATAATTATTTATTGTGCAAAATTTAATAAACACAAAATTCATGCATACGAAATTGTAAAAAATAAAGTATATGTATCGAATTTTGCTCGCCGTTGCATAAGTTAAATTAGATTTTTTGCATGCTTTAGCTCTGTTAGTGAAACGTCAATTTCTTATGAGTTAAATACATTTCTTTAGCCTTAATAACAGAGTGTTACATACCTTCATCTGAGGGCAGCGGTAGAAGACCAAACTGGGTACAAACAAACTCGATTGTTTCACACTAACTGTTATGTTCCCTGTTGTATGCGCCAAAGGACATGCGTTTCATCCAGGAGCTTAGCTACCGCCATATCTGCCGTATCAATTATTCGGGGCCTCCGGGCCACGGGGGCCAACAGCAAACAACAAGTTACAAACGCAACATCTGAAAAGTTTGTTAAAATTAAAACTGATAAAAAATTACTTATTTGAAAAGAACTTTGATAGGACAAGAACGGCTGTCAGACCTCTCACTATTGTCCATAGTAGAGGTAGAAACTTGAGAAAAACTAAAATCATCATCTGGCTGATGATTTAATAAATCAAATTGCCGAAAAAAAGGCAAGGAGAGTGAATATTGAAAATTTTTACCCCCATATAAGGGCCTCCAAACAATTTTTTATACGGGGCCCCGACATGGCACGCTACGCCACTGGTTTCATCCCTAACCAGGACAAACATTTATATAATGCATATTTGCATTTGTTCTGTGTCGGGATGTGGAAAATATGTATTAAAGTATATTTTTTGTGATTTCTCTGCTGTCTGAAATCCGTGGTACAAGAGCTTCCAGCGACTCAGCTCGAAGTCAGCTGAGAGGAGAACAGTATGTATGAGTTGTTTTGTGAATTAACTATTAATACGGACACTGGTTGATACAGAAGTAAACATTTAGTTAATATTGTATATGTTTGACCAATCCTGTATACTCATCAGAGAACATTCAATCCATCATTATAAAGCTAGAAGAGCAGCAATCAAAAGCACAAGAAAATATAATCACAGGACCTAATGCCTACTAATTTTTTAACCGCAATTACTTATATAGTGTACTTCGCTTTTTGTATTGTTTACGTTTTCAGCCAGATTAGTATTTAGAACAGAATTTGAGCTTGTCGACTATTCCGATAACAAACTTCCGTGTGTAAACATTTTAAAAAAGTAACTAGGATTTCATTAACTCCTGACAACTTTAAGAATTCATTTACTTTACTAAGAAACCATACCAACTATCTGTTTCATTTTGTCATCATTTCAACCATTGGAAGTCCAACGGTCCCAGCTCTCGCGACGGGGATGCTGCTGCCCATCCCACCCCTGGAGCTGCTCTGTTTGGGATGGACATACCGCCATCTATCGGCATAAGTATCTCACGGTACTTACATTATGTATAAATAAGAAAATAGTTATTATTTTTAATTTTATAACAATAAAAGGCTACATAGCTAAAGTGAAAGATAGAAATAAAAAAAATATAATTTGTGTATAAAAAAGGAAAGCTAAGATTTTATGCTGCTATTTTCAGCTGCGCTGTTTCGGATGTATATACCGTCGTCTGTCGGTTCCGGTACTTTAGTAGCCTTTTACGACACCTGGTACAGACAGAGGGAGGTACTACTATACTTCGCTAGTATCCCACGGCCAGGTGGCAATCGCGGAATGTCTGTTAACACTAGCCTTTGAGTTCTGCTGTAAAAAATATGCTACAATTGCCACCATGTCAGTTTAGAGCAATCGTGGGCAAAAATCCCTTTTGGGATGGCCTATGTCGAACGATGGACTTTCTACAGCTGATATGATGGTAATGTTGATTTTTATTTTATTTATAATTTATTATTAAACAATTGTTTGTGAACCGATAATAAATTAAAAGTGTAACCACTGTTACTATAAAACTATCATTCTTTTAAATATCTTAATAAATGTGCACAATAGTAAAAACCGAATGCATAATAACTAATCAGGGCTTATTAATCTTAAATAAACTAAAGAACTACATGTAAATCTAAAAACAGAATAAAAATAATTAGCATTAAAATTGATATAGCCATATCTATGTTAATACCCAGAGACAGTAGGTACAGGTTGTCCCGTTAAATTAAGTAAATCGTCACAAGTGCGATAGTTGCTATTTAATCAGTTTATGTACTTTCGATTATACCACAGACTAATATCTTATTAAGCACATGAAACATCGGGATCATTGGACGTTGGTTACACCGCTTGGCGCCTAATAGACTAGATCCCGCCGTTCATACGATACGAGCCGATCTCGTAGCGTACGTACGAACAAATAAATAAATTGTCATCTGGCGTTATTTGATATAGCTTGCTTGAATTAAATTTTACGTAGGACCAAGCACAAGTAATAGATAATAATATAAGGATTATATGCAAAAATACAGCTCACTTGTAACAGTTATTTTGACCCTACCTGTTCTCACCATAAAATGAACGTTTATTTATCTTTCCTGTTTTATTGCCAACTTCACATTTGATTTTCACGTTCTAACAGAAAGACGGTTAAAGGATAAGTATCCTTGACCTCAAGTGCTAATGGAACTTTTATCACGTTTTTATTGCTGGTGGTTTCTTTCATAGGGATTGAGATAATGAATTGTAACTTGGTGTCAGGAATTGTGTAGTGCTGGCAGAACTAGTCTTAAAGTACGAGTACAGGTCATCAAGGTTATTGGTTTTAGCATTGTGTACTACGTAGCGTCTATATCTACTTAAAAAATATTATTTATTGAGAAAAAAAATTGTTTTTATATATTGTAATTGTAGTAATAAATATTCTGAAATTGAATTATTTTGCGACCTGATGCTCATATTTTGATCATTTCTCAAAACGAATCTTAACCAGAAATGTACACAAATACGATGACTTAATATAAAATATAACGATGTGAGGTAAGGTCGTCATTCATCATCAACAGCCGTCGGACATCCACTACCAAACATTGCACCCCCGAAAGGGCAAGCTTTTCCCTAATTCTGCATTGGGCAAACATAGGGGCAATCTAAGAGCGAAGCTTCGCGACGGGAATTCTGCTATTCATACCGCCGTCAGTCGGTACCCGTACCTCATTTGCCTCTTACGCTACCTGGCCGTTTTATAATATTTATTTATTTATGGAAAACCAACAAAACCATTATATAAATAACAGATACACTTATTATTATATAAATTTTTGCCACGACTTGCACCTAAACTCAAACTATTATAAATTAAATGCAAATGATCACAGAAATACATGTATAATACATAACTGACGGCCATCACTCCACTTTGTGAGGTAACAACTTGCCATATCTAAGTTTCAAAATCAACAAAATAGGCAGGCCCTTAAAACTAATTTTATTACATTAGTAGGAATTCAAATATCTTAGGTTACATTAGGATTTCAACTATATTAGAAAAATATTTAATACAAACAAAAATAGCAAACATTGAAATTTCATAAATACACAGCACCTGTTTGTTTTATTTATCTAATAAAACAGGCAGGTGACTCCGAATCTTTTTAATTAAATAAGTTTTATGTAAAACAATAAAATGTCATATCCACACTAAGAATTCTGTAACTGAAATATTTGAAAAGGATAACACTGGTCAACAAAAAAAAATACTTTTTTTTTGCCGTTGTTCGCCATTACTTTTTTTTATACCTTAGCTAATGGGTAGTCAAGATATGTGTGTAAAAAAATTTGCAAACAGCCAATTACGTAGAAAATTTTTTTTTATTGAAAAACAAAAATTAGGCTTACTTTTAACGACAATCATTTAAAAAAAAATTATTCAGATGATTTTTTGGGTCGTTTCGCTTGTCTTTTGTAACTGCACGTTGGGACATCTCGTTTTAATGTCCAACAAAAATCTGCGACCATTCTTGGCGACCATTTTCCTTGATATCTCTTTTCCATCGCCATGATATCCTGATGGAATCTTTCCCCGTGCTCGTCGCTCACCGCACCTAAGTTTTCTGGGAAAAAGTTAAGATGGGAATGCAAGAAATGTATTTTTAACGACATATTACATCCTAAGGCTTTATAATCCTCTAGTAATTTTGACACCATTTCCTCATAGTTTGAAGATTTTTTGGTTCCTAAAAAAATTTTTACAACGTCAACAAATGAAAGCCATGCATTTTTTTTCCTCTGTATTTAATTTTAAAAGGAAATTTGAATCCTTCATGATCTTCCTTACATCCGGTCCTACAAAAATTCCTTCTTTCAATTTAGCTTCACTCAATCGAGGAAATATAGATTTTAAATATAGAAAACCTTCTCCATTTCTATCCATGGCTTTAACTAAATTTTTGATGAGACCCAATTTTATATGCAACGGCGGCAAAATAATATTGTTCGGTTCTACTAAGGGGTTTTCAGAAACATTTCTTTGTCCAGGGATGAAATTTGTCCTCATTGGCCAATCCTTTTTTATGTAATGTTCGCTTCTAGCTCTACTGTCCACTCACATAAAAAACAACAGTATTTTGTGTAGCCTCCTTGCAATCCCAGTATTATTCCCACGACTTTTAGATCCGCACATATTTTCCAAGAATTAAGGTTGTACTGAATTTTCTCGAGCAGATTCTTAATATTTTCATATGTTTCTTTGATGTGGACGCCATGTGCAAAAAGGTACAGATGCAAAATCATTGCCATTATTCAGTAAGACAGCTTTTAAACTTAATTTTGAAGAGTCAATGAATAGTCTCCATTTTTCTGGTGAATAGTCGTATCCTAATTTCTCCATTAGTCCCCGCACATCATTGCAATATGTGAGACCACTTTCTTCTGCGAAAAAGTCAGACAGATATCTGTGTACTAGAGTGAAGCAAATTCCATTGTTGAAGTCTAGAACCCAAGAGTTCAGCTTGAGCTTTAGATAGACTTAGATCTCTGACCAAATCATTTAGTTCTCCTTGCCGTATTAAATGTGGTTCCTTTTCATTTACAAGGAAATCTTGTGACGGAATGGTGGTCTGAGTTGAACAATCTGATTCTATGTCGCTTATCTTCTCTATATCTGTTCCCTGCTTTGGATGTTGCAGTGGTGGACACTTTTCACTGTGAGGAAGAGGTTTTGTTACGGATTCTACATCAGGATACACAATTTTATCTCTTGTCTTGTACGAATATCCCTTCAGTTTAGTCAGACAGAAGTAGCAGTCAGTTACGTGATCTTTTTGTTCCCTCCAAATAACAGGTTTAGAAAATGGCATTGCTGGGTGGGTACCTTTAGACCATCCTCTTAAATAGCGTACACACCTTAGACAAAAATAACTTGGTGCCCAAGGTTTGTTAAGTGTTTGGAATGTTCGAACCAAAATATAAATTATAAAAATTGTTTAGTGACGGTGTAGGCCGTTCTCGATTTGAAATGGAAGTAAATTTTCCACAAATAAAACAAATAAGGTCTGGTGAATTTGAGCACTTTCGATTCATATTGTTAGCGGTGTATATCTAACATATGTTTGTATTAAAATATCCGAAATATAACTCCAAAAACTTGTCACAATTAAATAAACTCCGCAGAAAAACTTCTCAAGATAGTACGCCGATAACTTCTATAGTCGTTGTATTAATATTAAACGTCAAGAACCAACAATTATGTCGCATCGAAAAGTGAGGGTATATAGTGTACTTACGAGTAGCAGTTTTAGTTTTGGTATTAAGATTAATAGTGATGACTTATTTCGACATACCCTCAAAATTTTGTCATATTTACAAAAAACAATTTTTCGGACATCTCGATGTAATAGAAGATTTTTATTATTTTTCTGTTAATACATGAATATTAGGGATACCGGAAATATATATTTGGACAAACGGCAAAAAGTCGTGTTGACCAATGTAATTTTATTTCAATTTACTTTGCTGTCCCCAGATAGTAAATTACACGATAAGATCTAAAACGATAACAGTGCCTATTAGTAAATGTATAATTAAAATATTTAAATATATATTTGCTGTTACAACCTTTCAGGGTCTGGTTTCAACTAATGAGTTGCTTCTGAAAAGGTGGTGTTATGTGTTTTTATCGCCATAAAAACTAAAACATGGACAATACAGAGAGACGGGAACTGATGTTAGAATATGCTAGAAGGTACAACTCGTTTAAATATTGTTTATTGAAATATACTGGCTATTTCAGGTTCACGATAAAGGATGGCCGTGTACTAAAGAAATCATTTCAAGCCGCACTGTATGGCCTGTTGATGTTGATTATTATGCTTCTTTGTCTTATAGATGTGTTCTACGAAGCTAAATATAAAAATAATTATCTCCTATATACTGAAATTGTTATTGTTATAGAGCTAACAGTAATTATATACCTGTTTCTGTTTAATATTAATTTCGCTAATTCGTCTGGCTGTGCCGAATTTATCAAGCTATGCATAGAGCTGGATGTATTACTTGGAGTGAAGGAAACCAAGTTCATGAGAGATGTCAGTGAAAGGATATATTATTGTGCAAGCCTGCCTGTACTTGTATCTCAAATAACAGTTGTTACATTTATGTACTTCACCTTCAAGGTACCTATGACTGTACATTTCACTGGCAGTATATACTTTTTATGGATATACTGTATGTTTTACGATATACTACTGCTGCTTTGTCATTTCTCCTTTCTTACAATGAGAGTGAGATACCTAAATGTGGCAATTATGAAATTATGTGACGTGGAGGAAGACTTGCTCCCCGAAATGTTTTTGTTTAACGGACTGTATTGGACGCCCAAATACAACAAACTCGTGAAGTTTCATGAAAAAGCTACGAAAGAGCATTTTGTCACAGCTTTCAAGATGATTTTCAATCAACTCCACTGCTTTCAACAATGCTACAGGTTCACAGTAAGTAAAAATCATAAAGGTGCGCATATTCTTGATCATGTTGGTTATAATTTTAACGATTTACTGCAAAGGATGTTGGCAACACTAAATACGAAACTGATACATATACATATTATATATACTAAGTCTCGCTTTTTTTGTGATGAGACCAATTATTCGACAGTCTTGCTTAATAACAACTAGAAGGAAACTAGCAGAGATTTAATAAAATATCTTTGTTTTCAGATTTTTACGGGGTTGTTATGTATTAGCATAGGGTCATTATTCACCGTGCAGTCTATGATTGTTTATGGTAAAACGGTTCGTATTTAATAGTTTATTCCTTAAAAAAATTATATTAACTTTATCGTGGATATAGTTCACTTGGCATGTCTTTAAAAATATTCGTGCATAAATTAATTGAAACAATTTCAGAATTTGTAAACGATACCCTTTGTATATACTTGCCAATATTTTTTTACAGGGAATTGATATATTAAGAAAATCGATAACAGTGGGATGGTTGGTGGTTAGTTGGTTATTTATACTTTCGATGAGCCTGCAGATTGATATATTGTCCAAGCAAGTGAAACAAACAAGAATTATATGTTCATTTGCCCAGCTGCAGCTCTCGCACAGCGGTAATGTTAATGTTAATACATTTCCAGCTGGTTAGATTAGGTCACATAAGGTATACCTCACACAAATGTCTGCATTGGTGCCTCAAATTCACCTATTTCTACCGCAAAATAGCAGTGTTTGCATTGCTGTGTTCCGGCTTGAAGGTTGAGAGAGACAGTGAAATTACTGGGTAATGTGAGATAATATGTTTAATTTAAAAAGTCGACCACATGCTAGTGATATCCTTGTGATATTAATGTGTCTATAGGCTGCTGTGACGTTAACTATCACATGGATTGAATGCTTGATTGTTAATCTGTTCTAATATAATAAAATATTATACTTTGAGATTAACTCTGAAATAATCGCTTAAAGCATTTGATGAAATCACAAATATAATACTTAAATTCAGGTTGATAATTAAGCGTACAGTCCGCGTACTCTATAGATTCTCGTAATATCACAAAATTAGAATAGCACCTACCCCTGTACCAGGTGTCGTATAAGGCGACTGAGGTACTGGAACCGACAGATGGCGGTATATCCACCCAACACAGTGTAACTCAAATGCATAGCAAAACTCCCCCTTTCTTGACTTGACTTTCTGCCTTGACTCTCCAAGGCTGATTTAATAATGATGATCACACATGTCACATTACTCCTCTTTGACCCTTCAATCCAAAACACAGCAATGCGAACACTGCTATTTTTTTTCGTACGATCCTATTGCTGGACTACTCAGACGTATATTCCAGCGCCACCGAAACAGAGAGCGGGGTCTCTCATAGATGTGTGGTCCGACGCCCGTATTCATCCTGCGTGCCCCGCGGCCGCTCCCATCGCGCCCGCAAAGCTCGCGAGATCGGAGCGGACTGCTATTTGACAGTAGAAATAGGTAAGAGTGAGGTACTAATTCAGACGACCTTTTTTATGAGGTATACCTCATGTGAATGTTACTGAATTTATTTTGTTATTGCTTACTTTTTGATGTATTGTTATTTTAAATGTTAATGCTTTGTTCCTCAGCTTCAAATTTTGTTTGTTAATATTTAAATACTTTTAAAATTGTATTCTCGCGTAACTGAATTATTATATCATATATTCTAATTATAATTATTCTATTATGTATTATTGTGAGAAAAATGATCTTAAACCATATCTATTTTAGGGGTTCCTCAATAAGTCGATTAATTGAAATAATGTATTTCAGATGATATTTTCGCACTAACGAAAGGGATACTACGCACGCTAGAGATCCGAGATACTCGCATATCGATCTATGGCCTGTTCTACTTCGATGGTGGCTTGGTGCTGCGACTCGCCGCTTCCACCTTCGTTTATATTACGGCTCAGTTGCAGATCTCATCGCCTAAGCCTGAGGGCGCCTTCAAGCCGGACAACACTTCTACCATTGCATATTCCACCACACCATATTCTATATAATATCGTATCGATCGTATGCACAATCAACATCTATTGTCCAAACACAAAAATAATTTATTCAAGGCTTATAATGCTCGTATACTTTTAAAACATCAAATATAGTTAATGTATTAAACTCTATGCTTCTATCAGATCATCATCGTCATCATACTAGTCATTGAAAGTCCACTGCTGGACATAGACCTCTCAAAAGAAAGACGATTTTTTGCCCACAATAGCAACGCACAGCTTTTGCGACGGGGATGCTGCCATCCCCGCCATTTGAGGTGCACTGTTCCGAATGGATATACCGCCATCTGTTAGTTGGTACCTTACGGCTTCACACCTGGTGCAGTGGGAGGTACTATTCTACTCTGCCGGTACCTTACGGCTTCTAACAGATAGTCCTACGAAATTATAATTACAAGAATCACCACACTTATAGTGCAATCAATCATTTACCATTGACTAATTTATCTACACTACTCGTGTCTTAAAACACTACTTTAGTTTATCACGCAAGCCACCAGCAAGCAAATTGCAAGAATAAAGGGGCGTAACTAAATTAAGGATAAATTAATCTATTGCCTGCTGTCAATGAAAATTTATCTAAAACTGTTGTCTACAACAAGTATTGGTAAACTAGCTGTGCCCGCGACTTCAGTCGCCTGGTTGTCGGAAACTCTATCGAGTTTAATTTTTGATTGCTCACGTTGGGTTATGTTATTGTTTAATCGTGAATATTTTTTTTTAAATAATATAAAAAAAATTTTTTTTTTAAATAATGGGTCAAACTTCGGCATTAATTATATTTTTACTTTTGTTTAAAATAAAGCACGCTGTATTCAACCGTTCCGTAGGGAGCTGGCAAAGCGTCTGAGCCGTATGGCATGGTACCTTGCAAACATACACTCGCGAGTGGTAGTGGCAAGCACGGCGGTGGAGCGAGGCCATCTCCCCCTCACCCGCCTCCGCGCGGCCTGCTTGCACATTATAATGGTAGCAAACCTTCTTCGACACATAATGTTATTATAAGTAAATCTTGAGAGATAAACATATACTGACGTGGACTTTTCTTTTTATTATTAAAAAGGAATAATTCTTTAATACATAGTTTTTGAATAACTTAAACCGTTTATGCAGCGCATGCAACGAAAGACCTCAAATGTGAATAATTTTCCCCGTTTTTGCAACACTTCTCACTGACGCTTCACTCCTATTGGTCTCTGCGTAATGTTATATAGCTTAAAGTCTTTCTCTATAAATGGACTATTCAACAAAAAAAGAATTATTCAAATCGGACTAGTAGATCCTGAGATTAGCGCGTTTAAACAAACATAGAAACAAACTCTTCCGCTTTATAACATTAGTATAGATTGCAATGCAATCCCATAGAGTTTATTTTTAGTTAAAACAGTGCCCCATGGTTTCACCCGCGTTATATTGTAAAATATTCACACTACCTCTCCACCTCCGTCTAACCCCATTAAGGTATGATTTTCGAAAAAAAATTGTTTCACGACTTCAATGAAGAACCTTTATACTGAATTTCATTCGATAAATTCAAAAACATCAAAGATTCACACTAACTTTGCACCCCGGTTATAGCCCCGGAGGCGATGAATTTTCGAAAATCCTTTCGTAGAGTTCCCCTACGTTACAAAAGGAACACCTGTGCAAAATTGAAAGATTCTAATCTTTATAGTACGCAAGGTGTGTTGATGTCTGTCAGTCATTCAGCTCCTCCATTTATATATAAAGATTTTTAAGACTAAGTCGACAAGCAAGCATAACGCCCACGTGTTAGTAAATATCACCGCAGCCTATAAATGCTCGTAGAATATCAATAGCGTGTGATTTAAAGATATCGTGTCATATTACCCAGTAATTTCACTGGCTCTCTCAGCCTTCAAACCAGAACACAACAATGCGGACTGCTGTTTGGCGGAAGAAATATGTAAGAGTAAGGTACCGATATAGACGACCTACGTATGTGGTCTGCATCTAATATAATGTATATAATTTTTGTGCTTATTCTGAGCGAATTTTATTAAATTGAATTATTTATTGTTACGGCTAATAAATCCACCTTACATTATTAATGGAATAATTATTTAATAGAGTTGAGTGGTAGACAAGGGCTGTGGCTTATTTCTTCTAGCATTAAAATTAGAATTTATCATCAACCTCTGCCATAGGAAATCTACTGTTAAAGATCAGATTACCACGAGAGAGGTAGATTTTTGTCCATAATTGCCGCACTGGGTAGGCATGGTGGTAAACGCAGTGCGTAGCATTGCGACTCAAAAATACTGCAGGCTACCCGCCCCACCAAGACAAACATAGAAAGTTTACAGCAAGTTCATTTCACGACCATAAAAAGCGGCTGTAAGCAAAATTTGTGTGATAAAGGTTGTGGTTAATTAATTGAATAAAATTGTCTTCATTTCATTGTCTCCTAGGCACATAATCAAAAAATATATATCAATAAACAATAATTGTGTATCGGAAAGTTTTGATGTACATTACAGATTCTAATGGACATCAACGCACTTTAGAGAGGTTGTACTTAAATAGATCAGTAAAAACGAACTATTTGTTTTTTTTTGTTCTACAACTCTGCATTGTTAATCTTATCAAAAACTGAGTCTGTCAAAAACTAAAACTGACAATAGACTTAGCCGATTAGTATTTAACGCCAATTATTACACTTCACAGAACAGAATGCTCACCTCAGTTTTAACCATGTTTCCGTTTTGTACTGAGTTTTAGGGTTACTTCTAAATATTGTTTAATTTCCAACAAAAACAAATGTGACATAACTCTTATTTTTTTTTTATATGTAATATGAGTAATAAATGAATTTGAATTTAACGGATAGTATTTTTTCATTAGAAAAAAAGCTTGTGCTGTCGAGACCCACTGCTGGACTTAGGTTTCTTTTAGTAACTGCCAACAACGCTACACCTGCTAATGTGTAGTCTACATTCCAGAACCATACGGCTCCATCGGCCATCGGTTCTGATTACTATGTGTTGTGCTCGTTGCAACTTCACCTGACTAAATGGCTGGGCTATATCGGTATATATGGTTCATTTACGGATTTTTCAGTTGGCTTATAAGTAAGTGGCCTCGTTTTAATTCTATATCATCTCCAATAACATACATTGGTCGATGACTTTTGTCTTAAAAGGCCTAAGTACGTCAGACGAGAAGATCCACCATTGGGGGATATTCAAAATGAGATTAAAATAACTCATAAAATGACAATCTAAAATCATTGCATAATAATATTTTACCTCAAATAATAAGATAAAACTGACAACTGTAAATCTACGGAACCGGAAACAACTTTACAGTTCGATTACTTCTAGGCAAAGTTATCAATGCCATTGTATTCAAAAACAACATTTTAGTATATAACAAGCCGACCTACACCAAAAATGTTAGTGACAAACAGGGAACTACAGTTTGAGTTTGGAATTATTTAGGACCAAAACTATAATTTAAAAGCAAAAATGAACAAGATTTTTATTATATTTCTTTGCTCAATTATTGTACAACTTGTGAGTATCTATTGAAAGTTTTCTCAAGAATTTATTGTAACTACATTAAAAATATTTTTCAACAGTTTGTGTCTATTGTTTCAGTACGCGATGCCAGCTGATAGTGGTAAATATTATACATATATAGTACTAGTGGTTCCTAATGGCCTAAATGGCCTAAATCTAACTAGATTACTTTTTGATTTACAAAGAAGTTTTACTTACTCGATGAACATTTTGAAGGTCGACTCTGAATACATAAAGGCATTCGACAACATAAACTGTTGCTTAAAATGCTGTAGAAAATATACGTTTTTAATACCGAGTGTGTTAGTAATTTACTGCTAATCTATTCTTATGTACAGACCTATATGTTACCGGCCAAATGCATTTATAGAACAAACTAGTCTTTCCTAGACCAAACTACTTCATCCTTTAGGGGTTAGAATAAACTGGTATCCAAACTGGTTCGTCCAATAGCCGATAAGAGTAACTATTTTAACTAAGGGTGAACTGTGGTACAAAACTGACGTGGCAGGAATGAACCGGGCGTAGGTGCGGAGAGGTGAGACGGCGAACTGTGACGATGAGCAAATATCATGCGTGAAGATGAACGAACATCATCTCTGACGCTTGAACAAAGCTAAAACTGACATTTACTCAAAAAATATAACACTGTAGCCATATATACAAGGTTGCTATTTATTTCTTCTTCTAAATAAACGATTTATATTTCAGATTCCTCGGCTACCGACAAAACTAAAAGCGGACTTTTCGGTAAATCGAGAATATTTTTTTTTATTTACCAAATTAACTATATAATTAGTAATTATATCATATATATATATATAGACTTTATAAGCTTTCGTAACTATTCCAAAGTATTTTCAAAATTTATTGATCTTATCCTTAAAATTTGACTTAAATTTCCTACCGCACTTGAAACATAAATCAATTATTTCAATATATGTAAAGTTATTGTACATTTATGCTTAAGTGTAAAGGAGAAATTAGATATTATTATTATATCTATGTTAATTACGCTATATTTACAATTTCTATTCTGTTCCTTAGGCTTAACAGGTGAAAAAGTGCCGAATCCATTAGACATACTAAAACCTTTTATTCAAATCGGTACTAAACTAGTGCAGCGAGGAGAGACAGCGCTGAACACATTCATAAGTGAGTTTTCTAAGTACATCTACGAATGACAAAAGCTTAGATACGTAAAGAAAACGCTCCTTTCAATGTATATTTTGTAATTTAAAGATAAATAAAACCCTTTTAATACAAATAGTATATCTTATTATTGATGATTTGCGCAAAAAGATTGTGTTATAAAAAAAAAAACTTACTTTTTCAGAGTCATTTCCTGGCAGTAAACAGTCTTCGTAAATGGCAAACCCTCAGTCGTCTGGAACGTGGAGCCTTACTTAAAATAAAAACAAAAAAATCAAAACTAAATAAATAATATTTATGCAAAAATACCAACTTTTATTTTCTTTTAATATAAATCACTCACATCGTCAGTTAAAAAAAAACATTAAACTAGGGAGTTCAGGAAAGCTTTTGGTTCAGGAAATCTGGGCAGGTGTGTTGTTAATCGCAGAGCATAGCTTCGCGTTAGAACGGCTGCTTCCCATCCCGCCCTGTGTATTTGAGTTACACTGTAACGCATGGTAATTCCGCCATCTGTCAGTTCTGGTTTGGTCTTAAAACGCTGCTTACGACACCTGGTACAAGGGGAGGTACTATTCTACTCTGTCGATATATATATATAAATTAAGTAACGTTATATTTGTATAAGTAACGTTAATTAATTAAAAATATATGTAATTTGCTTAAAAATATAAAATATATTTTTAAATAAATTACAATATATCTGTATAAAATATAATATTTATTTTATGATTTCAAAGGTAAATCACATTATTTTATAATTAACGTTACTTCAAATGTTTTGAATATTTAAATTGCAATAAAATAAAATTGACATTTCTTGTAATGTAAATGTGTGTTTGAGTTTTTCGTCATGGACAACACTTTTTTTCCTTTGTTTAGATTGACAATGAGAGTGCAGTATGCCACTCATGCTGGATTGTAAGCTCTGCGTCAATCAAGAACAATAATGCCGACTAAACAATCCACAATCGAAGGTGATCGCAGTCGAACTGTCTGTTTAAACCGTGGAGACTCATTGCTGTAGTTTCACACTTCACACTTTTATCTGCCCAGTTCCTGAATATCATATATTACGATTCGGTATTAAAAATTATATTCTTTTTATTTTAACAATAAATCCCATATTTTGTCACGTAGCTGTAAGGTAAAGGTAAATAAATCAATGTTATAAATATTAAACAGAAGACCCTCTAGCTGCTCAAGAACAATATATGTATATATGGTACCGTCTGATTTTATTTTATTTGTATTCTATATGAATATAAGAATGAATAATGCAAAGGTGATGGTAGGCTTTACCGTAATCGCACCAAAGTCTCTCGCAGGCTACATACCTCAAATTTGCCATTAACCACTACAAATATTACTACACTATTTACAATGACAATTAGTGAGTAACAATGATAATATGTACTTTAATGTACCCCGGGGATATAAAAAGATACAAAAATTTATCATGGAAAAGCACAATAGGCGACCTTATCGATTTTCTTCCAGGCAAACTTTGGATGGAGAGAGAGTAAATAAAATTAAATAGGCAGTTATACATACTATATATAATCTAATAAAAATAAAAACACTATACATACATAAGATATATATTTAATTTAATAGCACATAATAATATATACCTTCTAACAATAATATTTACAAATACAATAATGAATATAAATGAGACAACACTGTGATATCACACAACACGTAACATATAAAGAATTATGACGACGACAAGTAATATACCTTTATCATCCTTTTAAATGAAGCCAAAGACTGCACGCGTCTGGCTGTTAAAGGCAGTGCATTCCAAAAATGAACGGCTTAAACCATATAGGATTTATCAAAATATTTAGTGGAATCCATCATCATTATGTATTTTCATCATCAAACTCTCCGATGACTTCAGGGATTTCTTGGATCAATATTGATCAGATGGTTAAACGAATTATTTTATTAAAGTTACCTAGACGCTTTTTTCTAAATTTTCTAGCATGAGTTTACTCCTTTCATACACTACTTTTTGATTGCATTATGAACGACTTTTTAGTTATTTTTCTAAGTCCTATGTAACTTAAAATAATATTTTGGTAAGGCACACTATTTTATCCCGAGCCTATCAAAAATAATTCATTCTTATTAAAAAATGGGTTAAAAATACCAGCTGCTTTAGATAATATTTTATCTACATTTGATCAAATCGAAAATGCTGCAAAATCTCAACTAGGAACTTCTCTGTGGTTTGGAACACTAACAAACATAAGAAATAATAAACTTAATAGGACAAATTTAGCACTAAAATTAACAGTCCACCCGCAAGATGAACAGACGATCTGACTAAAACCGCAGGATCGCGCTGGACACAGGCCGCATACAACTGGTCCTATTGGAGATTACTTGGGGAGGCCTATGTCCAGCAGTGGACGTCTTATGGCTGATATGATGATGATGATAAATAGGACAGTAGTTATATAAATATCTTATTAACGCAAAAACGGTTGCTGAAACTGAGACATCGACATTGAAATTTTAGAGACAAATAGAAGTTAAGTACGTTGGCATGGAGCATTGATGACCTCAACACCAGAACAATATTTTCTCTCATTATTTCTTATGTAGCTATCTATCTTTAAATTGTATTTGTTGATTGATTTTATGTGCTTATAAGAATATTATTTCATATTTCTTTTGGAATTGAGTTTTTAATATTTAATTAATTAAGACGACCACGTCTTCAATTGATACGCACTTCATTCTTACCTGTTAAACAGCAGTACACATCATTAAATACCGGTTTGATAGATGAGGGGCAGGAAATTTACTAGGTAATGTGAAGGATTATCTTCAAGTCAGAAGGTTAACGACGCACTAGTAATATATTTGTTACTACCAGCGCGTCGCAGTTTCAACTGCGCAGTTCCCGTTTTCCTCAGAATAAATAAAAATACCGTGTGGTAACGGCAGAATAGTATAGTACCTCCCCCTGTACCAGATGTCGGTAAAGGCGAGTAAATTATTAGAAACAACAGATGGCAGGATATCCATCCGAAAAAGAGTAGCTCAGATGTATCAGAATACGCTTGCTTAGTACAATAATTATGGGAAAATAACCAACCCCTTTCTTGGGGAGGTCTGAGTCCAGCAGTGGACTTACAATGGCTGAAATTATGACGCTAATAATGATAATAGGGACTAGCGTATGCAAGTAATTGATAATGTTACATTCGATTAAATAAAAAACTTTTAAACTCAGTTTTGTAGGTAGATTTCCAGTTTATTATTTACAAATGTATAATCTCTTTTGTATATAACCCTGTGTAGATAGAGCTTTTTAATGGAAAAGAAAATGTTTAGATAATTCGAAGAGATTTTGAGCTAAATCGTAAATGATAAGCAATTAATAAATCATTCATTTTTATTAGCTTAGAGATGTTGACGGTGACGATAACCATTACTAGGACTGTATGCGTATTTACTGTATTCGTTCCTTTTAGCTGTAAATTGTTGGTTTTGGCTATTTTGAGTTTTAAATAGTCTCATACGTTTTAGCATGCAGAAAACATGTTTGACACCACAACTGTAGTTATCAATAAAATATGTAAACCATCACGCTGACACGTGTAACTTGACAGGATCTCGGGACAGACAAACATACTGCCGCATTTACATATTAAACGAGTACGGAAAAAAATAAATGGCTCCAAAATTTGTTAGCCAATTGCATGAAAATACTTCAAACGATGATAAAGATGTCCTTTAGCCGAAAACGAAATAACAAAAGAACAAGCTGATTCTGTAAACTGAGTAATGGATTTGCCATGATATTTCAATGGCATCCTATTTCTAAGGCTATTACACTAATTTCCTTATTAGGCACTATATCTTTCTTTTGTTGGTCGGTATAACAAAAGATAGGTTTCCATATATATGGCAAGGCAGAAGTAGTTTGGAATCAGTGAGCAATTTGCATACGGAGACAAAACTTCTGCTTCAAAGTTTAAAAAAATCTACTCCAAAAACATGAATAAAATCACTTGCTTCCTAGTTTTGGCCGTAGTTATTGCACAAATCGTAAGTATTTTATTAAGAAATATTTCTGTTTTTTGCTCGCTCTCTTGTATCAGTCGAGGAACGTTTACCTTAGCACGTATCTCCAAAAAATGTCCAATGGATTCAGTTGTGATGTGGCTTAATCATCTTCCACCATGTCGGTAACAAAAGACTCTTGTACGGACCACCACGGATTATTATTGAAGTTTTCATATGAGTAAACTAAGTCATTATGTTAATGAATAATTACAAGTTAAAGTTTTTCATTATTATTATGCTTAACACAGTTTTATTACTTAACGTAAAATCTAAAAATATATATAAGAAAATCAATAAACTGCGTTTTAAAGCCATTTAAAAGTAACTTGTTATGAGTAGTAAATGCTTAAATGTAAAAAAAAATAATGTGATTGAAATATTGTATGAAGCCTGATTAACTTTGATTATTTATTACTGAATGATTATGTTGATGTATCATTGACTAAGCGTTCCCCATCGTTAATTATTATGTTTAAAATTTAATTTTGTTTTTAGTACGCGACCCCAGCTGACACCAGTTGTAAGTATCATAAAGTTACTTTCTAGTTTCACTGATAAAGGCTTTATTACGTAAACTTAATATGTAACTGTATTGTTTTAGACACCGCCGCTGGCGCCGCCACCGACGCTAAAAAAGATGCCTCTGATAATTCAGGTAACACTTTGAAAGATATGTAATTAGTGGAGCTATTCCTATGAATACGCCTATGCGTATATAGAGTGAGGACCGGGTGGCCCATGCTCCCCCCAGGATGGTCTAGTGCCAACCCCAAGACAATAGACTACCGGCTCGAAAAAATGCACCTTGAGTGTCGACTGCGCGAGTGCATCATAGCATCGGCCATGTCAGGAGCCCCCCTGACACTTAACCCTTGACACGCCTATGTATAGCTTATTTAACAAGCCGTGAGGTACCGGCAGAGTAGAATAGTACCTCCCCCTGTACCAAGTGTCATAAAAGGCGACTAAGGAACCAGAACCGGCAGATGGCGGTATATCCATCAATGAGACAATGCAGCTCAAATTCACAGGGTGTGGATGGGTGGCCGCATCTCCATCGTAAAAGCTGTGCTCTGCGATTGCCAACACGCTTGCCCAACGCGGCAATTATGGGCAAAATTCCCCCTTGCTTGGGGAGGCCTATGTCCAGCAGTGGACTTTCAATGGCTGGTATGATGATGATGATAGCTCATTTTGTAAAGCCTAGTCAAAGAGTTCCTTGATATATTCGTTGATGTTCCTGCTGATTTGAAGTAAAGTAATGTCAACCGTTAAATCAGATAAGGCCGCCTATGTACTGGAAAATGTTACTGTAGGGAATACATCAAACTGGATAATTATTTTTTTGTTGTTAAAACTCGGGGACAAAATTTTACCCGGCTGACGTCGGGGCCGGCCGCTTGTACGGTTTATATTCCAATCGTTCAGATTTCTCTTTTGGCAATTTAAGTATGTAACAAAACTGAAAAGTCAAATATGACTAAATGACACTGGATCAATTATAATTTTACTTGAAATTCCTTAGGGACACCGACAACGAATACACTTCACTTACTTTTCAGCGAATTTAAATTATAATTTGAGAAAATATTATTTGTAATAAGTGCCCTACCCGAGAATCTTTTCCATAATTTTCTAATAGCAGCTTTGTGGCCCTACAGTGCAACTTAGCTGCAAGATGGAATCTGTACTTTTTCTAGAGGTATTTTCACTGAACAAGAAGTAGGCTGCATACAGGTCGTCCGTATTAGTCTGAATGTTACCTTACACTCACCTATTTTTACAGCAAAGCAATACAATCGCTTCCATGCACTACTTCCTTGGAATAGTATTAAAAGTAAATAAATGAACTATTTGTTTAAATATATGTTTTAACAAAGAAACAACACTAAAAAGTTTATATTATACAAGCTGACCCCAGGAAACGCTGCTTTGCTGTATAAATTATTTACTAAAATGACAACTAAAAAATAGCGATTGGTGATAGAAGGGCAAAAATTTAGGGAGTATGTATTTTTAAAACCACATTAAAAATAATGTTCAATAGTATAAAAAAATGTCAGGGTTAGTCCATCCTTACTTATTTTATTTATTTTTCATACATCTAAGTGATAGGGATATGAAAAATAAATAGTAGCCGATTTTCAGATCTGAATATGCATATAAAATTTTATAAAAATCGGTCAAGCCGCTGCGGAAGAGTAAAGTAGTTTAAATCATTTTGTATATAATATTAAACTCTGCTACTCGTGACTCCTTATTTTTTACGAACACTAAATAGTATTCGTTAATTCGTCAACAATAAAATCATGTTTGATTCCCTTTTTTAGGATTACCAGCCGATTTGAATCCTACGAAAATGCTCCAACAGTTCGGACAAATGGGCGAAAAGTTGGTTTCACAGGGCGAAGACGCTATGAAAGGAATTATGAGTAAGTTGATGAAAAATAAGAATTGCGAACCAAAAGGACAACAATCACAGGATTTATACAAGAATCTAGCGTTGGTACTCATAATATATATCATATTTATTTTTCAGAACTGATCCCCGGCGCTAGCGACGATTCCGCGAAGAAATCCAATTAATGTTAGTTAAAGGATTTTGTGGCAGCCCCAACAACGTTTGGCAATTCTGGAAAAATGTTCACATGAAAATGTCTAAATAAAATAAATTCTGAAACCAATTATGAGTTTTTAATACATAAAATAGAAACAAATCTATTACCTTCCTACGAAAAAGCCTACAAAGGTGAATTGAATCATAATGTAAATAACAATTGAAGTCATAACCAACTTATTTTGAAGTGTTATATTTATTTTGGCGTGGATATTAATGTAAATCAATACATAAACATATAATAAAATTATAAACAAGTCGTATCTATTTTATGTTCGTTTTAGCCTAGCCTCCATCCCTGTTTTATTCATACAATTCTTAAAATTTTACAGCTAGTTTATTGATATCCTTACTCATATTATAAATTCGAAAGTAACTATGTCTGTCAGTCTGTTACGCAATCACGTCTAAACTACGGAACCGATTTAAATGAAATTTGGTACACAGATAGTCTAAAGCATATCCTTGAAAGGACATAGGCTACTTTTTCATTCGGCATTAAAGTTGTAAGGGGTCAAAAAGAGGGATGAAAAGTTGCATGGAAGTATCGCTATTGTTAGAGCTTGAAACTTAAAACTTATTATTAAGGCTATTGGTTTGTATATATTAATAAATATAGCATTCACGCATCAAAAAGGTATGGTACACAAAGAAACTAATGCACGCGGACGAAGTCGCAGGGACAGCTAGTACAAAATAAATTAAGCCCAACAATATGGTCCGAAGGGATTTTTTGTACAAAAACTTGAATCTAATGCACGCTTTTGTAAACTATTACCACATTCAATATTAATGCAGACATACACATACATACATACATCTCACTAATACAAGCCTACCTACTACCTACGTATACCTAAATAGAACAGAATATTCTCA
>JACJUM010003237.1:12348503-12359133 GCA_020976665.1 Heortia vitessoides
CTGAATTCGTAAGGCACCAATTGTACAAATTTGCGTACATAATAGTATTTATACAAATGTTCTTATGATGTCGTCGCTTTTAGATATATTAGCTTGGAAACCAATCACCAAAATTAGTGTACGGTTGGCATTAACGGAATTCGGGCCTGTTTTAAGTATAATATAGAAGCAATGAGCAAAATTGTATACCTGCTACTTCTAGCCACGTTCGTGGCAGTCATTGTAAGTATTTTTATATTTCATACTTTTATTGAGGGATACTTAACCGTTATTGCCGTCAACAGTGCCGGGCACAGATAAATATATAGATAACAAAAGTATAAACTTATCGGTACGATCATGGCACAGAATCACATATTTATCTATTGTGCAAATAGATATTTATTTTGTAAATCTAATTATCAACAAAAAACTAACGTAAACGTAAAATTATATAGCAGGCAGGCAGCAATATAGTTTGGCAATTTACTTGGACTTAATCTACAAGAGTTACTTTTAAGAATAAGAAGTCATCCTAAAAGAGTTTTAAAACGATCTATAAAATGAATCCTGAATAAAATAAATGTCAAATGCATTGCAACAAGTTATTAAGAAAGGCATTAAGGCCACTTATTTTACTACGGCGATTAATAATACTGAAACACAAAATTGGAACAATATTCTGTTGTTCACATAGTATGTATTTGATTCCGATTATAACTTTTAACTTTTGATTGAAATTCCGTAACAGTCTTCTAATGAAGCTGTACCTCTGTGGCGCTGTGTCGTCATTTATTTGTTTAGTTTAGGTAGAAAGTGCTCTCCGCGTATGCCCGAACGTTATGCATTTAAAAACTACCTTGCTTGAACGGAACAAATCGTCATTACTCGTGTTCTCAGAATAAGTTAATTAAAAACAAATCTTAATAAGATTAAATATCTGAACCGGTTTTTTTTAAACCTTGGAAAGAAATTCCCATAGGAACTGATAATTTTCGAATTCCCTGTCACAGAATTTTATTGTAAGAAACAAATACCTCAAAACATTAAAATCAAAATGATGATCTGTAAAAGCATTTGTGATAGCATTTTGAATCATACCACCTTTATACCAGGTGTTGTAAGAGGCGACTAAAGTGCCAGAAACGACTGATGGCGGTATATCTATCCGAGAGTGTAGCTTAAATGTTGCAAAAGTTGCGATTTGCGATTGCCAGCATGGCAATTATGGGCAAAATTCAGGGGGAATTTCGCCCATAATTGTATAATTTTTAGAAATACCTATGTCCAGCAGTTGACTTTGGATGGCTATAATTATGATAATGATCTTTTTAATAACACTCTATGTTATCTATTCATGGAAGCTTATAGAACAACTAGTAATAAATTCGAAAGCATTTTCTATGTTTAAAGAATTTTAATTGGTTGAGAGCAAAAATAGGTTCGACTTTTTTAGATATAAATTGCAAATTTATCCAACTTATTTTAGATTAAATTGTTTTATTACTCCAAATTAAACCTTTAAAAATATATTAACCGTACCACAAAGTGAAAAAGAATGATTGCTTATCCGATTTATCATGATAATTATAACATTTATTTTTCAGACCGCAAGGCCTGATGATGGTAAGTAACTCTACTGTTTTATAAATTAAATCACTAAAAATACAATACAAGGTATACTTACTACTAAAATATTTTAAGTTTGTCATTTTGTTTAGTAAGACCTACAAATAATTGCAGTCCATTTTTCGGCAATACTTCCGTAGACATTATGTGCAAATTTCAATATGTAATTGTTAGTCACAAAATACCGGAAAATAAAGTTCTAAGTAGGTACACGAGGAATACACAAATCTACGATTAAAATTAAGTTCGTTAGTATATCATATGATGCAAACCTGTGTTAATTTCATAACCAAATTTTAACTATCTGGCAATTACTTTTATATCAATTGCGAAAAATTGACAGATTTTTGATTAGTCACCTTCCATATATTTAACAGTTACAGGACTATTGCAAATCATTAAATGGATGTTGCCATGGCAATTCTCCATAACGTCTTCGACGACTTTTGTGTTTGGTTTCTGTCATTGCAACTGCAGCTCCTCCAAGATCCGCAACAAACCCCCGCAGTTGCCTGCGGCTTTCAGAAATAACCATGGCAAACCGAGTTATCCATCATTTTATCATCCCAGGACAATCCACAAAGTAGTAGAAACAGCCAACCTTTCTGTACCTTTGCTTAGCTAAATATCATGCTAGTTGTTATTTTTATCTATTTGCTTTTAGCCAAGCCAACCGACGCTAGTAAAGATGCCAAAGCTGCTGCAGCTGACGCAGCGGCGGCTGGAAAGGACGCCGCAAAGGATGCTGCCAAAGGTACTTGTCACCCACGCTAGCCGTTAGTGAAACCTATAGCCACTTACAAACTAGGTGACGTAAATATATTCTATGAAGGTATCTTGAATGATACGCCACTAGGAAATGGGAACGAATGTATATATTTAAAAGGAACATATCAAATATTTGATTGTCGCCATATTTGTTAAGTTATGACATTGTACGTTAACCATAGTTTGGGAAGTTTCAATGCCTTCAATTCAATGATCAAAAACTGAATAAAAACCATATTTAGAAAATAAATAAGGATCAATATGCATTTCTTTATAGAAGAAAAAAGCTATTCGTCTCCAAATCTCTGACAAGACTTAAATGTAATCTAAGTATTTCAGGAATTTACTTTTCTCAAAATCAATGCTATCATAGCTAATATAATAGAGGTATTGATATTTTGCCTGAATAAGTTTATAAAAATATTTTCATACTGGGTACTGGTTATACAGTTTCGTGTTATAGCTGCAATATGATCAGATCGAAAAAATACAGTGCACAACAATAAAAGAATATTTTAAAGAATATAATATGGCCAGTTGCGAGGAAATATTTGTCGTAAAGCTTACCGTAGGCAAAGAACAGCCACACAAAAAATTAAATACCCACAAGACTATTAAAAGTTTTCTTTAAACCATATTATATTTTAAAATACTACTAACTAAATCTTTGCACTGAAATAGAGTCAATCGTTAAATCGTTTAGATTCATGGCAAAAGATGAAGTTTATCAAAGGTTCCACCTTGCATAAATTGTTAGCAGTACCTAATCATATTTTATTTTACAGACGCTAAGGGCGCGTCCGGAAAATCCGGTGACATGATGAAGGATATGCAAAAAACATTTACCGATTTCATGGGCATCGGAAAAGACGCCATGGGCAGTAAGTAATTTTATGCGTTAGAAATAAATTAAAATTAACACAATTTAATCGCAATATTAAATTATCATTTTCCTTATCAACTTAATTAGTTTTTGATACGAAATTTGAATGTTTTGTTGTACATTAATCAACAGATCAATCTGCACAAGTCCGAGAATTTTTCATATTCAATTTTGAACTTAAAGGCTCGCATTTAAAGAACTATGTAGTTTGCAAAATGTTGCTATATGTATTTATAATGATCTAATGATTTGTGGACCAAAGTTTAAACTAGTACCGTAGAACGAATATTAGCACGATGCAAATCATTTTATAATGTAACTAATCCTACAGTCGTCGACTCCGCCTGCGAGGGCTCGATATCGCGACGCGTAAGGTTTTAACTAATCACGTAAAGTATTGCTTCATCAACTTAGACAATACTTTCGCATTTATATATAAAAATTACAGCTCCGTAAATAAATCAATGCTTATTTATGTCTTTTAATGAAATTTGTAGGCAAACTTCACGAGACAATTAAATCAAATATATTTTAAATAGATATCGGAGTAGGACACTTCTTGATCTTTTTGAACGGAACTACTGCCAATAGTTCCGCACTGAATTACTCATTTCGCAGTGAGAAACCTCAATCATCAACAATTTAGAAATCCTAGAATTCGTATAAAGAAAATTAGCCTTTAAGGAAGTATATAGAATTATTTTTGATGTTGGAATTGTTTTCCAAGATAGCAATATACGACGTCCACGAGGAATGGTGGTGCGAGAAAGTACCACTTTAAAAAAAAACTTTACTTTTATATTGATCTACCATTTTTTATTTCAGTGTTCGGCTTCTAATCAAGATAGCCAGTTAGCAAATCATCACAGACACTCCTAGACAACTACGAGAACTATTTTTCTACTAATAATGTTTCTTCTACATTTCGTTTTAATAACTAAAACTATTAAAGTTATGTAATCAAAAACTGATAGGTTAAAATTTTTATTACAAAAAATTTAATTATTACCTGATAAACATATTTTTATTTATGAATCAATATATTAAAGCAAGGATGGTTTTTTAATCCAAAATTAACTGGCTTCGCCGTATCTTCGCCTCGGGCTGAGCGCCGACATGCTGAAATATTACAATTACCCAATTTAAACATTCCTGAATAAACTTCATAGGATATAAGACATATATAATTGTAATTTATAAGATGATTTGAATTATAATATAATAATCATTTTAATTATAGAGGAAAACAGGCTCAGAATCATACTTTCTTCCTTTGCAAACGCAGTCTGAAAAATATATAAAAAACAAGATACTAATATTAATCAAATCTAGTTTAAAAAATGGCTTCGACAGCGTTTTTAAAAGAATGATACTTACAAAGAGTACTTTGGTTTTAACGTAGACTTGGGTTTAATTTAAGAAAAATTGTTGTCACATGTCTCTTACTGAAAGTGCGGGCTTAACTAAATGCAAAGTTCACATATAAAATTAGTTATATTGTGAAATAATTGGGAAGAATTACAAATATAATAATAAAGACAACATTTCTGATTTCTAATAAAATATTGTATTTTTCATATTCCAATCACAGTATAATATAAATTAGAACGCTATAGAACAATGCCAGATAAAAATGAGTTTTACAACATAACGACGAACGTTGGCAGAACCATAATTCATAGCTGACAAACATACATAAGACACTTGTGCACACAAGCTATAACTAATGATAACCTATACAAATTACAAAAACACATACGTTATAGCAATCTTTATTTAAAATTAAATTTATAACTATTCTACAGTTTATATATCAGCTTTAATCCTCATTAAGGTTCTCAATTTGAACCCATTCTTTTTAATAAAAAGCAAGTTTAATTGCCGTTATTAACTTCGTGACTCTTATATTTAAAAACATGTTGAGTCCAGATCAGAATCAACTATTATACTATATTCTGTTAGGGAAATATTTGTGCAAAATAGCTCTGTCATTGTCGTTAACGTCACTTGCGGAAACAACAATGAGACGAAATTCTTAATTATTGTTATAAATACTCAGTCCACAATTATTTATAATATTTAAAAATGTAATATATATTGAGACTCTTATTTTAAAGTTATCAAATTATTATAATTCTACAAATCCCACTTAAAAATATATTGATCTTGTTTCTCGGTACATATGTAAGTCACGGTGGCGCCACAATCACATAGACGTGACGTTTATTTGCATCACTGCACAAATTTCCAAATGCGTGTAATGAGATTACCTGGGCTTATATCAGAATTTATATCAATCAGTTATTCTTCTGTTTTTTGAGAAACAGCTATTTGTTCCTTTTAACAACGTATTGAGCGTGTTTTACGTAGTTAATCTTTTTTCTTTTACATTACTCGCGCAATAAACTATAGGTTCTAGGACTATAGGTTTGTTTGGGTAATAAGGTGTATTTAGATTAACACATGCACAGATAAAGCAGCGATCTCTTGAAGCAAAACAAAACAACACAACAGAGAATAAATTATATATATGCTTACAAATTGACAGCCAAATGTAAATACAAAAACCAGGGATGTTGATGACAAAAATCAGGGAATACAGTTTGGTGTTGTAACTTCTAATTATCTTCTACGACCGAAATTCAATTAAAACAATTGATAGCTTAAGCAAAGTAAATATTACCTGACGCGCAGACGTATTCACGTAAAATACACACGGCACAATAAGATCATAGATACCATACCTTCATGGTTTTAGTTTTCATGGAACATTTGTCAAACATTGCAGATTTGGCAAATAAATATCTAACTAGTGAAAATTACAAAAGGATAAGGACATATACTGTAAATTCACCAATGCAGGGACTACACAAATAAAAACATAAGCAAAATGGATACTGCTTTTTAACAAATAAAATTGCAGCCTCAGGACAGTATATTACCATATCATATGCTATGTTTATACGTCAAAGCACAGTGAAATTGCATACACCTACATATATATTTTATTGACGAAGCCAACTTGTAGAACTCCATAATGGTCTAAAATATGACTTAGATGCCTACACGCAGAAGATTCGAGGATCATAATATTATTGCGATACTCATTAATTCATCTTATTGTGTTAATAATCCCTTAAATACCATTATTTAAAACAAACTTTATTTTAATGATGAACACAAGAATCTAATAAGAGTGCAGACAAAATACCCAAGTCGTTCTATTTCTAACCGCAAGACAGATAGTTATAGAAGGTACATTCTCTCTATTGCAAGAACATCGACACAACTCTAAAGTAACTGAAGTTCTAACAAGCACAGTAACAAAGTGATTATAGATTCTATTTTTGAATAGTAATTGATTTTAAGTTGTGTCGTTATTCTTGCTATATAACGAATTATATTTAAAAAAACTTACACTTTTCATACCTACGCTCGGCGCTTATAATAACTAAAATATTTTAAGGTTATTATTATATGTATTAGCAAATTGCCCCGAGCAGACAGCAGTGTCTATGCGTTGTTCGAGCTCACTCTGTATGAAATTTACTTCAGTACCTATATGATAAAACGGTGCAATAATGTCAGTACATCACAATAAACATGCGGCCACACGTGAGTATGAGACAGATAGATGATGTGTTGCAACACTCGTGTACGTGATACTGAGACAGATGTATGTTAAATAAGCACGCCCTTTCTGTCCCCGCGCATATTGAAGGATGCATTCACACTGGGTGCGTTAGCGCCACCATTATTAACTGTACCGATGTCTGGTCTTACTTGCGAGCGGTCGCTATCGCGCGATGGACGCTGCTTGTCTTTCGTCATTTGCGTTACCTGGAAATAGGAAAAAATAAAATGATAATACATACATATGCCGTGATGTACCGGTAGAGTAAAATAATACCTTCCCCTATACTAGATGTCGTAAGAGGCGGCTAAAGCACCAGAACCGATAGATGGCGGTATGAGCAGCAGCATTGCCGTCGCGAAAGCTGCGCTCTGCGATTGCCAACACGCTTGCCCAGCGCGGCAATTATGGGCAACATTCCCCCTTTATCTAATAATTGCCGCGCTGGGCAAGCGTGTTAGCAATCGCGGAGCGTAGCTTTCGCGATGGCAATGCTGCTGCCCATACCCATGCTGTGAATTTGAGCTACACTGTTTCAGATAGATATATCGCCATCTGTCGTTTCTGGTACTCTAGTCGCCTGTTACGATACCTGGTAGAGAGGGAGGTGTTACACTATTCTGCCGGTACTTTACAGCAAATACTATTTATTGAAATCTGAAATAATGAAAGCAAATATAATAATGTTAAAAGTTCAATTTATTTTTAGAATACTTGGAATAGAAAACTTTTGTAGCTTGATGACATTATGTCACATTACCCAATAATTTACTCTTACCCTTCAAACTGGAACAAAGCAATGCTAACACCGCTTTTTGGCGGTAGAAATAGGTGAGTGTAAGGTACCAATGGAGATTTTGTATGAGGTCTACCTTAGACAATAAATAAATATCGTGGTATCTACAATGTATATAAAGAGTAAACAAATATATATAAAGAGTAAATGTAATAGCTATTTGTAAGTTATGTTTGTTAGTTATAAAATATGTTTAATATAAGAAGTTATCACATATTTAAATATGAACATCATAATATAAATAGTATGGTAGAATGTTGCCTTTATTTGATTATTTTATCAACTAAACGTATCTATATATCTATTTACTCACAGCGTCGTCGATGGCCTTAAATTGCCAGTTCCAATGCACCCTGTACAAGAAGGGACGGTGGTCGAAGCGGTTATCATCTGGACTGTAAGTCTCCGCGTGGTACGAGGGCGTCAGAACCGTCATTTTGTGACGGTTGATCGCGTAGCAGCGGAAGAAGTGTTTCACCTTTTCAGCGACCTGCCATAGAGCATATTTTTCAGAACATCAAACGAGTTGTGGACTTGTAAAGTTGTCATATGGAAGTACGACTCGATACACACGTGAACTTTCTCACTTTCTGCTTAAACATGTAATCCAAATTTTCAAACGGTATATACCTATAGACGGATTAATTTATGAGGATTCGTGAAGGCACGCTGCGTAAATCTGAACAGGTAACATGGAGTGATATCAAAATGTGACGACACATGGAAAAAACATAATGCTTGTATAACTACATGGCCCTGTGTATCAACTACAAACACAACTACACAGTCACAACTACAAACCTCAAAATGTTCTGTTACTGAAGTCGTATACTGTACTCTCTTGAATAAAACTTTATTAGATGACAGATGTGAATGTCAGTGTTGCACTATTTATAAAATTGGCCTTATGGTATTTGGCATTATAATTTGTTAGTTATAAAACGTAATAATAATAATGTTCTTTATTCTACACACCATTAGCAATACATTCAAATGACATAGAAAAACATACAACAGTACAGTACAATAGGCGGCCTTATCGGATAGAGCGATCTCTTTCAGGCAACCTTTGGACAGCAAAGAAATACAACAATAATAGGCAGTTTAAGGTGCATAATAAATTAAACCATACTACGTACATATACACACGGAAACATACAAAAAATAATGATAATATTAAAATAAAGAGAATAATATAAAACGAATAATATGCAAGCAACAACTACAATGATATGTAGTACTCCTCTACCATTCTCCAAAAAATCGGCAGTGATTGCGCGCGTCTGATCGACAAAGGAAGCGCATTCCACAACTGAACAGCTTGATTTGTGAAGGATTTCCTGTAAAATATTGTGGAATGAACCGGCACCTTAAGTAGTAAATTAAACGTATTACATAAAATCGAGATAGATCACGAGAAAACCAACTAACGTAATTTAGAAACACGACAGTTTGACAGCTGTTCATTTAATCAAGCTATATTTAGTGGACTATCTCACATGAGATGTGCAGTAGGTTCCACATACTTTCGCACTATAGCAATACAGACGTCCCGGCACGATATAAAGCAAACTCGAGGGCCAAAGTTAGTATAATATCAATGTCTAATTGCCGCTCCACGTGCTGAAGGAATTACAGTATATTCCAGAACGGTGTGACTGGTTATTTCTATTGGAGATAGTAAGAGTATGCACTAGATACCTCTCTCAGCGTGTACTTGTTGCTCCAAGCGTACGAAAGCTTGTGGAGCATGCTGTTAGGGTACACAGAGCAGCCATCTCAACTAGACTGGTGTGCCTGGTAAATATTTATTTGAGATAGTAGGACTATGCTCTAGTTACCTCTCTCGGCGTGCACTTGTCATTCCAGGCGTGTACCAGCTTGTGGAACATGCTGTAAGGCCCGCAGTGGTGTGTCTTCCGCAACCGTCCAAACTCCGATAGTTCAGCATACGTCATGCCCATGTCTTCTTCGTCAGTCTGTGTGATCTGCCCGTCGGTAAGCGGCTCCAGTTCTGCTGTAGGGGGCGCTTGGAGTATTTCGGATAAAGATGGAAGGAAAAATCTGAAGAGAAGAAAACACAAACAACAAGGTCAAATACTGCATTATAAGCGAAAAATATAACCCAACATTTTAAAAAAATCCATCACGCCTTTGTCCCGTCGGAGTTGGCAGAAACTATAGATCTCCTACGATCTTGGCTCTCTCGCTTCCTTTACTCGCATTAGTCTTTTTTTCATAGAAACTGAGTCTATTATTGTAATCGACACATGCTTTTAACATTTGTGCTAACTGAACACCTTATATAACCCCAATTGTTACAAAAACGTTTAGTCTACTCCTACCCAATATTGAAGAACATTAGATTGCCTAACGTCATGAACAATATTAAAACACCTGTGTTAGCTATTCCAATGACAAATTACTAGTGTAAACTTTATTACAAAGTATAATTTAGAAGGACCTAAATATGGCATATAATATTTTTATTGTATTCATGCGTTCTCTATCAATATTAAAACCACTTTTCAACGACTTTTAAACGCTATCATCATCATAATCACATCAGCCGTGGAAAGAACAGTGGAATTTCTACGTCAACCATGGACATCATCCTCACTAAGAAAGGGTGTATTTTACGATGTTACGCCACGACCACGCTTTCCAGCGCAAGCAATCGTAGTGGGGAGCTTCGCGGTGGGAATGCTGCTGCCCACCCCCGTCCTGTGCATTTGGGATACACTGTTTCGGAAAGATATACCAGTATTTGACGGCTCCAGGCTAACGTGATGATGTGACTACATATATATGGTATTTACGTTTTTTGACGATTTTCGATTACCTTACAGGAATCGTTCTTAGGAGCGACAAAAATGTCGCCAGAATGTTTGATGTATATATATATATATATATATATATATATATATATATATATATATAT
>JACJUM010003237.1:12359233-12412828 GCA_020976665.1 Heortia vitessoides
TATATATATATATATATATATATATATATATATATATACGAGGAAGGTGCTAATTGTGTTTATCTATTATATTATCTGGCTTTGCTATGACGTTGGCCTTTTTCGATCAAATAAAAAAATAAAAAAATTCACACATCTCATACATTGAACTGACTCCATGACAAGTCGCTTAAAGCACTTGTGTAGCGGACATCAGACAACAGAGTAATCACATATAAAATTCTTAAATACATACATTCAACACCCAGATACAGAACAAATCCAATTATTATGACATAAAATTTGTTCTGGGTGGGGATCGACACTACGACCTTTGGCGCACTAAATTTTCCAAGACTGGCAGGGCAGTATTTTTCAACAATCTCCTCTATTAAAATTCGTATATTCGAATTTAAATAGCCTCCCACCCTTTCTTTTCCTTGTACTTTTGACTGCTTGAGGTTTGTCAAAGACTATGTCATGATAAGATAAAAGCTATGTTTTAAAAACCGTTAAAAAGAAATATTAAATATCGTTACAATATGCGGACTAACTCATCAACACGACCACATTAATCTTACCACATTTCCGAATTATCGAATTTCCGAATTTATTTAATAATAAATAAAAATATAAGCCGTAGGACGTCCATTGCTCATCAATCAAGAGATTTCCGATAGAAGGATTGTACGAACAGATCCAATAGTAATATTTAATTTTAAGAGATTTTTGCTTGCAATTGGGACAGGCGTGGCGGCAAACGTAGATACTATTTAATTCTTAATGACATTATTTAAATATTTTTAACGGCTTGCAAACGCGGTTTATTAAACTATTAACATTTTTTGTATCGACGTTACAGTTACCTTACGGCAACCGTTCTCAAGATTGACAAATTGATGATGTGTAAGAAAAATAAATATTCAAACAAGTGTTAAGGAACACAGAAGATTTCGATTCTGAAATTTGACGAACCTGAATTATTCGCAAAGGAACACCGTTTCATTCCACGGATGCTTCGCGAGGCTAAGATAGCGCGAGATATTTAAAAAAACATCCTAATTTGAATAGATAAGATGGTTGGAAAATACCACCAGCATAATAAATATAGTCTGCGTAATTAATGTGACCAATCCGATAAACGAGCAGCAATTAGCAGCAGTAAGCAGACTATTATATATACATACACTCATATGTAAAAAAACGGGCACCTAAGCAATGAACCATTTTAAATGTTACTATTGGCTGTTTGATAATTATAGGTAGTTTTACTATAACATTTTTTTTAAATTAATAAGCAAATAATCGTTATATATAGCTCGTATAATCATGAGGATATCACTAGAGCGTTATAAACCTTGTAACTTAAAAATATTATGTCACATTACCTAATGCAATTGTACTGTTTTATTTTTAATATTTGACTTAATCGAGATTGTCGACGCATTGTGATAGTAAGGTTCTCGTGATAGTAAACGTCACCGCAGCATACGCTCGCATTATCATGAGGATATCATTAGAGCGTTATAAACATTGTAACTTAAACATATTATGTCACATTACCCAATGCAATCGTACTGTTATATATGTGAAGTTTACATCTAATTGCCTATATGTCTTCTAGCATTTGAGCTATACTTCGGCTAGCTCTTGCAACACTAGATATTTAGGAAGTTGCTATTCAAGGCTAAGCTGTATACCGTTTGAAATGCGAGTGGCCTATTAAAATGTGCCTTATTTAACCAACTAAGAAGAAAAAAAATGCAGGAAACTTAAACTCACCTGTTCTTGGCATACTGAAGGAATTCCTTGAGGTCTGTCTTGGATATACCTCCAATAGGGTTGATGTCTGCACTAGAGCAGTCGTACTTGGTCATGTAGCCCCGGAGAGCCTCGTCCACGTTTGACGAGCCCAGCACGAGAAGCCCGCCAGGCCTTCCCCGCGCCCACAGCATCAGCTGAGCGAACAGGTACGACAGCACCATTCGAAGACGGGCCTAAGACAAGATTCCAGAAATAAGTATTTAAACCATGAATATTCCTCTTAATGTTAGATGTTGATGAAGGATCAGTTTATTTCTTTATAGTTATATATAATGACAATTCTTTATATAAACTGTATTTATATTATACCTACATATTTAATATGTTAAGATATTTTTATTTCTATCTATATTATTTACCTCTTAGTTACATTTACTCTTTCCATCCAAAGATTGCCTGAAAGAAATCACTACTTGCAATAAGGCCGCTTTTTGTACTTTGTGATTGTTGTTTTTATCTTATATTTTTGTATTAGTTTTTATTATTTCTTATTGTTAATATAAAAACTTGATAGTAGTGATCCTATCATGTGCGCCAGGGGCGTGGATTCAACAGTTATTAAATATGTATTTCAATATTATACTTATGAATCCTTTGTTGTCTGATGTCCGTATCTAAGTTCTTTAAGCGACTAATATCGGAGTCAGATCAATGTAAGAGATATCAAGTGAATTTATTTATGAATTATACCAAATGTAATTTGTAAATAATAATAATTATATTTCACTCTTTATTGCACACCAATAAAAACAATACAAGAACATAACTACAACATTGCTACAGGAAACGACCTTCTTGTTAACAGCAATTTCTTTTAGACGATGTTCGTATGAGGTAAGTGTTACAAGCTGATGCATTTGAAGTGTTTAATGTAGAACAAACATTATCGTATCATCTATATTTGAATTTCCTTAAAAAAAACATATCGCCCGTAATATAGATCATGCTAGAAATATACTATTACCATTTAGCAAAATTAAAGAAAAATATGCAACGAAACAAACTAATTGGCCTAACGGCGCAGATGGCAGTGATCCTGTCTTGTGCGCCAGAGGTCGTAGGTTCGATCCCCAACTTGGAGAAATATTTATATAATAATCATTTAAATAGTATATTTGTGCTTCTCTGTTGTCTGATGTCCATAAAACAAGTGTTTTAAGCGATTTATCACAAAATCAAGTCAAGTATGTAAATCAGTATGAGATGTTGTGGAAATTTAATTAATTGTATGATTGTGAAAACACAAAGTGCGTCAATAAAATGAAAAGGTTTAACTATGTCATATAAATGTATCCATCTCATCCACGCCAACAGACTTTAGCGAGGACGTGTTCTTTGACGTCACAGAACATGTTGTACTGACTTGTCTTTGAAAAAATAGCCTAATAACGTTGTCAATGAGGACTATATTAAAAAAAAACCTGCATGTAAAACCGCCGCGTTCTTCACCCAATACGCCGTCAAAAATTAATAGAACTTTATATATTGTCCATGATACTTCAAAACCGCGTCTGTAACATACTCGTATTTATGCTCATTATCAGCGTTTTGCGTAAACTATTGTTGAAACAAGTGGAACATTTGTTATACTTATAATTAATTATGTATGAACTAACAAAAACAAACTATTTGTAATTCTTAACACCCCGTCTAACTTTGTCAGGACTTAGTTGTTGAAATATGTATGTACCTAATGTGATAGTTATATCTTTAGGAAATTATATCGATTGTGAGAAAGTTAAAGTAAATAAAGTAAAAATACACACAGATTGGTCGAGTGCGAATAACTAGTTATGTGTTCAATCTTCGACTAAACTGAATTGATTTACATAATATTCGCACTTTGAATTTTCCAAGACAATGTAATCTATAGTCACTTGCATTGGCCAATGCTATGACGCACTCACTCACGCAGTCAATACTCAATACATAACTTTTCGAGTCTGTAGGCTATCATCCAGGGGTGGGGACTGCCTACCCGCCTCCCCTAGCATTGACGGATGTCAATGTAGCGTCGTACTAGTTTTTATATGGGCATTATGGTATATATTATCAAAGAAATATATATATTTAATACTAATAAATTCGTAAAACATCTCTTACATATGTTACAGTTAGATAACAGAGGAGTTACAAATATAATACCTAAATACACATTTAAAAACCAGACATAGAACAAACACAAATACTTATCACATAAATATTTGTCCTGGATGAGAATCGAACCTATGACCGCTTAGCGCACAAAATAGGGACACTACCGAAAGCGCTTCAGAATGACAGATATCAATGTAGTAACGCTGCACGAGTTAATAATTTGCATTATGGTATTTGCCATCATACACTGTCATTAATATTGTTTACATCACAAAGGCTTCATATTATATAGTATATTATATAAAATCAACCAAAAATGAAGACAACAACCATTAACATAATTTAAAATTTGTTAGCTTGATAGCTATATCGCAATGACTATAATTAAAAATTACTGCCATTACCATGTCTTAGTTCAAAACAGTGTCAGAATCACAATCTACCAAAAAATATCCACAAAGAAAAACGAGTGGCGATGGATAGCATCATCACTAGTAAAACACCAACTCTCTTTCCGCTGCCAGTCCCTATGTACGCTTAGATCTTAAAAACTACGCAACCTATTTTGATATTTTTTTATAGAACAATTGACGAGGAAGGTTTATATGCATAAATCATGCATCATAAATTAGAGAATCACCGATAATTTTAGAAATTTCTAATATGATGGCGTAAATAAAAATATTTTTGTTTTTGTTTTCATGCAAACGAGTGCCAGAGAAGCCAGACGAGATAGATCAAAGTAATATACTACAGTATTGTACACCATAAAAAGATCTACAAACAAGTCCGTGGTAATATATATACATCTCTGGGAATCATGTAGACTATACTTTATCCCGGTTTTTGTCCTCTAGTTTCTATAGGACACGATATAATGAGAAGGCTTTAGATCTACATACTCACAACTAATTAACCTAACACACGTTGTTCCGTCTTAACTATATACTTACGTTTATTATGAAAAAAAATTGTATATAAACTATCATATCCCTAAAGTTGGGTCAAACTGTACACAATAATTAAAAATTGAATAAAACCGGTTAAGAAGTTCATCCCGGACCACCACCACCACCATAGAAACCGTAAACGTCCACTGCATAGGCCTCCCCAAAAAAGGGGGAATACACCCATTATTGCCACACTGCGCAAAGCGTACCTTCGCGACGGGAATGCCGCTGACCATCCCCGCTCTATTACATTTAAGCTACACCGACCGTTTCGAGTGGATATACTATCTGTCGGTGCCGGTACCTCAGTCACCTTTTACAATAATTAATACAGGGGAGATACTATTGTACTCTGCCGGTACCCCACGCCCAACAGATAAACAGCGTGACTAAATTTTTTATATGTAAAGATACTATTTCCACATAAAGAAATTCCATAAACCTAGATCTTTCGAATGATAATTACAAATTATAATATAATGTAGCATATAATAATAATAATGTAGCATACAATAAAATCACGAACTAATGCATTGTAGACAATGGCTGACTAAACCAACATATTTAGTATATAGGAGATACTAGACTATAACTGTCTTTCGACTGAACTTTCGCCGACGTCGCTATTGCAGCAATCAACTGCAATAAAAGTCTGCATTTCATTACATTTACGTAATCAGTGAACATTACGGGGGCGACGACTTGTTTGTTCTTTATTTTTAGAAGTCTAATATAGAAACTCATTTAAATTACCTACTATTAGACTACTATGACGTCAGTATCCAGCCTTGCCCTGGTTTGTTATTATGGGAACGTTGAATCCATTTGGTAAATTATTAACCGTTTGATTCGTTTCTGGTGACCCGCTCTGGCTTCGAACAAGTGCAATGAGAATAATAAATGGTATTTTGGGGTATCCCTAAGAGATGGACAGATACCACCGCACTTTTTTATATATCTTTTTATGGTGTACAATACTGTAATACATTATATACATATGCTGTGCCCACGACTTCGTTCGCATGGAATATAGTTTAGAATGCGCGCGGTGAATACTTTTGGGTACCATACCTCTTTACCTTAACTTATATAAACTTTGAATGTCATGTTTACTTATATCGAATCAATGGCCTGGAAAATAAGTTCCAAGTTTCTAGCTCTAAAAATAGCGATACTTTCATACCCTTTTCGACCCCTTAAAACCTTAATTTCAATTTTTTTTTAAATAGCCTATGTCCTTTCTCAGGGTCTACAGATTGTCGGTGCCAAATTTAATCAAAATCGGTTGAGAGGTTTAAGCGGGAAAGCATAACAGACAGACAGACAGAGTTACTTTCGCATTTATAATATTATTAGTAGGGATGCAATGAATATAATAAATGGTTATTGTGGTTATCCCTAGGAGATGGTCATAAACCACCAGGATCAATTGTAGATCTTTTTATGGTTTACAACACTGTATTACATTATTTTGACCTAACTCGCATGCTCATACCAAAAATTTTAAAAGTAGAAACAACAGAATTTTCCGGTATTTACAAAAATTAATTTAACTTATACTTTAGCCTCAACAACACGTGGTGTTTATGCTATTAAATTGTAGCTTATATGACACATTTGTGGGTTTAACATAGAAGCGCCATTTATTGATTACTTACTTGAGTAATCAATAAATGGCGTATCCGATGGAGTGATCCAGTCAACAGATATCGCCATAAGTTGAAATCTTTTGAATAATTTGAAAAAAATATATATTGCTGTTATAAATTAAGATGTGTGCTCTTTCAAGTTGGATCAAACAGTACACGATGTGCAAATTTCATTTAAAATCGGTTAAGTAGTTAAGGAGTCCATCGCGGACAAACAACCTGACACGTGATTTATATATATTAAGATTAACCACATCACATCAGAAACTTCAAATATTATCAGTGTTTCTCTAGTATATTTTGCACGTATTATACATATATAAACCTTCCTCTTATATCACTCTATCTATTAAAGAAAAATATCAAAATCTGTTTTTTTAATGGACAATTTTATTTATTATTAACTGACGTCATTAATTTTCTTTTTGACATATATGTATAATTTATTATTTTATCAATGTATTTATTGTGCTGAACAATTAATTTTCTTAAGGTTTATTCATATTAGTGTGACTTGCATTCCGACATTTTGGTTTATACTATAAATTCTGTTTAAATCATTAAATGTCTTTTGCAAAAATGTTAGCTGCCTATAACAAGCAAAATAGAAGAATACTAAATATAGCACTGATACCTTGACGTTATTTTTAGTATCTGTTGTATTCTGCAATTAACCTCAATTCACCTCCTCTGTTCTTGAACTTATTGGAGGTAAGATATCTGTGCAAGTTTTTGCTAGTGGTTAAACAGAAACAAAACTATTCTGACAAACATTTTCAGCTGACCTAATGGATTCCGCGTTTCTATTGGTTTTTACGACAATAATTTTGATTAAGGCTGAATCGTTTGCAAATACCAAAAAAATAAAACTATTTCTTGGATTTACTTTTGATTTGCTTTTAAATTGACAGTTCAAAAAAATAAAGATATTAAAAATCTTAATGTAGTGTTAGTGACGTATGTACTAATTAGCATTTATATCTGTAACTAGCAAAGAACCGCGGTTTCACCCGAGTTCCTTTTCACGTAAGAATATGGAAATTAAATATAGCTGATGTCTTTAATTAATAATGTAACTTTCTAATAATTAAAGTTTACTAATGTAAAGAAAAATATTGGCATGTTTGTTTCTAACGAATATGCTCAGAAACTACTGAATGGATTTTGAGACTTCTGTAAACAAATAGAAAGATACATTATTCTGGAGTAACGTAGACTATACAATATAAACAAAAAACGTAGAGATACGTTTCCTAAGAGGGATGTTTGAACGATATTTGCATTTTTAAATGTTTGTAACAAATATATTCAAAAACTAATTGGACCGATTTCAAACACTCTTTCACTCATGGAAAGTTATATTTTATTTCAATATTCTTGGAGGAAATGGATTATAAAAGAAACAACACGGGTGCTGATAGTCGTGATACAAATAAACTTTGTATCTTTAGTTAATTTTCGGTAAAGTTAAAGAACTCAAGTGTAGGAAGAAAGCAGTCTAACGCAGCATTACCTGTATGTTCTGCAAAGCGAGATTCTGCCTCGGACAGCCACCTTTGGTCCTGAACTTGGGCACGAGTCCTGTGGCCACTGTGAATATGCCGATCACGGAACTTACAGCCGCATCGATCACTATAGGGAAATGGTAGCTGCCTATCTCGCTTGCAAGCTGTGGAAGAAATAAACTTATTATTACATTCATGTGATATTATGGCCGTGTGGTAAGCGACTGAGTTGACGAAACCGATAGATATATCCACCCGAAGCAGTGTAGGTCAAATCCAACAAGGCGGGGATGGGGAATAGCATTCCTTGGCCGCTTGAATATTACGGCAATTATGGGTAAAATTCCCCATTTTTTGGGAAGGCCTATGTCCAACAGTGGACTTTTAATGGCTAATATGATGATCTAAGAACTAAATGTTGCAAACATTTAAGAGGAATGCAAGAATACTCTGGTACATACTCTTTCACACCGGATAGATCTGGATTAAATTATGTTTAGAGATTATTGATAACGTGGTAAAACAAATTGGCCACTTTTTATACTAAAAATATATTTCTGTGGGATAGAAATGGCTTGTTATTCCGTGAGGAATCGGCACGATTTTTTAACAGTTTAACTGTCAGAGAGCGACATAGACTTATTCCCGGAATAACAAGAGTTCTATAGGGATAAGATATAAAGTAGAAGAAATCTACTCTATATTATATACTCGATTTAAACCTTTGAATTGTTGTTCAAAATGCAATTCTTTCACTGAGTATATATTACACTGTTTCGGATGGATATACCTCCATCAGTCTGTTATGATACCTCAATCGCCTTTACGACACCTGGTTCAGGGGGAGATACTATTTTACGCGGCCGGGACCTCACGGCTAGAGTTCCTAGATATAGTCTTGTAAATTAAACTACTAAATCAATGTAAGCAAACGCTGGAGAACCTAATTTAATACAAAAAATACATAATTATATCGATTAGTACAACTTAGACTTAATTATATTAATAGGATTTTTTCTTGTCCGATATCTGGAAAATCTGATGAAATTAGGAGTATATTACACCAATCATAAAGATAAAATTTAACTAAGAAAGTATTCAATGTGCAAATGCTGAACGAAGCTATGCAATTGCATATCCTCACTCTGTCTCGATCGGATTGACCGATACCTTGGTCCTCTCATATTACACCTAGTACATAGTAAGATACTATTCTACTCAGCTAGTACCCGACAGCATAAGGGGGTTAAACTTAAATCTATAAGCCAGTAAGTATTCAAATATGTAAATACAGTACACAAACGTATTAAACACGTCAAAGTGAATTAGGTGGCCCTAAAGGATGATTAAGGAACAGTTTGCTTACCTGTGAAGCTCTATTTTTAGTTTCCCGACTTGAATTTTCCGATTCCATATAACAAGTCACCAGTAGCCTATTGCAAAGCTCCATTGGGTCTGATGGCGTGTAATCTGATTGGCAGAGGATCTTGCGGACGTCATACAAAACTTGACTTTCTGGAAAGACGGAACGAAACTATCATCATTACTTAACCCAAAGACTACATGAGGTAGACCCCATACAAAGATCGATCGAGAGGCAGTGAAATCACTGGGTAATATGACAAGTAACAAGATTGGCAACGCGCTAGTGATATCCTTGTGATAATTAAAGCGTCTATAGGCTGAGGTGACGCTTAGTGTCAAAAGGACCGTATTCTTGTTTGTCGACTGAAGTTTGATAGAAAAAGACGTTACTGTTGGACGCAGGCCTCTTCAAGTAATTGTCCTAATAGGCAGGCGTGGAAGCAAACGCAGAACAGCTCCGCAATGGGATTGATGGTACTCTTCACCGCCAAGTTGCGTTTAAACTACGCTATTTTGGTGAACATAGAAAATCTGTCCAATGAAAATCTTGCCTGCCATCTGTTGCTTCAAGTTCAGTTTGGTACAGACGGGGATACTATTCAACTGAAATAAACTCATACTAAAATAATATTGTTAATAGTTACTTACTTTCTTTCCGAAAACGTTATTTAGGAAAGTAAGAAATAGACACCCGTATATATTTACAATTTGAGTAACAAACATTTCATTTAATTAAATTTCAAATGGTGCATTTATCTTTGTACTGCCGAGACCAATCGGCTTTATAAAGTGTTTTTATTAAAATTTATATCGTTCAAAGACGTTTACTTTCCTTCGAGAGAGTATTAGTACTGAAAGAAACTAAAAAGTCTAGTAACGATGCTTTATAATGGCTAACTAATAGTCCATACTTCTAAAGTCATCAGTTACGTACAAGAACAATCTCAGAAACATTCCTCACCTCCTTTTTGTATCGCGTCGCAGATTTGCGTGCACATTGAAAATACAATGCACGCGGTACTTGTGGAGTCTACGCCGCCGCTTAGAGGCAGGAAGAAACCGCCCTGACCCGACCGCCGCAGGTAGTCCCAAAGCCAACAAGCCGGACCTGAGACATCAATATTCAACATAAAGACATGCATCCATAAGACAATAAAAAACTTATTTCGCATGTCATGATTAAACTACATTTTAAACACTCTATATTTAAAAATATGCAATGAGACTTTTTATTTTAAAAGTTGTTTTACTTAATCTAAAATAATAAAAACATATTATCAATTCTTTTGATTTTAAATCAAGTTTAATAATAATTATAAAAAAAGTAAACAACTAGAATAAATATATATATTTAAAGCTCTTACCCCTCCTCTACACTATTCGCAAAGTTCCTCAGCGAAGTACTTTGGCAACAGTCCGAAGTGCGACACTACACACTCGTTCAACTTTGCGATGAGCTCATTCGCTATAAGGCGCCGACAGTCTGTGCACGTTTGTAATGAACGCTCAAGTAGCACTTGAACACATGACATTTATCATTGGGGTCCCAAATAATGGTCTCCGCTTGCAAAATTTCCAGGAACAACATAATTTGCTCCTGGGACCACTGAATATTGCTCATAATTGTGTCCCGCGCAAAAAAAATGAGTAGTGCAGTAAAGTCGGCCGAGTAGTGTAGAGAGGTACTTCGTGAACGCACTTCGTGCAACTTCGGGCCCTTTGACTTGGGCGCAAAAACCGACAACAAATGGAAGTCGCCCGAGGCGAGGTAAAGTTTGACGAGGTAAGCCGAAGTGTCTCTCTACACTATCGCATTCGTTCAACTTCGCGAGTAGTGTAGAGGAGGCATTACATAAACGCAACTTCATGTTTTAGGTACATAGTACATACCTTATCCTTTATCTAAATAAACAAAATAACTTTTCTGTATAATAATTTCTAACATTTACACTTTACAACTTATATTAAAACCACTTTCAATGGCTCTTAGCGATAACCGGTTGACGGTTGTCGTAATGTAACTGAAACGCCAACAAAGAATTTCAACTTTAAATAAACAGTAAATCCGTTAAATAGGCATTTTTATCACACTCACTATTTATAAGAGTCGTGGACAAAATATTTGGAGGCCTTAATCCACTAACTTCTTAAATAGATATAAAGCCATTAGCAGTCCACTGGAGGACGTGGAGGATGCCCCAAGAAAGGGGGAATTTTGTCCATAATAGCCGCGCTAGACAGGCATGCTGCTACACATCCCTACCCTGTGCATTTGACCTACAGTGTTTCGCATGAATATACCGCCATCTGTCGGTTTTCGTACTTTAGTCGCCTCTTACGACACCTGGTACAGATGAAGGTACTATTCTACTCTGCCGGTTCCTTGCGGCAAAATAGATCTTTATGAAATTACAACTTTTACTGTCGGAATACGCACCCAACTCGATCTCTTCTTGTGGTGTCAAGTACTTCCAATCTATAGGAGGATTGATTGTGAGATGAATGTCATCGTCATCAGACAACGCGAAGTCAACACTGATCCTGGGGAATGGATTGTTTGAAGCTGCTAGATGTGATCGCGAACGTATTTGCGTTCTGTATGATCGTATGTCTTCTAGGTCAATGGTCGCTGTCACTACTTCCTGATTAAAGCAAAAAGGTTTTATTATAGTGTCACCAAAATGCCTACCATACTTATAGGTACTAATATTTAAAAAAAAAACAAAATATTGGAATTGAGAACCTCCTCCTTTTTTGAAGCCGGTTAAAAATGAGTAAAGACTTCATATTTAAAAAAATGTAATAAATTTTTTTCTATACAAATTTCCCGATCTCGTAACATCTCTTGATTATTACAAAAATAAAAAAAAAATTATACAAGATGAGCAACTTCGACTAAAATGAAAAAATACAACGAATCCTAAATATCGAAGACTAGTCTAGACTATATTTAGGTATAGTTGTACTTTTACATATTAAATATGCCAAGCACACACGTCCAAAACTATGTATATAGTTAAGCTTTTTGTTATAATTGTAAAGTAAGTACTTGACTCATATCTACAGTATTAAGAAAGTACTGATCAACTTATTATAGGAACCAAAGAAGAGGTCTTATAAACCACGACATTCAAAGAATAAATTACAATATTTCTTAGAAAATACTCAAACATACATACACATCGTGTTATTAACAATCAGGTCAATTTGGAGTAGCTTGAACTATGTATATAAAATTATGTAAGCGAACTTTTAACCGCGGTAAAGAAAATATAAAACTCAATGTCCTGGCCGGCAAAATTATGGATGTTTAGCTAGTCTACAAAGCATTTTAATACGAACCACATCGTGCAGGGCGAACTGCAGTCCCCTACTAACGATCTCCCCATTAACAGCCACGCAAGAGCAGCCATTGAAGTAGATTCTCTGGCCATCGCATCCGCGCAAGTTACTGAACAAATATGCTCCACCACTCTTGAACGTGGCACTCTTGACCAAATCCACAGTAACATACGCTTTCCGCAACTCCATGTAGCTACCCGAGCCGTTCGATATGATCTCTACACCATCCAGACTTAGAGGAATGTGGCGACTGGAATCAATACAAGACTAGATTTGATTTATTCATTTATTTGAGATCACAAACTAAATTCACAATATTACGAGGTATACAAAGCAACAGCTCAACCTAAACAAATGTCAAAATTTCTCAGTCCGTTTTTCAGAACACAAATGATTAGGTTTAAAAGTTAATATTGATTTAAAAAAAATACAGATCTGTACATAATAAATTAGATATACCAATAACTAAATAAAAATAAATCTTCGTTAAGTGATAAACGTACGCAACGCATGCTATTGTTGATAGCAAACGGAGACCAAAACACAAAAACAAGACGAAATAGTAAATGGTTTTGAAATGATTGTGCCACATTTACATAACATAGACCTCTTAAAAAGATCATTTGAATTGGTACCTACCAGTATTCGCAGTGTTCGCATTACTATGTTTTAGTTTAAAGGGTCAGAAAAGCAATGAAATTACTGGGTATATATGACATAGTCAGTCATAATCTTCAGTTCACAGGGTTGGCGACACGCTAGTGATATCCAAACCACCAAGTGGGCCGTATGTTGTTTGCTTTCTTCAAAATTTAAAAACACGATTTTCTAATTGTATTTCTTCTTCTGCCGATAAGTTGACAGATTTTACAACAAGGATTTTTTCTGTTAGATCTATATCATATAAGTAAGAGAACAAAAAGCTAAGAGATTCGAAACTGTCTACCAAGATAGTTAATATGTTAATTAAAATCATTCTATTTGTAGAAGCAATCCTTGCTCTCGTGGATTACTGCTTTCTTTACCATTTGTATATATTCCATAAGGTTATAGTCTAGACTAAACTGCAATAGCTTAATGGATACAGATATGAGATTAATATTTTCCGTTAAAAAATAATGATCACACCAGCCATAGAAAATCCCCTGCTGAAAATAGGCTTTTTGACATAATGTAGACCTCATACAAAAGTCGTCTGCATTTGGGCCTCACTCTCACCTATTTCTCCCGCCAAATAGCAGTGATTACATTGCTGTGTCCTGGTTCTAAGAGTAAGAGAGACAGTGATATTACTGAGTAATGGATCTGTCATCAAGTCTCAAGGTTGGCAAAGCAGTAGTGATATCCTATTAATATTACAAGCGTCTATATGCCGTACTATCTCGCGGACTGTATGCTTGTTTTTCGACCTGGTGTAATAAAAAAATATATAATAAATAGCAAAATACCTCTGGGGGTTCCATAACTCTTCACAAATTTCAAAACCAATGCACGTATCTTTAGTAGAAATGACGGCGTCGCCGATAGGAACTGTCGTCTGACTTGTAATTGCCGTTATCATTCTTGGCAAGAAGTAGTCTTCCACTTGTCTCTCCTTCGAACAGAAAGGATTTATAAGATCTCGATGGCGAAGATGGTAGTGATCTTATCACCGTGGGTCGTGGGTTCGATTCCTTCTTACAACAAATATTAATATGATAATATTGTTCTGTTCTGTGTCTAGGTATTAAATATATTTATTTAAGTATTATAATTGAGAATGCTCTGTTGTCTGACACATACACAAGTGTTTTAACCAACTAGAATTATTATCATATATATCTGCCCTGGGTAGGGATCAAACCCACGACTCGTAGCGCGAAGATAGAACACTATTGAATGCGCCATCGGGCTCGTCAATTTAATTATTTGATGTAGGGCTCCATTCGGAGAAAATGCTTTGATAAGTATCTCACGGCCTTTGAGATAAGAAGCTACTGTCTTAGCTTGTAGTAGAAATTTACGGCTAGATTCCTAGATTTCTCGTGCGGTTAGTTATGAGAACTTTATTTCGTGGTCTTATTGGATCGAAAGACAGGCGAGTTATAAACCGACACAAGACATTGGCTTACGTAACTTTATATAATACAAGATTTAAGTCGAGGAACAGAATGTATTAATTCCGGAATGACTCAATATTATACCTAAAAACATTTACCTCGTGGTCCTAATCGATTTTGTTTTCGTGTAATCTAAATTATTTCTTCTTAAGTTCTTAAGTTTTGCAAGAAACAAAAAACTGCCTAATTTTCCAACTAAACGCAAGTGTTTATTGTTCATTCATGTTAATCACTACATAATATAAAAGTTACTGTCTACTGTCTGTCTGACTGTCCTATGTATGCTTAGATCTTTAAAACTATGCAATGGATTTTGATGCGGTTTTATTTAATCGGTAGTGAGTCAAGAGGAAGGTTGGTGTGCATAATACATATATAATAAACTAAAGAAAAACTGATAATTTTAGAAGTTTCTAATGTGATGTCGTAGATAATTTTTTTTTATCATCATCATATCAGCCATTGGAAGTCCATTGGTGGACATGGGCCTCCATAAGAAAGAGGAAATTTTGCCCATAATTGCCGCGCTGGGCAAGCGTGTAGGCAATCGCAGAGCGTAGCTTCGACGGGGATGCTGCAACCCATCCCCGCCCTGATCATTTGAACTGCATTGATACGAATGGAGATTATGCCATCTGTCGATTGTGGTACCTTAGTCACCCCTTACGATACCTGGTACAAGGGGAGACACTATTCTACTCTGCCGGTAACATATGGCAAGTCGCTAGTTTTAATATAAATAAATAATACATTAAGTTGTCAAACGGATATACTGACTTTGATCCAGCATGAGAACCACCGGCTCTCTCTATAATTTCCATCCTCACACAACATCATCTTTGGCCTGATCAGCAGTATCTTCTTGTTCAGGAAGGCGACGCGACAATTGTACGACACGTTTCTATGTTGCACTGGCATGCCAACGTCTATGAGCATGTCTTTACAGGTTGGTGATTTGAGCAGTTCGGCAAGGACTTGCCAACTATGCAGGTATGTGTCAGACTCATGGAAATGATCTTCGCAGCTGTAGCCGCTGGAATTGTGAATAGAGAGTAATACTTTTGCCGAAACCCTTACTATCTTATTGTTGATGTTATTATGGCATTGATTTTTAAACTAATATGCACCAGCTTTTTCTGCAGGTTTCTTGTTGGCTCGTGTAATGAATCTGCTTTAAACTTAGTTTTAAGACCCGTCTGGTGACGGCAAGTTCAAGGCAGGCATAATTTACATATGTTAAAAGACTTTTATAATCATCAAGGTCATCAATATTAAGACTGAAATAGAATATAGTACTTCATATTTTTGATATATCTTTGTTTTATAAAAAATTTTGTTGTTTCGAAAGTTCCTGTAATGAGCCTATTTAAATGAATAACGTTTCGAGTTCGAGTTTTTGATTTTTTATGATATTATTTAGTATAGTACTGAAGATTTCAACGAAAAAATAATAATTACTTTAATACAAAGGAAGAATAATAAAATTCTACGTGATATCTGTAAGTGTATCTGTACTTACCATATCTCTAATTCTGGACCAGTGCGATATAGCGCACCCATTTCCTTTGCTTCTTGTATAGACTGTAAGATTCGGTTTAAGTTTCCCTCGAAGTCTAAGGCCCATTGGTTCAGGGTGCATGCTGCGACGGTCACTTTACGACCCATTTCTAATACTGCAAGAGAATATCATTTTTTAAATTATACATTATTTTTACAGCACACATCTACTTTACTTTTTTTATTAGACCAAGTCGACAGACAAGTAAACAGACTGCTTGATAGTAGACCTTCGTAATGTCACAAGTATATCACTAGCGCGTTGCCAATTTTGTGACTTAAGATACTAGGTCACATTACCCAGTAATTTCACTACCTCTCTCACCCTTCAAACCGGAACACAACGAATGCGTATGCGAATACTGCTATTTGGCGGTAGAAATAGGTGAGAGTGAGATACCAATGCAGACGACTTTTTGTATGAGGTCTACCTCTCTAAGTTAGAAATCTATACTGCCGTATAGTCTGATGATACGTTACAAAACAACCCGTTATTTGTGCTTATGAAATTCACATTCATTATCGGCGCCCTGAATCCCTAATCTACAGTATTAATATTCACAAATCTCTACTTGACATTTTATTGTTTATAACTAAACTGACTCGCATTAAGCGAAAACAAAATGCTGCAAAATATCTATTCGGTGATGTGATACCTGTTCAGATAAACAAGTAATATATCACAGTTCGAAACGGGATTCATTGATGAGTGACACAAGACAATAAGGCGAGCATTCAGTGGGAAATCGACCCGCGCCACCCGGTGCCAAGGACCGGCCAATCACCTCGCCCTTTCAGCATTCACGCATTCTGTCGACGTAGCATATTGCAAAAAGCTAATCTGACTGAAGCACGTACCGATTTGAATATTAGCACATTTACTCCGGGAACATCAAGTACATGACATGTAACTAGTCCGTTGAGAACGACCTTCATTCATAACATCACAAGCTTTACTTAGTGGTTAATTTATTAAGATTCTGGTATTGATCATGATGATAAATGACAACCACAGAAACTAAAAGATATAGTTTGTTTATTAATCAATTTTTTTTTATAGTATTAAAGTATGCTAATTGGCGTTTAATGGATTCAGAATATGGAATTGAATTTAGAGGTATTACACAATGGTTATACTAGAAGTCTACCGGCAAGCAGTAATGTTCATATTCAAATTAAAAAAAAATATATTGCTTGTCACATTACATAAACATGGTGGACACTATACAATATAAATAAGAGTTCCATACGACGCCCTGTAAAGGCATTGCAATATGTAAGAACTAACTACTAGCTATCATACTAATAATATACAATTTATATATCTAGTAACAAAATTAATTACAGTTAATTAACATCTAGTCTACAATAAAATGTCTTGCAATTTTATATTTTTTAATAAATATTAACACAAAAAATACACTATTGATACATTTGTGATTTATTAATTATTTTTATAAAAAAGAAAGGACGTGGAAGTTCATGTTATTTAGCGTGTCCTTTATCACCAAAAACGTCATCTATGTTTCGCTTTGAAGGGTGGATAGGAAGTGGATATTGTAACAATATCTTCAGGTTATGAGGTTAGCGATAACTCGAGCCTCTATAGATTACGGTAATGCTTACGATGGTGTTGTATGATAATGCGGAATTTATGCTTTTTAACATCTGAGTAAATCGAAATAATGCTGTTTTTATTTTTATATTTCCCGATACTTTTCACTGCTCTCCAATATCAAACAAACTTAATATTGGAGAATATATCCAATATAAAGTGATTGGATACGACAGCGATTGAAATCAACAACTGTGACCTCCAAAAGTTCTAGATAGACATTCACGTAGCCCGTAAGCTTCAAGAATAGGTGCTACTTTCGCGAGAAACATTTAACAACTCGATGTCGAAGTTTTTGAAGTGGTGCTACAGTATTGTTTACACTAAGGGGTTGTTTATGTTACACCATAAGCACTCCCAACTTTTACGATGTGGATATATCAGCATCATGGTGTATTGAGTTTTATCACGATCTGTTTAAGAGTTGCACCTGAATGTCACCGCTCTGTAAATACTTGGATGGTGTCATGGAGCGTAACATGATGGTGATAAAAACAATGGCTATTTGATTCTAATCATTGTAAATGAGGTAAAGTCTATTTCGACAACCGAATCTTATTCGGCTGTCGAAGTAGACTTTACCTCAAGAAGAAGAAGACTAACTTGATAGTCCCAATTAGTTACCGCCTTTACACGAGCTTAGTCACCTTTTATATTCGCATTATAAGCACTAAACTAGCAGTGCCTAGAGTCAAAATAACACTGGCGAATACAGAATCGTGTCCGTGTCGTAAAAGGTAACTGAGGTGCCGTTACCACGTAGGTCAACAATATATACAATATCTTCTTTTCTCCGTCACGATGTTGAGCTCTGCTATGCTAATTGCCACTGGACTTTCTCAGCGTTTTTATTTCGGATGAACCTAAAGTCCAGCGCCACTTGAGAACTAGGCGAAGTCGCCCATCATTAGGCGACCATGCCTGAGCACTTTATTCGAGCGAGCCTACCACATGCTCTGCGAAAGTAAAGACTATGTACCTGTAGAGTTTTTAATAGCGTTGGAATCACGTGGGCAAAAAACAAAGTACACCGAGATACATGGTATCGGAACCAACCACCCTTGGTAATTGCCAAGAGCGGTTCTACCTTTAATTATTCGCAGAAAACACTAGAAATAAAGAGAATATATTGGCCTTTCCCCTAACTCCACATTGCACGTGTTACGTGTAATATTAATCAATTACTATAATCTTGGTCAAGCTTACAGCAAGCAACGCGTGAGCGCATTCTACTCAGAACAAACATATTTACTCAGAACTTCCTCAATCAATTTACAGCTTAAAATTCCCAGTTTTTTTCTAAAAGTCCTATAAGTTCTTTTCTAATTTAATACCCAGCAAAAACAACAACGCAAAACTATCAGGAAGAATAATAACGTAGGTTCCAAAATTGTTAGTCCAGTGAAGTGGTATTTTGTTTAACTGTTATCGAAATAGGAAAATACGTTACGTTTCCAGATTACGTGCGTCAACTCAGTTACGTTTAGCGTTTATGAATAGGGTGTAATGAGAAATCTTGTGCGTGACAAAAATAAATGATTAAGCATTTTTTTAAACTATTTAAGTAATGGAAATAAATACATGCAAACAGACTGTAATTTATTTTTAAGAGAGTAACTTCATGTATTTTTTTTGTAAGCACGTTACTTATCTACACGAGTAATGGTCTGACTCTTGTTGCTCATGAAATCATAAATAAAAGCAGATTGAAAAATAAATAAACCTCTGCCCTATTTAATCAATCATAGACAACACGCAATATCCAAAGAATCAAGTCATAAACTGAAATATTTCTTTATTCTATATTGCGTGTCCGAAATAGCTATTTGATGACAAACTGGAACATTAAAAAGACATCATTAAAACCTGAACTTTATTAAATGAACAAAAGAGTTATTTTACAAAACATTTTTAAAACCAAAAAGTATACTGTTATTTATGTATTTGTTATTATTGTGAAAAAGATCCTAAATAGAATCCGCACAACTACCGTTGCTAACCGAGATTCGAACATAGAACCATAAATATTACATCGTTTATAGATCAGAATCTATCAGAACTGTATTATTACATTGTGCCAGCAAATAATATCGTGTCAAATCTTGATGTAATCAGAATAAGGGTAAACCTAGAGGTAGACCTCGTACAAAGGTTGTCTGCATTAGTACCTACCTCCTGCAAAGCTTGCAAGATCTGAGCGGGACCGACGGCGATCGCCCGAGGGCACCTCTTAAGGCTCGACTTAGGCTCGGGCTGCCATCGTTGGGGGTGAATTTAATTTGAAGTTTAGCAAAAGAGGACGGTCAGAGTGAGCAGTACACCGTGTTCCCCGGCGAACGCGGTGTACTGCTCTGTTATATGAATGTATGTATAGTTTCTTTGATCGAGTTGTGCCAATGAGAAGGCGGGGAAGGGCTGCGATTTTCGCGGTAATCTTATCGGGAGGATCTTCTAAGACGTGACGCGGTATACGATGTCGAACGTGACTTGAAATATTGCACCAGGGTGATGCAAATGGGTGGTAAAGTTAGTATGAAAATTCATTTTTGAAATTATTCGCAATTCAGTATGAATATTCTTTGATGACAGTCATGAGACACGTATATAAAATATTTTTTTGAAAATCATCTCTTAAGGGTGTAAAAAGGAGGCGCAAAAGGAGGGCAAATAAAATATTGTATCTACCTAGACGTAGAACCTCACAAACTGACTATCAGTGAGAAGAGTAAGTATAAGGTCATCAGTATTCAGTATATATTCATCATAAGTATTCAGTATTCCATAGCCCAATTATCGAGAATGGTTTCAGAATGTATACCATCACGCTAGGACTAATAACAGTGGAGCATAAATGATACTAGGTTTGTTCTACAACTTACCGCGAGTAAACCTCGGGGCCCTGCTAGTTATGAATAAACAATCTTACCAAGTTACGTTAGTTAGTCACATATTATAAACAACTATATTTTATCTATATGTATATCTCTACCACCCCATCCATCTTATCGCCATCAAAGCTAACAACAGTAACACAACTAAGCTTTTAAAGAATATAAAAATCCTCAAAGATGGTCACGATTGTAGGCGCGGCGATTTTGGTCCAAATAATAAAGACTAAGAAAAAAAATGGACAAACAAAACTGGTAAATGTTTGTTTCCAAATCGATATATTTGAACACATGTATTTATCAACTTTTTGATAGCAATGAAAATAAATTTTAATTTTAATTATTTACACTTTATTATTCGCGCGTATAGATAAAATGCTTTTAGTAAATTTATTATATCTAGCATGACTTAAATTATGTAGCCAAATTATTTTCTATACAAAAATAAAGCAAAACACACTAATTCGAGATGTTAGTGTTAAAAGATAATAATTCCAGCATTCTTACCTTAACTCGCGATAGTATTGGAATCCTTTTTATCATTAATCGATTCTACAAGACACGTTACCACGGAAACTGAAGTATTATACAAATGTAGACTTTATTTCCAGCGCAATAGAAGCCTGAAATTTTGTATGTCGGAACGTATCAAATGTTAATTAAAATTATTTTTTAATGATTCGTTGAAACATTTGTAATCATATTTATGGTATCAAGTCGTTACTATATTAAGTTCACAGAGACCAAACAAAAAAATAGAAATCACATAAGTCATTTACAATTATTTTTCATACTAAAACTATTTTTGTGATTTAATGAAAATACACTTTGTAAACTTTTTGTTCATTTGCTTAGCATATGTGACAGTTTACTACTTGTAGAGTAATTCCGGTAAATGTAAATATCTCGTAAAGCAAAACTCAGATTGTTTTTCCTTATCCAATATCTCTTTGCATACTAACTAAAAATCAAATTTTCGTATACGACCCTCATAAAATTTGGCTTGGCGTAAATCCAAAGGATCGAGCACAACTTCACGAGTTTGTTTTATCGTAACATCTATTACTTCGTAAGTCTATGGCAGATTAAAGTTTTACGGCCATGGCGGGGCCAATGAAGTTTCGACACAGACACTACAACTTTCAGACATACTAGGCGAAAGTGCAGTAACCTCTCAGGCTTTCTAGGAAACATTCACGCAGCAACTGCATTCAGGCAGAAATGTTATTCAATATTCTAGGGAATAGAATACTTTTCTTGGAGCGTTGCAGTAGTTCGGAGTAAGAGTTAGTCACCATTCTTGTGAATTATTATACGTGTAGGTATACATCCATGATTCAGGTCTTGAAAGGCTGGTGTTATCTAGATACTTGAGCGAAGGATCTGCAAGAGGTCAGATATGAGCAGAGCTCGTTTGCTGATTGTGTGGTGATCCGTTCCTTGAGATAAAAACTTGTTATATAGTGTTTTTAATATTAATTAATATTCTGCCAAAAATGAGTGAAGAAGATCAGATCACCGATAATTTGGACAGTTCCGAATTATTTACTGAAATTTGTGAAGGTATGTATAGTGAGCGACTCGGGTAATGTTAAAAAAAAATTAAGATATATTATAAAGTTGACTAAGGAAGATCTTATGTTTAGTATATGATTATCATCTAGATATAAATATCAATTTTATGAAGCTCCGATATCATATGATATATTCATTTTGAAATAATCGAATACTGACCAAAAAATAGCAAACCCATTATTAGTTCCTTGAACTCTGTAGAAACACAAATTGCCATAATAACTTTCAAACTATAAATCCACAAAAGCGACGTACTTTTATGTCTTCCGATTGTCCCTTATAATTCGCATAAGTCATGCTTTGACGTCACCAATCACCTGATAAGGTTTTATTCGATCGCACGAAATCGTGTTCCAATAACCAAAAGTATGAGCCCTTTCGTCGGTTCAGTTTATTTCGGAACGTCGCGCAGTCCACCTGGTTTGGTAGACGTCCATAACATAGCGAGTGATTTATAAATTTCTGTAGCCATGGTGACAACGAGCTTCGCATCACAAACACTCGACACATTCCTGTAGCCCAAATAATAAGAGAGTAGTTGCGAATGTTATTCTTTGACAAGTATCCTAAGATGTTATGGTGGAAGCAGCTCGAGTGCGTTCAAGAGAGCGTCATGATGATCAAACAAGAAGAAGAAAACAGAAGACAATATTTCAATAATACTACTAATAGTCTAACATTGCCAACCAGAGATCCTGTCCTACAAAATAACGTATACATAACTAGCCTAGACCAAGTTAAATCACTACAGGCTTCTCTTTTTCCTATTTATAATAAAGGTAATGGTAATATACAATTTATCTAGATTCCGAGAGAATCGAATTAAATGATGATACTATTAACCATAAATTCTCAAAACTTGTTTGACTGCCATGTAAGAGACAAGTAAATAAATATTTGCAGATATCTTTTTTGATTATAGTAGTTAGAGAGATGGTATAAAAGATACGTTGGCAAATCGCGTGCTTACTACAACATAAATGATTAGTGAAACTAATATTTTAGTTACAAAGTTAGAACACGAACTACAACTGCGCTTTCAATACCTGCTTTCTTTTGATACAGGAACGTTTATTTCCAACTTTTTACAAAATAACCTCAAAAGTAATCAAATAGAGATCAATACAGATATAAAGACATTTAGAACTACAGCAAAACTCAAGGAACCTCGGGATTTGTTCGCGTTACCGAAGGAACTAGACTGTCCTCAACAAGCTCCAAGGTGGCCTTCGGAATGTCAGGTAAGTTTAATAAGTTGTTAACTTCGATTTACTTCACGTTTATCGCTTCGATTTTAGACCGATAAAGGAAAAATTTGAATGTGTAAAAATAGATAAGAAAAAGAGAAAATAATAAAAACTTATTGACAAATCTGTTAAATAGAAAATTAATCAATGATCAATAGTAATTTTACTTGTGTCGTACCACTAAACAAATTATGCCTATCGAATTAAAGTATAGTATTCAGATACTAACAAAGATTATATTTTATTTAATAGCAAAAAAACACAATTTACCCGAAAAGTGTAAAAGTAAATCGAGTGAAGATATTCCTCTTTGCCTTTTGAAATAAAATGATAATACCTTAGGTCGTCGAAGAAAGAATACAGCATATAAGTTGGAGCCCTGCATCGCCCGAACCGTATTACACTGCCACAGGAAAAGAATTACGTCCACAGCCTGTCGGTGAAGATGCAGGTTCTGTGATATTTCAATACTATCCCATGAGCGCTGTAAATTATGTAAGTCTTCCATACTTATTAACCCGAATCATATTAACTGGCTAATTAATCTATCTAACCTATAAACATAACGATGCTCTTTTATAAGGCTTCCAATAAGTGGATAAAGTAAAGCTTTGGTTGTTTGCATAAGCAACAACAGCTTAAAGAATCGTTTTTTCGTCATGAATCGATGACAGTTATACGAAATTTACATACGCTTTGTTAGCATATTCAATGTCATATCTAGCGTGTTGACGTGTTCTTATGAAAAATTCACCTTGAAAACTGAATTCAGTTAACTATACCCATCAAGAAAACTTGTATGTTTTTAACTAATTTGATGCTATTTTAATTTTAATATGGCAACTTTAAAATTTTGCAGTTTAGCCGTTCTACAGTGGGGGGCTCAAGATTATATCTGTCAGCGTGTGCGACCGCTAATTCTAATGGTGATGATGAACTCAGATTTGAATCTCGGTTTGAAAGCGGTAATCTCGCGAAAGCAATACGGATAACGTCAGCATATTACGAATTACACCTTAGAACTGATCTTTATACAAACAGACATATGCAGTGGTTTTATTTCAGAGTGACGAATACAAAAAAGCAAATGATGTACAGGTACAGGATAAATAGGACCGTAGCATTTCAAAACCAATAAAAATGAAGCCCGATAATTTTACTACATTGTTTACTACGCATAAAATTTTACAGATTCTCAATAGTAAATTTATCGAAAGCCGAAAGCTTATACAACGAGGGCATGCGACCTCTGCTATATTCTACGAAGGACGCCCAGTTACATTCTATTGGATGGAGAAGATGTGGCGATAACATAGCTTACTATAAAAATGATTCTAAGTAAGTACTACGATACGTAAAAAAATTGCAACATATATTACGGTCAAAACTTTACCAGCATTTAATTTTTTAGTACCGAAGAAGAAGAACAATTTCCGAGTTACACTCTTACGTTCAATATAGAATTTCCACATACAGACGACGCCGTTTACATTGCTCATTGCTATCCATATACGTATTCTGACCTACAAGAGTACTTGTCGAGATTACAAGCCCATCCAGTGAAGTCAACGTATTCAAAATTAAGACTACTTTGTCGCACATTAGCCGGTAATAATGTTTACTACTTGACGGTTACTGCACCGCCTAATACCAACGACGTGGAACAAAAGGTGGTTATTAACTTATTCGGAATATTTAATCCAATTTCAAACAATATGTTAGTGCAATTTGGAAACCCTCTCAAAGTCATTTACTCGTTTCACAGAAAAAGAAAGCCGTAATCATAACTGCTAGAGTACATCCAGGAGAAACTCCGTCGTCGTGGATGATGAAAGGTTTCATGGATTATTTAACTGGTGATTCAAACCAAGCGCGTGAATTACGTGAAAAGTTCATATTTAAATTAGTGCCAATGTTGAACCCGGATGGTGTAAGTTGTGGATCATTATATTGAATATTATACAGAGATTGCGCCAGATAGTAAAAAAATTACTGTTATTTTACAGGTCATTGTGGGTAACAATCGCTGTTCGCTCACCGGAAAAGATTTAAATAGGCAATATCGCACAGTCATCAGAGAGACCTATCCACCAGTGTGGCACACCAAAGTCATGATACGAAGGTAATTTTTGTTTTTATATCCATACCACATCTCTAAGACATTAGAATAAAATTTGAATCATTTTACCAGACTTCAAGAAGAATGCGGTGTCGCCATGTACGTAGACTTGCATGCACACTCTCGGAAACACAACGTGTTCATTTATGGATGCGAAAGTAGGCGCAACTCTGATAAACGATTGCAAGAACAAGTTTTTCCATTGATGCTTCATAAAAATGCTGCAGATAAGGTAAATCAGGGATATACTTTTTGTATTATATTGTTTTAAAAATATGTATAATGACACGTTTCCTAATTTACAGTTTTCATTTGAGAATTGTAAATTCCGAATTCAGCGTAGCAAGGAAGGTACGGGTCGTGTTGTAGTTTGGATGTTAGGTGTAGCAAATAGTTACACAATGGAAGCTTCATTTGGCGGGTCTGAATTGGGAAGTAGAATGTCTACACATTTTACAGTACAAGACTTTGAAAGCTTAGGAAAAACTTTTTGCGAAACATTATTAGATTTTTACGATGAGGACCCTAGCAAAGAAAGGCTTCGTACTAAAATTGTAACTAGGCTATTGAAAGAAGGTTCTAATGCAGACGAACCCACGAACATTGACTTATCTGATTACTCCAGGTAAGTACAGATGGATCTCTATTTAATTATCATAATAACATCATTATATTGTATCCTACTGGTGCTTTATTTAAATTGCAGCGATGAGGGAGATACCTCAAGTAGTAGTTCAGAAGCTTGCGTCATTAAGGAACCTATAGATAGAGCCCAACCAGCGCCTCCGCCTTCTCCAATGTTACCAGACATTAATAGGAATATAACTGGGGTATGTCTTAAGATATGTGCTCTTTTTCTTTATTATACCATCAGCGCCCCGAGGTTTTACCCGCGTTAAGTTGTAGATAAAATAAACCTAGTACATTGATGCTCCGCTTTTATTAGTCCTAGCGCGGTTTTATATGGCCTATAACCTTTTTAGATAAGTTGGCTATGTAATACTGAATTTTTCTGACTTTAAACATAGCCTGCTTCTCTTTTTATATTATTAGGTATATTTAAAAAAATTTAGAACTTTGAAAATCAGAGATCTTTCAAACTAACTTTGCAGCTTTTAACATCCTTAAGGGATGATTGCGAAAATATATTTTACACGTGTTTCATGGCTTTCAATGAAGAATCTTTATGCTTAATTTCATTTTAGTAACTTCAATAACGGCAAACTTTGCAACCCAGGTTTAACCCCTTGGGAGAATTTTCAAAAATCCATTCTTAGTGCTCCTACGTTATAAAAGGAACGCCTTTGCAAAGCTTCTAACCCTCTTAATTTAGGCCCGTCAGCCAGTTAGTCAGCTTCTCCTTATATATATATATTGATTAGTAACTATGTATTTTCTACAGACTCCAAGAAAACCACGACCTAAATTGGAAAAAATCAAAAGATTGGAAAGGAAAAATCCAAAACGTGAAACATTACAGGTAAATCATTTCTTTAGTGTTTAATTTGTGAAAACAATTTCATAAGAAAATATCAGACAAATTAAATCTTGTTTTAGGTGTCAAGAGCTACAATTGACTTAACTTCGGATGCCATGACAGATGGTTCTTCAGATGGAGAATCAGACGAAAATCTTAGTCCTATTAGAAGAGTCCATAAACTACTACATTCATCTCCAAAATCAAAACCAAGGAGGAAAAAGAAGATGCCTCCTGAGTTAAAAATCATACCAGCACCAGTAATGCTATTGAAATAAATATATATATATATATACGATGTTTTTAAAAACTATAATAAACTTTTACAATAATCTTGAATTTTCAGACAAGTGATTCTCCTTACCAGTCCGATAGAGAAAAGAAAGTACCTAAAGGAGTGAGACCTCGCAGTGTGTCAATGTTCAATGAAACTATTGAAAAACCAAAATTGAACCCTGCGTCATGGCATCGTTTTCGTGGATTACCTCCACCAAAGTAAGGAAACGTTTGCATTTAAATTAATTGCTACAATGGTATGGAGAAGTTAAAACAAAATATTTTTATTCCCAGACACTTGGCTGACTTAAAAAATAGAAATACTCAACCATCAGAACTTCAAGTCAAGCTCAACACAATGAAAAGAAACATATGGACCGGTGTTACCACTGAAGAAAAAGGGCCATTATCTTGGGGCATATCTAGTTTTGCTATGAACTCCTATTTCACAGATAGTGAAGCATTACTTATGTAAGTTGTTATGGTTAAAAACATTTATTAGCAGTTACAGTCCATCAAACATTCATATATTGAAGAAAAATTATAAATAATAAATTTATCAAAAATTCTCAATAAATTTTAAACTCACTAAACAATATTATAATTTTCTATCAATTGCAAAATCTTGAGAGATTAATATAGGTTAATCTGCAATAGTTCATAATGCATATTTCTTGGTAAAGTCAGTCTAGGTTAATGTTTAAATTTAATGGTAACTATGTGATGCTCATTAAAAAAAAATTAAACAAATATTTCTATGGTTTTTACAGCCTTGCTACAGAGATTGACTTCTTACTAATAACACTATGACTATCCAAAGTATAGACACAATTGAATGCACTGGACAGGAAATGGTTTACCAGCTAAAAAGTCATTATTAGAAACTGGAATATTTTGGAAGTGTATATAAATTACAATACTTTTCATCCAAACATGTTTTATTTCCCAGGTCATGTTCTAAAAAATTAGAAGAACTAGAATGTGATGGTAAAAAAGGTAAAGATGAAAAGAAGAAGAAAAAGGCAAAGAGTAAAAAGAGTCTTCTCAAAGTGCCAAATTCTGTTGATGATATCATAGAACCCTTAAGTAAACTACCTAAGACATGGAAAAAAAAAGGAAAGTAAGTTTCATATATTAGCAGTTGTGATTAGAAACTAGTTGAAAAGGACTACTAATTACATTTGGCTTTTATATTACTTATTACCACATTTCAATATCATAGAAATAGGGACATGTATCATAGCTTATATTACTTGCTGATAATGTAGTTTTAGTAATGTAAGAATATTTAAAATCACTCTTTAGCAGTTTATTTGTTACAAATATACAAAAACTACTTTTTTATTAATAATATAGGCTTATGTTACTTAATAAAAGAGATTTAAAGTCAGTGTAGTAGTTTAAGACAAATTGTAACAGATAAACAATCAAATCTTTATAATATTACTTTGCATTCATAAATTCTATGCATGAAATAAGAACACCTATACAAGTTATAATAAAAAACACATTTGCAAATTTGTGTGTTTTGGTGTACAAGTGTCTTTAATAATATGCTAGGTCAATTTTGTTTTTGTAATCCTATGAAATTTGTTTTATCATCTGAAGTATATATTTTGATGTGCACACTATAATGACAAGTTTTGCATTTCAGGCTAAAACATTCAAAATCAGAAAATACTCCATACATGACCAACCCTAGTTTTACTGATATACCCACCAAAAATATGCAAATTATGCAAAAATCTAGTCCAGTAGAAAGCAGACAGGCAAAGAACCGTTTCAGAAAGAGTGCATTTGTGACTACAGCTGTTCAAAGCAAAAAAAATAGTAACAAACCCAATACCACAATAATATCAGACAATTCAGATTCTGATGATTCAATTCAGTCAATAAAGAAAATAAAAAAGAAAACAAAGTCAACAAAACCAAAACTAAGGAAAGCTACGTCTGAAAACAAATTTAAAATTTAAGGCTGCTGCAATGTACACATTTTTTAGGAATTATATACATATAGGACAAAAATAAATTCACGTTTTTTATTTCTAACAGCAAGAGTTCCAAAGAGGTCTGACAAAGTTTAATATTCTTTTTTTATGTTAAATTCATGCACTAGAATTATCCTATAAAATAAAATCCTATAAATTTTATTTCATATACCATACATGGATATTGACTAAAAACACTTATTTATGAATTATTATAGAATTGATTATTATTAATCTAATTTTTAAAAGAATTTTAATGATTTTGTCAAAAAGTTACTTACTGATAATAACTACAAGGAGTTAAATTTAGGCTTATTTGAAATAGCTCAGGTAAAAAAAAATTAATAAGAAGCAGTATGTTAATACTTCCGAATGTTTGGTAAAAGGGAAAAGAAACATTGTGAATTAAAGTGTCTATATGAGAATTTTGAATTACACACTTTGTACTAGCAACAATTCAATAATTATAAGTTAAAATTGACAAGTAAACAAATCTAATAACCTTTGCCCAGTTTATTTAACAAGAAACCAATAATATCAAAGAAAATAACTTACATGTGGGAGAAGCACAAATAATTAAAGATTATGTAAGTGAACCTAAATATTACAGAATTATATATTTAAATAAAAGTCTTAAACTTGTGATAACTTGGACATGACTTTTTGACACTGACAACTATAGTTTTGACATTTGTTTTTCTCGTTTGTGTACACAAAGCAACAGATCTACCTACACAAATCTATTTCAATTTTTCAATCTATATAAATTTGTAAAGGATGAGTACAAAAATTAAGTTTAAGATTTACTGTGTGCATAATTTTGACAGATTTGACAGAGACAGATTCGTATAGCTTGCTTAGTTGTTTTGTGTTCTAACAGTTATTTTGTGATAACTAAAGCAACGGTCGAACGTTTAAATGGGTGTTAAACCACGAAAGACACATGATAATTCTTACGAAATTATTTTTTTTAAGGATTTGATTTCCATCTTTGTATTACTTGATTCGTTCAAAATCGCATGTAATAAACAAAATTATAGGTATGTAACAAACAAATTTTATTTCAATAAAATTAACATTAAAATTAATTTAACACGAATTAGTCAACCAGTTTGATTGTGTTAAATTTGTCAAACTAGAGCAAAATGCATTTAAGACTCTAGTGTTTGAGGGAAAAGAGAGTATTCTCAATTCACCAGTAGTTGAAAATTGAAGTGCATTGCTGATTTTCGAGCTAGAAGACGACGATCCTGGCACTTGAGGTTCTCCAGTAATTGGGTTGAAACTACTACATCTAGAACGAGCTAATATACAAGACGTCACGTTGGTGAAAAATCGAACATTATCTGCATCTAAAGTTATGTTGACACCAGTTCTCGCTTCCCTTGTGCATTGAATGATCTGGAAATGTTAGATTTACAACAAGTTAATTTATTATTAGCGCAGATGACCTAACCTAACATGCACCGCATAGTGAAAGCGCAAATCACCTGTAACGACTCTCACAAGAGTCTGAGCTACATCTCAGTCCACACAAATAATTGTTTTTATTCAATTGATGACGTAACTCTATACATTACTTGTAGGCCTAAAGACTTTTATATAATACCTGTTAATGTATATACAAATAGAATGAAGCCAACATTGCTAATTATATTTTAATTAATTAAATACAACCTAATTTCTTTAGTCAAATACTTGTACCAACAAAACAATAAAGCTACAAACGATTCATTACTAATCACGTATTTACCTACTACAATTCAAGTGTGAACCTAATTACGACGAAATGTAAATGTTTAACGTAAAATTTTTACGTGGCGTTTAACTGTATTAAAAATAGTTCTATAATACGCACCAAATTGTTAGAATTCGTTCTTCTTAAACATCGAACGAAATCGCAGTAACCCATGAAACACCCCGAAGGTTGGACATTAAGAGCGGAGTTTGCTATTGCCTGCAATTAGATTTATAAACTATTTATAATATTTGATAATTGAATATTTCCCTTAATTGATAATATTCCTAATTTAAATTCTTTTTTGTAGATAATACCTAATTTAATATGTATACTGATATTAAACAGTAGTCTTCTGTAAATCGTCTGTGCCTTCACAAATCGATATTACCCAAAAACTTGTTAATAATTTACGAACTAATGCAACCTAAAAATTAGGGGTGTCACATTTGAAAGTTCAAACTACATAGTTGAGTAAATTGATATCCAAGTCAGCCGTAGGACGTCCACTACTGAACAAAGGCATCCCCAAGTGATTTCTAATAGGACCGGCTATATACGGCCTGTGTCCCGCATGATTCTGCTGTTTTAGGCAGATCATTTGTCAAACTTGTGGGTGGATACCCTACACTTGCCGATAGGTGGTCACCACTCCAGATCGATTATCGGCCTATCGGCCATCGATTTTATGTATTAAGTGCGCTGCCAACTGCAACTCCTACTTACTAACCCAAAGGACTATATAGGTACCTAACTTTCGTTCTGTTACGAATATCCTCATTTCTGATTCGATTGTACAACGATACTCCGGGCAATACGCTTTCCATAGCTCGTTGATCTATTTTCAGTTGACTCATGACGCCAATTTTAAGAGATCAGGTTTCATGAATAATTAAATGCTGATTCTGGAATGTTAACTTAAATATAAAGTGAAAATCCAATACTAAAATATACTTACACTTAGACCAGCTGCGCAACGAGCATAGGATGTGTTAACAAAATATTGTGTAGCACATATACTCAGCGCATTCAATTCTTGAGGCCCCTAAAAATAAAGATATAAATGCTATGTTGAAGGTCAACTTTGAATGCAACGAATACTCCTCAAAACTATGTCGAAGCCCTTTTAGGCTTCTGAAACCCATATAATAAAATATTAAACAACACTGAAGCTATTTATAATTGTAAGATTTGTTTCTTTTTACGAAAAATCTGAAATAAGTGTTAGGTACTTCGTAGCAAACATTTAGTTTTATCATTAATTATATGTACATGATAATCGTGGCCTTTATATATTTAACACTTAAATACAGATTATACATAAAGTTATAGTGTTATTAGATTCAGATATCTGCTTTTAAATCTAAATATTTTCAACTTATACATACCTCTGGCATTGAGGTAACTTGACTGAAACATGTAATACAAGCATCTCTTAACGTAACATTTGTAGGTTGAGCTGTACTGCATACAAGATTAAGTAGATATTGCAACTGGACTCTAAAATTAGGTAAAATAATTGTGATTAACACACAAAACTACAGATTAACCTGCACAAATTCGTCAATATTTTACCATATTATGCCTAATATGGTATGGTAATATAGATTTGTGTTGGTGGATCTGTTGCCCTGTGCACATTATAGTACAATTATAATAAAAATATTGATTTTTACCCATTTGAAGGACAAAGAGCAGCCAATTTTTGTGTTTTCCATTGTAAAAGTTTATTTTTTACATCGCTTAAGTCAAATATACCATTCGCTGCAAGACCAATCTGGAACAATAGCAATTTATGTAGATAATATGTTATGTGCTGTATGCACAGTATGAGCTGATAATTGCTGACCTCACTCAAGTTTAATGAGTTCTGGTTCTTCCATTGCAATATATTTTTCTGCACTTCGTTCAAATCTATAAATGTGCCATATACCACGATCTGAAGAATAAATTTATGATGGAAATAACGAAATAAATTACGCTGCCCTACAAATAACTGATTTATTTATCGTTTTTTTTAAATAAAATTATGCATGCTTCTATAATTAAAGTCACTTACAAAAGTTGCCAATAAAAAACTAAAACGTTTTATTTCCATTTTTACGAAACTTTAACACAGTATTCTTTTAAATTCACTATAGAAGTCACATGTTCCGCAATCACACGCAAACTGCATTTCATAGAAAGTTTAATATTTATGTAGTTTCCACAGACCTATATTTTTAATAGAGTCGACAATAGGAGCTCATTTTAAATGTGCAGACCATAAAGTTGTTACACAACAATTATCGGGACCATTAACAAAGCCGTAGGTAATTTAACACTTTTTACATGTTCAAATAGCGTGAAGTGTAAAAGTTGATGCATGAATCTAGTTTTCAATCGAGTTTAAAAATTTTGTAAACGAGGTTTATACTGGTCGTTCCGTAACCAATATTATTTGTGTAGACTATCGCTGTGACCACTGCAAAATGGGTGGCTACTAGGAGCTTTGGCATTATGTATAAATTAAAATAAATAATTGACCTAAATCCATGATCAGTAGCCTAAAGCACTTGTGTAACAGATATCACACGATAGCGGGTAAAGGACATATGGGTAATTTTTTGCGCTATTCTTCTACTTAATTAGTTCGCTTCATAATTTCCTAAATAAAGTTATATCTCATCGTGTTAAGAGTCACTCCAGCTGAAAGTATACTGGACTGAAAGATAACAATGAGATTTTACTTGATAGAGCAAAATATTCTATAAAGTAACTATTCAACCAACAGAAGGTAAACCTAATTTACAGCCAGCCCCATCCACTGCACTTGCCGCTGCCGGAATATTGCCCTAAATCCTGCTACAGAAACATCGACGCAAATGAGTTCACTTTCAGCCCTTATACTTTTTTACCGAGCATCGCACAATAATGGTTGAAGTCTAGGTTATTGCGGTTACAGAAGTATGTCTGTTCTGTTTGTTATATTATTTTTAGGATAAAAATAAACATAAAATACACACACATACATAAGTATATATAATAATAGAATATATATATAGGTAGGTATATATATATATATATATTGACACGATGTCGGACGTGGGGGTTTTTATTTTACAGTATACGAGTCTTTTAACTAAATAGTTATTGTTTACATTATTTTATTAAGTTAAATAAAGATTAGAATGTAATTAAATGTTGCAATTAGACGAACAAATATAGATTAAATTATATAATCTATTGATTCAGCTTTATCTAAATCGAGTTTAAATTTTTTATCTGGCAACTGAAAATAAAAAAGTCCTGACAGATATTCTTTCATGTGATTGATTATTTTAATGAGGTCGGGATTTCTACTAGGATTCTCTTAATTTTTCGTTTGTTTCTTTCTTTTTATTTTACCTATAATGATTGAAGGTCGCGCAAATGTAAGTAGAACTATATTATCACAAGTAGGTAAATCGTTTCTCGCCATATTTAAATAATAATCCTGTCAATTTCTTTCAGGAACTACCCGATTTTCAAGTCTTTCAGACGGTAATAAAATACTGTTTAGTGATAATTGTATTGCCCGTCCTGGCCTTCTTTTCAGTAAAGATTGTCCTTTTCGATGCAATTCTAAAGTTAGAGCCTATCACAAGCAGCGTCTATTCTGCTGTGATAGCGGTAATAGTTTTACATGTTACTTTAGGATTATACATATATAGAGCGTACAACGAAGCGGAAAAACCATCTAAACCAGTAAAGAAAGATTAAAAGTTGTGCAGTTTTTTATTGTTAGGCACCCTCATAATGGATAGTTTATACAGGAAAGGAGAATTGCTACAAGTTCACACAAAAAATTGCGAAATCATTGAAGGCCGCTTTTACGGCATGGATAGTGATAAGTCCAGAATATCTCTTTACAACATTAAAGAGGACCAACAAGGAATTGCTTATGAAGGGGTCTGTCACTATTATGATTCTGAAATAAGAGACATTATCAAGTTAAAGGAAAATGATGCACCAAAACATCTGAAGATAACACAAAGAGAATGTGAAGATATTGTAAAAGTATCAAAGAAGTACATTTATATAAATCAAGTTGATAATAGTTTCCATGAGGCACTGGATGATTTGAACAACTACAGTTACATTGCAGTGAGCACAGATGGAGCCAATATGGGCAGGAAGTGTAAAATGCCCTTCTTGGTTTTGTCAACACCACAACAAATATATATATTTGATACACAAGTAATGCAGTACCATGCGTTTGATGCAGGATTAAAGAAATTGCTGGAAGATGAATGTCCTAAGAAGATTGTGCATGATTGCAGGAAGATTTCAGACTGTCTCTTTCATAAACACAATGTAAAATTAAATTCAGTATTTGATACTCAGGTAACAAATTCTTTAGTTGAGAGCTATAATTTTTTATGGGTTGTTAAAATTCAAATAATAATAGAACAATGAAATTTTACAGGTAGGAGATTTGATCATAACAAAGAATAAAAAAGGTCGGTTGCCGAACACAGTTAAAACATTATCTGAATGTTTGACTTTGTATCTTGGTCTTCAATCTAACATTATTGAAGAAAAGGTAATAATAATATATTATTGTATAATATAATATAATAATATATTATGTTCATCAATTAAAAAATTACTTTCCTCACAGGTTGATATAGTGCAGTGCACTGAGCGCCCACTCTCTGTAAACATCAAGGATAATCTGGCAAAAAACATTGCATATTTACATCGTCTTTCTGAAACAATTAATGATGAGATGGCACTTCCATTTATTAGAGGCATTGAATGTTTTGTTGAAAATCTTCGATCTTCGGATGATTTCAAGGCTTGGGAATTATGTGGCAAACATAATCAAACACCAAAAGATTTCAAGAGTGCAATTGATTATTAAGTAAGACATTCCGTGGAATAAAATCTAGAAATAGGTTTTTTATTTTATTTTGAAGGTTGCCCTTCAGACATAACATGTTTTGCTTTTTCTGATTGACTGTCATATTGGGATGGAGCTTAAAATGTAGTTAGTTGCAGGATGCATACAGTTCTGCTCTTTTGTGCAATGTTAGAATTAGTAAGCATTAATAGATATAATAATAAAATACTGTAAGCATTTAAATATCAACATATCTCATTAACTATACTTACATGTCTGATACAAGTAGAAGTAGGTTTGCTTTTATATTACTTGCCTCTACTATTCGACCTAATTTTCAATATATATCTTATAGAAACAGTAAATAGTCAAGAAAAACATATTCTAGCACAGTAAATCATTCTTTGTTAAACAAGAGTTAATCAATGTAGATGACATTGATTGAATCCTGTTGCAAAATGTCAGGCAATTTTACTTTTATATAATTTATATGCATATTTTTTAAAGATATTTATTTAAAGAAATACCAAAAGTGGATAGGTAATGTTTTCTTAATTGTACAAAAGGTCACGAGGTTCCATTCAACTTTTTTTGTTAGATAATGTCTACATAAAAAACTAACCATAAAGATATAGCATGTGACTTGTTTCATAAATTGTTTGTAGATAGCAGGCCTAAACTACATTAAATATTTAGTTTAATATGTAGTATGGATATGCAATGGTTGATTACCATATAATCATTGTATTTGTACTTAACCATATAAATAAAAAAGCTTGTGTTAATTACTGTGTCACTTAATGCATCACATATGTATTTTTGTATGAGTGTCTCTAAGTTTTAATATGTAGGTAAAATAAGCGACAGTTTGATTGAGCTTTTGTACGAGATATGTAGTCTTTATTGCTGAACAATACTTTTATTACGTAACGAAAATTAGATTATAAGCTCTATATCAAATAAGTGTTGGCAGTATTACCATACAGTAAGATGGATATATTTTGTGAGATGGTTTACAAATGGTGTGATTATAATGTATGTCTCAATTCCAACTTTTCACTTATAAAAGCATTAGCTTTAAGCTTTTGTGAAGTTAAAGCCTCGCTATATGAAATAAATCACGTACTGTGCTTAATTTAGTTTTCTTATTTCATAACATTCATAAAAAGATTATTTTTTTGGAAATGCCTTAAACCTAAAGGAGTCTCGTGTGAGTAAGGAAGGTTGGACCTCATCTGTCAAAAAAAGGAAATGACACTTATAGAATAAGCAAAGGTAATAAAATCATGAAGAGTGCAATGATCGAGTAATACAATTCGGACAACGAACGCGCTATTGTCTTCAAACTTATTATGTACAAATTATATAAGATTTATGCAATAATTTTAACATCAATAAAAACATCGCGCTTTAAAAAAAATAAATTCTTCTGTAGACACTTCAGTAAAACATGCGATCATGAATACACAAGTCTGGACGAACCTAATTCTGGACTCTGACAAAAATTCTAGCGACCGACAGGATCGGAAGGGTACGATTACTTGATCTGTGGCCGAACCTCTGCTTGACTAACCGTCGTTGGCAACATTCAAGTACTTTGAAAAAGAGGACTGTGAGTCTTACCGTAGTTTCTAATCGCTTGAGGTAGAGTCGCACGCGTTCGCCGGCGAACGGGATGTGCTGTACGAAAATAGTGTGTAGCGTTTGAATGTGGAGTGGTAAAGAGAGCAAGGGAGGAATTTAAGAGAGTGATGCTATCCGCCCGGATTTACATAAGTAAATCTTTTTTATTTTACCACAAAATTAGTCAAAATTATTTTTAGGTCAAAATTTAGTTCAACGTGGAATTTGAAATGTACTTTACATAATGAGTCTGCTGTTCAACACGTATGTCAGTTTTTTTTTATTACACCAGGTCGATGAACATGCATACAGCCCGCTTGATAGTAAGCGTCGCTGCAGCCAATACACTAGTAAAATGACAGGGATACACTAGCGCGCTGCCAACCTTGTGATTTGAATATATTATGTCACATTACCCAGTAATTTAACTGACTCTCTCTCCCTTCAACCATGAACACAACAATGCGAACAATCCTAGTTGGCGGTAGAAATAGATGTAGACGACCTTTGTATGAGGTACATTGTACTTATGTAGTTGGAAGATTTATTCTTCTTTTGTATGAAAACTTAATTCAATGGTATCGGAATGAAATGAAATATTTAATAATTAAAGGCACAGTTTCACAAGACAAAAGTACAATAGTTATTTATTGCATAAAATGTATTAAAAATACGAATTTAAATAAAAACAATTTATATTTTAATCTCGATGTTAAGCAATTTGAAGTCGACGAGCGCGACTGGTTATAATTTCCTCAAAATTGGAACAACGCTGAAAAACACGTTACGTATAAGTAATTTACGTTAACCTGGGCCCTTACCAGGAGTAATAAATATGTTTATAACAATCATTGAAACGTTGTAGTCATATGATGCAGTATATATACTTAGTACGCAATATAACGTACACACGATGTGTGCATAAGACTTGCAAGTTTACAGTGCTCAAAATGTATTTAGAACATGATTTTCGAAAATTCTTATACTATTACTTTTACAAGATGATGCTATGGCCATGTATTTGTGGTATTTATATGGATATAACTTAAGGTACTAGAAGATAGTATTTGCACTATTTTGAAAAAAATAACATGATTTGTCTCCAAAGACCATCATTATAGCGCCGTAATGTAGAGATAAACATGAGCATACACTTTATTGATTGTTGTATAAATTACTGTTTCAGCGAATTTTGCATAACGACCTACTGCTCCGCTTTAGACCAGACAATTTTTTTTTGTGATTATAGACGAAGGTGTATCTATAGCAGCCCTTGACATGTCTTCAAACTATCCTTTCGCTTTTTTGTTAATTAATTGAACTAAAAGGCGAATAAATTTAAATTAATCCAGGCGTGAGCGTAGGTACAACACTACGATAGTAAAATGAAGACAAATTCTCTACTACAATTTGCTAGTCATTAATAAATGTATAGATTTATTTAGTATGTATATTATTTCATCATTTGGCCTTAATTTATTTTCTTTTTAATTCACCAAATTATTATCTAATACAAGCGATTGCCCAAGTTTATCTTTGCTATATGTTCCATAAAAGCAGTTACTATGCTTCTCGTAGAAATTGGTTGGGATAAAACGCTAGCCCTTCAATGGATTCGTCTCTACACGCCATTCCTAACCGCTCTGTGATGAGTAGATGTTCACGAGCGAGCAATATCGATACGTTCGCGATTTGAGACAACTTCACTGGTGTCAACGACGTATTCTCTTCCAGCTGAAAAATAAAAAATATAATCTAGACTTAGGGTATACATACTATTTATACTGTCCAAAATTGGTCAACCTTAACTCACTAAAGAACTTTTTAGTAAATACGAATTTTCTAAAATAAAAATGTCTTTATCCATGAACATAAATCAAATTGAAGTGTCTGTTTATAATACTAAATTGACAGCTTTTTACTTTATGCATATAAAAGTTAATATACACTCATTTGCAAAAAACGGGCACCTAAGCAATAAACCATTTCAAATGTTACTATTGGTTTGTTTGATAATTATAGGTAGTTTTACTTTCACAATTTTGTAAATAAATAAGCAAATAATCGTTTTCGTCAGTATTATCATAAAATTTTGATAAAATTTATGGGTTTCAATGCTTAAGTTCACTAGTAGTGTATGCTCGCTAGTAGTGCATATGCTCGTGAAGTAAAAGTTAACAAAGATTTTTGTTTGTTTTTTCTTTAATAAAGTAAAAGCAGATAAATGTTTAGTATCGAGTGTGACCCACTCTAGCTGAAATCACAGCTTGAATTCGTCTGGGTATGCTAGCGAGGATATCCCGCATACTTGCTTGCGGAATACGTTCCCACTCCGCGGTAATCACATTCTTCAGCTCTCTGATGGTCTGCGGAGCCGGTTGTACTGATCTCACGCGTCGTTTCAGAACGTCCCAGACATGCTCTATAGGATTGAGGTCGGGACTTCGAGCTGGCCAATCCAAACAACGAATGCTGACCTTTTGCACATACGTTTCCACATCGCCAGACCGGTGGGCGCGAGCGTTGTCGTCCATAAAAATTGAGGCTTCGCCTAAAGTGGCCAATGCGGGTTGTGCATGAGGAATTAGAACTTCCGTTAAGTATCGATGTCCAGTCAGTGAGCCGTTTTCAATGAAGACGAACTCTGTACGACCCATTGAATTTATTCTTGCCCAAAACATAACAGAGCCCCCACCATAAGGTGTGATTTCTTCAAAACAAGCCTCTGCAAATCGTTCTCCTCATCTTCGTAGCACTCGCCGACGTCGATCTTCACCGAACAGAGATATCCTGGCTTCATCGCAATACAATACCCTATTCCAGTCTTCTTGAGTCCATGACTCACAATTTCGAGCAAAACTAAGCCTGGCAACTCTGTACTCACAGAGTAACTTAGGGCCGTAGGCTAGGCGATGACTGCGTATATTGGCCACGAGAAGCCTCCTCCTGATCGTCCATAGACTAATATACACATTTCTTACTTCTTCGAGGTTGTTCTTAAGGTCCACATGCGAAGACTTGCGATTTCTCAATGCGCGACTCACAAGAAAACGATAATCCCGTGGTTGGGTACATGGTTTCCATCCAGAAACAGGCCTTCTCTCGACGGAACCGGTGTCTTGATACCGCTGCCAGGTCCTTTGAACCGTCGAGCAACTCACACTTAGCCTCTGAGCCACGAAGCATTGGCTGCAACCCTCTTCGAGCAGTGCAATAATTTTGGTAGCTTTTACCACTTTCTCTAATATTATTGAGACAGCTAAACAGCAATAAATGAAGCTTTGACAATAAAGAATATGAAATAAGTTCATAAAAATTTACTAAAAGTTATGAAAAACGATATTATCTGTTGAAACTTCGCACCAAAAATGTAGGATAAAAAGTAGTTTTCTGTAAAAACGAGCATCAAACGAAAAATTGAATTTAGAACGTACTGTTTTAAACATCACGACATTTTTAAAACCGGCCAGTAACATGTACAAATGATTGAAATCATTTTGGTATTTTAATAAAGAAGAATTAAAATCAAAACCGCCCGTTTTTTTGCAAATGAATGTATATAAATACATAATAATACTTAATAAATTTACTTAATTTAAATTTTATTATCATATTATCGAAGAAGCGAAACTTCTAGGGACAACGAGTCATATATTATGTTGAGATTCAAAAGATATATAATGAGTAATATTTACCAGGTCACTTGTATTCTTGGCTACTTCTTCGTCTCTTTGGCTATTCAGTTGCAAGACACAAGCGCCACTCGGGAATTTACGAAGAGACATTGGGGCTCCGGTGCTCTGAAGTAATCTGTAAATATTTATGTTAACTGTGTCTAGGAGATAAAGCCTCAAAAAATCTTCATTTCTGGTAAATTTCATAAATATTTTAAGATAATTTAGATGTGTAAAATTAATAGGTAACTAAATCTACTGAAAGACAACAAATATATTTGGGATACCGTAAACAACTCTTAAACTAAGACAGTAGAAAGAAGAGCTTTTACTTTAATTTTTTTAAAGATGTGTTGTTCTTAACTTTTGTACTTTTGCTAAGATCTGGATCTTTCCATATAAGTAAAGACTGTTAAGCAGTTGTTGAATCAAATCATAGAAAATGGTTTCATATTATATGCAAAATATTCATGGATTATTCAATAGTGTTCCTATCTTGAGCGCTAAAGGGTGTGAAATCAATCCTCACCCAGGACAAATATTTGTATTCATTTTGTTGTTATGCTTATATTAATTGTTATTATTATATTCTTTGTGGTTTGATGTTTATTCTACAAGTGCTTTATTGCGGAGTCAGTCAGGATAACATGTGAATTTATTTATTATTTATAAATGTCCGTTCTAGTTAAGTTACAGACAAAAACTTGTAAATTAATGTTTTGCAGGTCCAATTGATAACATGGTTTTACATTATCTATTATCATGCGTAGTTAATTCTTACTTGCAAGCATTCAAAAGATCCTCGGGAGAAATCAACTCCAGTCCTCTAGCTCTGTTGACTCTACACCATACATCGGCAAGTGACATAATGCCACCACAATCCTATGAACAAAAATGAGATCTTACTTAACTAATCTATTTATATGTAGGTATATACATTATGTTATATTAAGTACATTACAATTAAATAATTTATTTTTATTCAAATTGTGTATAAATCCTAATATAAATAAGAATTTTCTAGAGGATATATTAGAAGTTGCTTTCACAATTATGGATTAAACCAAACTTATAAATATTATAACTACAATATTTAAATAAAATAAAGCTATAATTTATAAAGAAATTTGATGAACACACAAAGTTGTGTTGTATAAAATAATTATTTTTTTTAAATGTCAAAAATCTTTTATAATGAATTTATATAATCAATCATAAGTTGTATTGAAGTTGTCCTTACATTATTAAGATGGATACACACTAAAAACTTCCAGGATAAAAGCACGATAATTCCTTATTGTTGTAATTAGAGACCATTTTCGAAAATAATATTTTGTAATTGCAATAAATAATATAATATACATTTACACAAAATTGCAACAAAAAATGTATATACATTTACCCTATAATATTATATACTAAAATTATTATTTTCTTTAACCTCACCATTAGCACTGCAACCATCATATCAGAAATCTGTTGTGCTAGCCCCATATAGTAGTCTGAATCTGATCTGAATGCATCTCTGGTCACCGGATCATCAATACCGAGACTCATGAGGTAGGATTTAAATCGAACAGTGTCGTCTTCTGAAATATCACCTTGCTTCTCCTGTAATTAAATATGAAGTGCACAGTTATAATACATGTGTATGTAACAAGTTTAAAAAGTTTAATTATCAGTAAGTTTCTTTTTATTTCAATTCTTTTAGTAATTTATGGCATACAAGTTTGCAAATCAATCTTGAAATTATTAAAATATATATGATACATAAAAAAGTCTAGGTTTCTATGGTTAAGATTTTATATATTTCTAAATCCAGAAATATTTTATAAATTAGTAGCTGACTTGGCAATTTTAATTTTGACCTAACAATTTAATTGTAATTAGTATAATTAAGAAAAAAATGTGTTTTTATTATGCTAATGCTTTATGATATTCTTATATTTTTCTTGATCATATAATTAGTTATGTTGGTATTCCAACAATAGGCATAATATAACTGGCCATGGAAAACCCATGGTTGTTAAGTATTCTTAAATTTTATAATATCCACACAATTTTTGGAATTTTTACTTTCATAAGAACCATCTCCTGACAATAACAAACACAAAAAAATAGTGAAATCGGTCTAGCGTTGATGGAGTGACCAAGGAAAATAGGGATTATTTTATATATGAATATACTTACTCTGATTTTATTAGATATTGTTTTAGATATAGACACCATTTCTTTAGCTTTTTCCATAAGTTTTTTTAAGTCCTGGAAAGCTACATTAATGCTTTGATCTGTGGCTCTATGCTGTTCTTCAATACTTCTCTCAATTCCTACAATCCCTGATCGGATTTTAGAGTTGACAGGAGTCACAGACGGTCTAGGTGTAGGGTTAGGACTGAATGAGCCTGGTGAAATTATTTGTGTAGGTCTCTCCCATGCTTTAGCGATAATTGAATCTTTTAAAGCTTTATAAAAAGTTGCATCTATTCCATCCTTAAAAGATAATTTTATAAAATGGTATGTACTAACAACTGCCGGCCCTGGTCTTTTGCCTGGAATAATTGAATAATAATATTATATTACATAAAATTAATTATTAAAGTATTGTACCTAATATACCCTTACTTTTCTTTTGATTATTAGATAACTAGTGACCTGTTCCAGCTTCGCATGGGTACATAAATACCTATTTATGTCTACCCAGATATTTAAATTATAACTTTAATTATTTTATTCATATTGGAATGTGCGATTTCAATAATTCAAAAAGTAATCATCAGTTACAGTGAGTGAAGAGACAGTCTTGAATATTAAATTATTTATTCGGATAAAAAACTATAAATGGTATGGATAACACGGTCTGATTTTGATCGGCATTTCTAACTAGTGTTATATGTAAAATAGTAGTTATAGTAACATAACTATAATAGAGACATATGCTCTTCTGAAGTTTTTTGTTAATATTAACATATTCTATAATATTGTCTAACATTTTTTTGTCCTATCATTAATACATTTCACAGAGTATGCAATGAAAGACATCTTATGGCAAATTTTTTTACACCTTCGGTTGGTTTTATAAGGAATTTCTAAAGATTTCTATAGTAATCTAATACTAAATATAGCCTATATTAATGTAGTTTTCTAATAAAAAACAGTTATTAAAATTGGTCCAGTACATTTTTCGAGTTTATTTGTGACATATAATAATACAAATCTTTCCTCTTTATAATATTAGTGTAGATGTATAAGCAGTTGAAATTACCAGGAAGTGATGGTGATAAATTCAATATTATCCTTTTAGGGCCACCCAGCCCAAATACTCCTCCACTTTCTTCCTCAACAAAGAAGACATAGTACAAGTGAAGAGATAAACATATTAGACCTTTGGGTATATCACCTGGTTTGCCCCATAAAATTCTATGAGTTGTTAGCACAACCTCTCCATCAGTAAATTGTGTCTGAAAAGTATTTATTTTAGATTTTATTACCTTATACTGGGTAGTGACCAGTTACGACCATTTATTAATATTCTATTATTTTTAGAACACTTATCTATTTAGCTAAAACCTATCTGGACTCTGAATATAAGATTAACAAATTATTATACCTTGTCGTCGCCATCGTATATTTTAACATTTTTATCACGTTTAACATAATTTTCACCCTCAAATAACCTGGCTTCAATGTATTCAAACCGGTCCATTATTTTAAGCACATTGATGATTGATTTTATTCTGAAAAATTTTGTTTACTATCTTCTAGTTAGTACTAAGTACTAGAAAATGACATTGACAGTGACTGAACAATGAATGAAATAGCAATAAATTAATTAAACTATAGTTCCGCAAATATTGTTTTCCTTGTCTATATACTTAATATTAATGGATTTTATAAGCACCACTGCATCATATTTAAATTTCCCCATGTAGAAAAACTACCATGTATAATTATATGTTTTATTTGGTTTCATTTGATCATGTAAAGAAGCTTATTTGTATCCGAGCGTAATCTGTCATATTTGACATTGATGTTTCACTGTGTGCAAAGCTGTAGCTATAAGGTTGAAATTGCACTGTATTGGGTTTCATTTGCTACGTGAATTATAAAATGAAAGGGACCGTGTTGAAATTCTAACCTCCAATTATTTACAAGAGCTCTGGGCAAGAATTGTAGTAGCTTTATACTTTTACTTGCAAGTGAAGCCTTGAGTAGACGGACGTTTTGAATGAAAGCTATTATATTATAACGTAAAATATGGCAGATACTCAAGTTTCCATAGTACAAAAAATTAAAGAACAGGGTGATCTTGTGAGAAAACTAAAGGCAGCCAAGGAGTCTAGTGAGAAGGTAAGTTACTTTAGATCATAGCTTGTATTTTTAATTATTTTGTTACCCTTTGATGAATATTGCATCATGCTGTATAACCTTATTCCACATGACTATTTGTAGGAGAAGAAGATTATAATAGGATTTAATCTAGAAGAAATTGATAAATGGTTTTCGGGTCATAGTTATGTCTGTGGATACACTCCAACATATTGTGATTTAGAATTTTTAAAAGACTTAGGCCCAAATATAGATTTGGAATCACATAAATATATTAAAAGGTGGTGGTACCATATGCGGAGCTTCAGTGACTTCGAAATACAGTCATTTCCGAAAAGCGAATTCCCAGCATTTTTGCTAAAAACAACAAAAGTAAATAATATAGAACTGCTCAATAAACAGGTTAGTTATAGTTGATTTTGGTTGCACAGTTTTTTTGGTATGGTACACCCCTTAATAAGTTCTATAGCAGTATGAACCTCCTCATATGGTTCTTTCGTCACCACTTGTCATAAGAGTTTAGGAACCTGTTTTCTCTGTAAAAAAAGTTAAATAAACATAAGATAATTAATTACACAGCCAATTTGTTGTTGAATGATTTTAGTAACTTTTACTGTTTTATTTCCGGTCCTAAAACAACATAGCTGTGGTGACGAGAAATCATATTGTTAGTGGATGAAATCAATCAAGCATGTCGGTCACAGTGCTGAGGTTTACAAAAAAATTTGCAACTCTGTTGTTATATCGCAATTCTGCTCTCAGCAGAAATAGTAGCAAGACTATTACAACATCATCTTGCTGTAAGGTAAAATTAATTGCTGAAATATCTGTAAATATAGTAAATCTGTCAATATATACTTTTAATTATTGTTACATGTGATGTTTGTATGGTAATAACATGATAGCTTTGTTCTGCTAAAAGATTTCTATTATATTGTATTTCTATTATATTTCTATTATATTGTATTTCTATTATATTGATTTCTGTTATATTCCATTATATTGTTTTCTAAATAAATACAAAATATTTATTTGTTGTAAATTGTAAATGCTTCTGTTTTTTATGATTTTATTGAATGCTAATTTATAGTGTTGAATCAGTTGTTTTAGATATTCAGTTCATTCTTTCACACTTAAAATTAGTATTGTATCTATTAGATTTTTCAAACAAAAATATTTTTTATAGATTCAAGAAGAAGTAGCAAAGCTGTTGGCATTAAAAGCGCAACTTGGAACAGAAGATGCAACCCCACAGAAATTTACACTCAAAACACCTAAAGGAACACGAGACTACAATCCTCAACAGATGTCAATACGTAACAATGTTCTTCAAAAAATTGTTACAGTCTTCAAAAGACACGGAGCAGAATGCATTGACACTCCTGTCTTTGAATTGAAGGTTATTTTTGGTTTTATAATTTTTTTTAGAATACCAAGAAATAAATATTTATAATCTAACAATATTAATAGAAAAAAAGCTATATGGTAATTCATATATTTAAATTACTTTTTTACTGTTTTTAATAATTAGTATTATATTTATCTTCAGGAAGTGTTGACAGGCAAATATGGAGAGGATTCAAAGTTAATTTATGACCTTAAAGACCAAGGTGGTGAAATTTTGTCTCTGAGGTATGACCTAACCGTTCCGCTGGCGAGGTATTTGGCAATGAGCAAGATTAACACTCTGAAACGCTACCACATTGCTAAAGTTTATAGAAGAGATAATCCTGCAATGACTCGGGGACGTTATAGGGAATTCTACCAGTGTGTGAGTTACAATTTTTTATGTTCAGAGGGACCTAAAATTAGCTGTTAATGATTGTTTATTTTAAGATTTTTTAAGTGGACTATATTTGAGGACTAACAGATGAATGAGGAATAACAACTCTATCTAATGCTATGGATTTTTATTCTTCTATCAATGCATTTATAATATAAAGTATGTCTTTTTCTGTTTTTCTTTTTGCTGTTTTATATTGCATATGTTAACATTTTGTCTAAAAGAAATGAATAGAAATACATTTATATTTATGTGTATATTAGATTCGAGAAAGAAATAATTTAAAAGGTTGATTGCAAAAGGTTTAGAACATGGTTGGGTGTGGAGATATAAATTTCTGAAATAAACATGTAACCCAAGTTTTCATCTTTTACTTTTTTGTTTTCGAACTTTTTTACTCATATTTGTAATCATAAAACACTTAATGATCAAAATTATATAGTTCATATTTCTACGAACGTAATTTAGGTTTAACTTAATTCATACCAAATCTAATTCATATTGCAACCTTAAGCAGAAAAGATAAAGAGTTTCTGCATCATAATATAAAATCATTATATTTTCAGGATTTTGATATTGCTGGCCAATTTGATCCAATGGTACCTGATGCGGAGTGTTTAAGAGTAGTAACAGAGATATTGGACTCACTAAATATAGGAAAGTATATACTGAAAGTTAATCATAGGCGATTACTAGATGGAATGTTTGAGGCTTGTGGTGTCCCTAATGATAAATTCCGTACTACATGTTCCACGGTTGATAAGTTGGATAAGGTAAGTTTTGATTTTATATTTATGTTGTGTTAAATTACTGTATTATGTAGTTACGGCTTATTGGCATTGTTACAAAGAAGTATAGACAAATAGAAAAAGATAATAAGAATAATCATACAAAACTGTATTAGCAGGATTACAACAAAAACAAAATAATTAGGGTTTGAAATCTGACATTAACTGCTTGATATCTAAAAAAACTGTTTATTAAATGCTTCTTCTGCTGTTGTTTAATTACATGAAAAACTAGACAATGTAAGACCTGATTATGATGATGATGAAAAAATTGCATTCTGCTGATTGTTACTTAATTGATGAAATTACTTGTTGCTTGTACTCATACATCATACTATGCACATACTTATTCCTACTTTATATGCATTTAAGATTGATTCAACTTTATATATAATATTTATTGTTTTTACGGACAGACTAGGATGTTTTTAGTTAGTTTACTTAGTTAAATAATATTTTAAAATTTGATTTTGTATTACATAGATAAATTTAAATATACAAGTTATTTCAAAGTATATTAAAATAATATATATAAATTATAATTTTTTGAGAAGGTATTTTTAACAATGTATGTTATTACTTTTTAATGTTTTCATATTATTGCATTAATCGCGTCATAAAGATAGAATTTTCGAAACAGCGCGCATCACTCTCTTATACATTACAGTATAAAGAACAAAGTGCAGAGAACGCTAAATTTATGTTTTATTAATGAATACATATCTAATAGACAAATTTACAATTTATGAATAGGAATCTTTACGAAATCAGACTGTTTCGAAATAGATAGAAAAAGCTGCCAATTAAATAAATTTTTGTTTATGATTTTAGTCACCATGGGAGGAAGTCAGAACCGAAATGATAAATGAGAAGGGAGTTACCCCCGAAGCGGCGGATAGAATAGGAGAATATGTCCGATTGAACGGTGGCACGGAACTGGTGGAAAAACTGTTGAAAGATGAAAAACTTTCCAAAGTAAAGGCCGCTGTGGAGGGACTGGATGGTATTAAGTTGTTGCTAGAGTATTGTGAACTCTTTGGGATTAAAGATAAGATCATATTTGACTTGAGTTTGGCTAGAGGTCTGGATTATTATACTGGAATTATTTTTGAAGCTGTATTAACAGGTATGATAAAAGTAATATTTATAGTGGCAGTTATTTAATAGTATTTTGTTATCCCTACTAATATTATAAATGCAAAAGTAACTTTGTCTGTCTGTCTCTCTGTTACGCTTTCCCGCCTAAACCTCTTAACCGATTTTGATGAAATTGGGCACAGACAATCTATCTTATAATATTTTAGAGCTATTTTATAATTCGAAATAAGGGTTTTAAGGGGTCAATGGTAGTATCGCTATTTTTGAACTAGAAACTTGAAACTTATTTTTTAGGTCATTGATTCGATATAAATAAACATGACATTCAAAGTTTATGTAAGTTGAGGTAAAGAGGTATGGTTCCCAAAAAAACTATTTCACGCGGACGTTGTCGCGGGCACAGCTAGTGTTATATATTTGTTACTCTATCAGCGGTTCGGGCGTGAAAGAGGATGAAATGGATAAAATTTGGGACAGGATTTATAGATAGGCTGAAATAACAGTCATTCTAGTAAGATGCATGTAGCATGAAATAGATATGGCGTTTTGTATTTATCTCGAATCGGCACGATTTATTGTACCGTTTGGCTGTCAGGGACTTCTAACAATTTCCTCTTCCTGATTTCCTCACTCCTGTAGATAAGATATAGAAGACCTTGCGGAGAAAGTCGCGGGCGCCAAGCTAGTTACATAAAAAAGTTACTGCAGGTCTTGGCGTCGTTGTAAGTTGCCTCGGAAGTGTAACAATAATTCCAGTCAACATAATTGGAAAAAGTAGATTTAACATTTGTAGATTACCCATTGTTCAAAACCTTTCATAATAAATAATATTTTATTTACTCTATGATTGTTAGCTATTCTAGTAGTTCATTTAAATAGCAGGTTCATACAATGTTACCACAAAAAATATATATATGCCCTCCTACCCACGCACGCTACTACGTGTAAATTGCAAGCTGTTAATGGTCACGTACTGTATTCGCATTATAAATTGATACTAATACCTGACATAATGAATTTATAGATACTGAATGGCGTTTCCTTTCAGAGCCAATTAAAATCGGCAATGAGGAGCAGACAGTCGGGTCGATAGCTGGCGGCGGCCGGTACGATAACCTTGTGGGCATGTTCGACTCTAAAAATAAGCAGGTAATTATCTACAATAGGTTTTATGCTAGGAGTGAATACGTATGTTCTAAGCTAAGAGCACCAATAGATGGCGTTAGTAAGGCATTGTTTATTACGTCATTTCGATACTGTAGTACATTTTTACTGTCCCTAAATACACTCTAATTTTTTTACGTACGCAGTGCAGATAGATGATAGTCATATTTTGTGTGACAAGGGTCGTGGGTACAGCGGGTGTAAAGGTAGGTACTATTCTGTTCCGCCGGTACCCCACAGGAAATAATAAATGTAGGATGATCATATCAGCCATTGGAAGTCCACTGCTGGATATAGGCCTCCCTAAGAATGAGGGAATCTTGCCCTTACTTGCTGCGCTGGGCAAGCGTGTTGGCAATCGCAGAGCGCAGCTTTCGCGACGGGGATACTGCTGCCCATTCCCGCCCTGTGCATTTAAGCTACTCTGTTTTGGGTGGATGTACCGCCATATGTCGGTTCTGATACTTTAATCGCTTCTTACGGCACCTGGTAAAGAGGGAGATACTATTCTTCTCTGCCGGTACCTCACGGCAAAAATATAGGATACCGCAGATTAATTGTCACGCGTGCTATGTTTTCAGGTGCCCTGCGTAGGTGTGAGCATCGGCGTTGAGCGCGTTTTCTCCGTGCTGGAGGCGCGCCTGGCTGCGGGCGAGTTGCGGGTCCGGACCACCGAGGTGGATGTGTACGTGGTGTCCGCGCAGAAGAACTTCCTTGAGGAGCGCATCAAGATATGCGCGGAACTCTGGAATGCTGGCATCAAGGTGGTTTTTATTTTTTATATAAGCAGCGCCCCGCGATTTTTACCGCGTAGTTCCAATTCCAGAGGATAATAACGTTAAATGTGATAAGTTACTCCTTATATCTGCCAATAAAAGTTCGATTATTTTAATTCACAAACAGGGATATCGGCAATAATCATTATGGGAACTTATAACCCAAATATAACATTATAATTAGATCAGATAATAGTGTGATAAGAAATCAATGTGGTGTAAAAGATGATGTCACATCATTTCATGTAATAATATTCAACAATAGAGAAAGGAATGTTCAGATGTTTGGACATGTAGTAAGGATGGATGAAAGTAGAATGTCTGCACAAATATATAAAGCGCAAGTGAATGGAAGAGTTGGTATAGGACGACCTAGGCGAACATAACTAGGTGGAAGAGGTATTAGAGGAGGGCTAGGTATGAAGTACTAAGAATGAACGAGTGTGTATGAAAGGTCTAATGGGAGTAAATGAAGCGAGAGAGGTTTACCAAGATCGTAACAAGTGGTGATCCATAGGTTTCTACCTACCCCAATGGGATACAGGCGGGATATATATATATATAAAATTATATTGAAATAACTTTAAAAATCAGAGATCTTTCATACTAACTTTTCGGAGTGCCTTTTACCATCGTAAAGGATTTTTATATAAGACCTGGTTGACTAACAAGCATACAGTCCGCGTTACTGCAGCTCGTAATATCACAAGGATATCACTAGCGCCTTACCAACCTGGGGACTTAATGATATCATGTCACATTACCCACCACCACCTCTCACACTATTCAAACCTTAACTCAGCAATAAGAACACTTATTTAGCGGTAGAAATAGGTGAGAGTAAGGTACCAATGCAGACAAATTTTGTACGAGATCATGTGGATGATTTTTGATAAAATATTTTACATGTGTTTTGTGACTTTAAACGTATATTAATGGAATTCTGTTTAGAATTTCATTAGAATAACTTCAAAAACGGCAAATTTTCATACTGAACTTGCAGACTTATTTTACTGAAATTTCTAAATTTCTTTATTAGTGTTTAGGACCTGCGTTGATATGTCAATATAATAATTATATATAAAATTAAAGTAATGTAATGAAATGGCGTGTCTAAGTTTACAATTATTTTATTATTTACAAACAATAACGGATTATTTCACTCTACTTACAGACGGAGCAATCCTACAAGAAAAACCCCAAAATGTTGACTCAACTGCAGCACTGCGAAGAGAACGGCATACCGCTCGCCGTAGTCCTCGGCGAGTCGGAGCTAAAGCGGGGTCTCGTGAAGGTCAGGAACATCGCCAGCCGGCAGGAGGACGAGGTGCCGAGGGACAAACTCGTGGACGAGCTCAGGGCGAGGATCGATGCTTTGAAGGTCGAGGTGAATGGAGTTTGAGTGTCCTTTTAGATTAATGGGGGCTTATATCGCGGATTCCATCTGCGCGTTCTTAAAACAGTTTGATACTTTATATGGTATGATAGATATGAAGTATTCAAAATTGAATTTGATATTTGAATACACATAATTAATTTATATGAAATTAGTTTTTGATAGCGTCAGTAAGGTACTAAGCGGAGGCTGCGTTCTAAGTTCTCAGAACTGAAAGTGGTAGTGATAAATTTATATAACAAAAAATCCTTAACATAAACATATTACGTTCCTCAAAAATAATAATTTTAAGTTTTTACAAATTAATTTTTATTTTCATATGATGAATATGAGTACAGTTTATCTGAAAATACTTGAAAAAACTACATCTATTTTTACCTTTAGCTACATTGGTTGCGGTACCTGATTTCTATTTCTCGTCTCGGCAGATCCATTTAATTATATTTTAGTCATTATATCTACAATTTCAAAGTTATTATAATACAAAGGTGGTCAGTCTATTTGTTAAGAATTAAATAGATTATATTTTCTAACATTTGCTACTCATAATATAACTACTTTTTGAATGACTTTAAAATGCGGTTTATTTAACTTCTTAGTTTCGGTTACATTGCCGAGGAAAGGTCTTAAGATAGACAAAAGATGTTATGTGAGGATTTGAATGACTACTTTCACTTTTAATTTTGCACGATCGCGTTCCCATCCACGCAGTATGGGCAGACCGCATCTTGTAAAAAGTTAAATAAACCGCGTTTTAAAGTCATTAAAAAAGTAGTTTTAATACTGAATAGATTGGTATAACAAATTACAATT